>OX375882.1:3007500-3405695 GCA_947359465.1 Metellina segmentata
TGTTCTCGACTGTCTGGTCCATCGGGGCGTCGCTGAACGACCAGAGCCGTGATAAATTCAGTGAGTTCCTGAAAGAGATGATCATTGGAGAAAACATTGACTATCCTCTTCCACCAGAAGTAGGAATGAAAATCGACTGCACTTTTCCAAAAGAAGGATCGGTGTATGATTACAAGTTTCTTGTAAGTATTTATGACTGGATTGCTTTTATTATTTGATATTTTTATATCCCTTAGCCTTTCTGATGGTTGTCTCAATGAACAAAACTGAAATCTCAACAGAAAAACGGACCGGATCTTGTTGGACAGATATATCGGCATTCGAAGAAAACTTATCATATATGGATCTTGTCATCATAAAAAAAAAACTATATCTTGATTACACGATATCGCGTCGAAACCACTTGAAGGGTTAACTCTGAGCATTGTGAGATTTCTGAGTAGTGCTTTTCCCTCACACCTAATGCAGGGTTCCCATGGGTCAGGAAAAACTTGGAATATTCAGGCAATTTAATTTTGTCCACACACCACCTCAGGTTCATTTCAATTTTGTAAACAGATGCTAGCTGCTGGGCATTTCTTTTCTAAACCCATTTTTACCCAGAGAGGAAGTAATGACTCTGTGAATGTGGTTTATTCTAAAACTGCAAAATGGATTCTTAAAACATGTCTGTATTTGTCAATTAGCTAATTCACATTGGTCAACATTGACTAACATCATCGGGAAAACGTGTCAGGACTTGTCTTTACCTAAAAGCATTAGTCACTAGCCCTGCATTATTCGGCCAGATTGCAATTCTTGGTGCTTTGGAAAGCTCACTTGTATCTTATTTTTGTAGCACCACTTTGCATAGTTAAAACACGTGTATCAAAATAGGAATAAACTTCCAACTCTTTCAGACTCAGATACAGCTCTCAGTTATGCCCCAGTTCTTTAAAAGGGTTACAATATGTATGGACAAAAATACATTGCAGTAGAATTTCTGTTTTGTCTTACTGTTTGTTTCATCCTGCTATCCATTGTTTTGATTCTCTATCTACTTTCATTTTTATTTTCTACTATTATAAATGGTCCATCCTACGATGGGTGCATAACAAGTTTTATATATTTTTGTCAAACTTCATTTATATATTTTTTAAAACCCGACTTGTACGTTATCACTGACTGTATAAACCTTTTTTCACCACTATCTGTCAACTTTTGTTGATCACTGGCTATGTATAAAGTATCAAGTGTAGCCACTGGTATATTGGTCATAGCACTTGTAGGTCGCAGGTTCGAATCCCGGTTTGTAAGCGTATGGATGTTAGTGATTGTCCTTGTTAGGCATAGCAGTGAATCGCCCATTGGGTACTCCTTCACAAATAGCCACCAATTCACCCCAAAGGTCAAATGATCATCAGGCTTGGAAAAAAGAATTAAGTGTTTCAAACCATTCCAAACAACGAAAATGCTATAAATACAATTTATACTGATGTGTATGAAAATTAGAATCAACATGGCATGGTATTAAAGTTTATAGTGTATACCAATGAGGGTAGTCGAAACTCAAATTAGTTTGTGAACTCCATTCATTTTGTGTACTATCTATTTAATGTACAATTTACAGATCAGAGGCAAAGGGCAGTGGTATTCGTGGAAAGACTCAATCGTGCCTTTAGCTACTACGAGCCTCAATGCCAGAGAAGTCATTGTTCCAACTGTGGATACTGTGCGTTATTCATACTTGTTGGATCTTAGCATTCGTCATAAAAGGTGATTTTGTTTTGTGATTCATTAAGGAATAGCTTAGTTGAAGTATAAAACCATTTTCTTTTTTCTTATTAGATATATATCTTGTTTCGTGAAACAGCTTCGTATAGCTAAATGTTTTCGACAATTTTCAGTCACTTACATCTTATAGTGTTATTACAACCAAAGTTAAATAATCAGTTAAATAAATATTGACTAAATGGTATGTAGTGTATGGATAGAATCATAAAAATATCCAAAACTTCCCTTACAAATCATCCAAGCAAAAATAGACACTCCTATATCAGTCAATACCAAATAGCCAGGTGATTGATCCAGGTGAGTGCATTGATCCTTGATTCTACAGGTTTAGGATTTGATCCCTGGCCTAGACATTAAGAAGTTTAAGATTCACTTTAAATTATAGACCCCAGTCTAATTAGCCCCACATAGTAAACAAATTATTAACAGTGTTAAACCCAGCAAGCACATGATTACACAAATGTAAACAAAGAGATGGAGGCATGCCTGTTTACACATAAAACACACATAAATATATATGAATATCATTATTTAAAGGCTTCCTATACAGAAATTTTTATATTTTATCATATTTTAAATTTGTAAGGGATATTACAATTCTATTTTAAATGTCTAGTGTATCAAAAAGTAAACAGAGAATGAAACCAAACTAATTATTATAATTATTCACTTTATTAAATGTCAAAAATGAACTTAATTTTGTATATTTATGTGAGAAGTGCTCACGTAGATCTCAATGGGAATTATGAAAACACGATGCTGCTAGTATACTGTTTTAAATCTACTTTATTGTTTCATTTTTTAGACCTATTTTAATAGTGGGACCCACTGGAACAGGAAAAACTGCCTATGTTCAAGATAAATTGATGAAAGGTCTAGATAAAGAGATATTTGTCCCATCCTTTATTGCTTTCTCAACTCAAACTTCTGCTGGACAAGCTCAAGTAAAGTGGTTTTTTTTACATTTTCTCTCAAAGGTTCAGATAAGGGTCGAATTATACTATCTGTTGAAATCTGCTGATCCACTATAGACTGATTGCCGAAATAAATTTCAGCATGTACCCGACTGGAATGTTTGACAGTTCCCAGGGTTCGATACAATGGTATCCCAGATATTCAAATTGTTGTGCATAATAGTCACACTCACACAAAACGTTTATAGAACTCCTGTACCATCTGACAGCCTCTGCATGATGGGTCATCTATAACACCCAAAATGTTGAGGTGCCTATTTAGGGCACAGTGGCCAGTTAGAAGGCCGATAGCTACCTTGATTTCTTTTCTGCTTCATTTCAGCTGTTCCCTTGATCTATCCCATGGGGATTGTTGCTTGGGCTCTTTGGCTTGTCTTTGATCATTAGATTGAATCCATAATCGTTTTCTGTTTCAGTGCAGTTTCTCAACTATTTGAAGAAAGTGCTTGTGCTCGAAGCTACTTAAAACTTGAAAATTTTTGTATCAAATTTGGCTTGATTAACACAGCCACTCGATTAATCAAACCTTGAATAACCAAGGCTCTACTGTATATAAATTTTGGTTTTTAATCAGATCCCAAAGAGTTCAGCTTTGTCTGTTTTATTTGTTAAATGCTTAATATATTACCCGGTTTCACCTTTTTGATATGGTTTAAAATCCCTGTTTATTAAAAGGAGTGAATAATGTAATCAAAGTTCCCACAGGTCAGGAAAGACCTGAAAAACCTGGTATCGTCAGGGAATTTAATTTTTTTTTCCAAAAAAAGTCTGGGAAAATTACAAATTTTCGTCTAAAACCTAGAAAATTGCCTCAATGACCTGAAAAATGATTGATCATAGCTTCTCAGGCGCTTTTGTTGGTGGATTTATGGGTTTAATGATGCAAGGGCCATATTTGGCCATGCCTCAGATGCTTTGAAGAAAAGTAGCCAATATGATTCATACAGTTTTGTATCACTTTATTTTATAAATAGAATTTTCAACCAATTTTAAAAGAAACAGCTAATATTTAACAGGTAAATAATTTTGTTTCGTCCATTGGCTTGAATTGAAGAATTTCATGCTTGTATTAAATATATTAAATAATAAATTGACTTTGGTCAAATATGTTGGTTTATGTGATTGCAAAATTACTTGTACTTTGTGTATTAATTTTTACAGTGCATAATTCTTAAATTGGTTTTTATTATTGGCTATCGAATGCTAAATTATTTCTTGGTTTTTCACCTTAAAAATGTTGTGTGAATTGCTTAAGTATGCCATACAATTTTGTAAAAATGTGCCTGGAAAAGTCAAGGAATTTCATTTGTTAAATTGAGTGTGAACCCTGTGTAATAAATATCTAATTTAAATTTATAATATTTTCATGTGTAGGATATAATAATGTCTAAACTAGAAAAAAGAAGGAGAGGAATTTTTGGGCCTCCTTTTGGCAAAAGGTGTATAATTTTCATTGATGATCTCAATATGCCTGCTGTTGAAATATATGGAGCCCAGCCACCTATAGAGCTTTTGAGACAGTTCTTTGATCACGGTTTGTGGTAAGTATCAACATTTCAAGAAATATTGCCGATGTGTGATTCAAATGTGTTTTCTATTTACAGTTAGGTCCTCTTCATTAAGTATTTTCTACTTCAATATATAAGTTTTCCTTGGCTCTATTCATTTGCAACAATATCTTTTGAAAGTTAATATAAATGCAATAAATTCAAGTTAAGTGTTCATAATGTTACATTATCACTAAGTCGGTTATGTTTTATGCCTGTAAGTATGAAAATCTGGTCCGAAAAATTGTGTTGAGTCTTTAGTTTTGTTTACAATGCATTTTTCATGTTCCAAAACTTGCATATGTTTCACAATTTTGCAAGTCCCATATTTGCTTATTGGTGAAAATGTTACTGTAATTTCCTGAATATTAGCTTTCTGTGATTTAGTCTCTGATGCAGCTTCCCCCCTCCCCCATCAATCTGTGGGCGTCGTTGCCAGCTGTTATGACGGGCCTCTCACACAAGTCCCTTTCACACTGTTTATGTTTGAACCATGATGTTTTGATTTTTTTAAATCATTTATAAGAGTGACATATACGATATACCATATAACAAACAAGACATTTAGGTAAAAAACTGTTGAATAATGAACAAAATTAAACGATTGGTTAATAAACATAGTTTCTAGTAACATACAATTTAATATTCGTTAAATCAAAATATTCTTTGTATATGTACAATTCTACAATTGAAATTAAAAATCAAAGCAACCAATTGAAACAGAATTCAAACTTTAATAATAATAGAAAAAGTATAAGTGTCCTTGAAAAACAAACATGAATAAATTATTTAACATTTTTCTTGGTTTCACATCATGGAAAAGCAAGTTATTTTAAACATTGTCCCCAGTTTTATGAATTTTGTTTTCCATCGCATTTTTTGCTTGTTTGCGGGGGCCTCGTATCCACTGGCCCTGTTGCCATGTCAACTGCAGTACCATCTGTGTGTGGGGGATTATAGATACATCAGCTCAGATGTCAATTATAGGTACATCAATGCTACATCTGAAAACTACTAGTTCGACCAGGGATCTCTCATCTACAGGTTGCTGGTACCACAGTAAAGGACCATAAGTCTGATCGGTACCTTAGAAATACAAAACGTTTTGTACCATAATGTGCTGTCAGGTTTATAAATTCCAAAAAATTATAAATATTTTCATTGTATTTATAAATATGAAAGTGTACAGCATTTGTATAAAAGGAGAAACAAAGAAATTGTTATAAATATGTAAAAAATATTTTTATTTTGGAATAATTTATTATTGTTGCTATCTACCTGATTTGTTCATTTTATTTTATTTACTCACATTGCTTTGTCCCTAAACTTTCTAAGGTACGAAAAAAAAGAAAAATCTGAGTTACATTTAGTGGACACCCAGTTTGTGGCTGCAATGGGTCCTCCAGGAGGAGCTAGAAATAACATCACACCCAGACTGTTGCGCCACTTTGGAATTATAGGAATCAATGCATTTAGTATGTCTACTATGACATCGATATTTTCATCAGTAATGAGCATTCATTTTAAGGTAAGAGGTTTTATAATGTTTCATTATATAACATTTATTGTATGCAAAATAAGATAAATGAATAAATGCAAAACTTATTTTATTATTTATTTATTTAAATTTTTTTGAACCCATAAAAATTAAAGTTGGAAATTGTATATCTGTAAACAATAAAAATTGAATAGAAAAGGTTTTGAAAACAGAATAAATATCATTCTATCATTAAGATACTAAACAATTTCATTAAAACATTTGGTAAAGATTATAATTATAAAATTAATCTACACACTTTGAAAACTTGTTTTGAAAAATTGAGGGCAATCAACTTTTTTTGAAATTTTTCCTCATAATTTTTGATTAAAAAGTTTTATTAAATTTGATTAAAAGTCTGGTGGTATTTATTTCAGATAAAGATGTTTTTGTGTGCATTTTTTTTATTTTGAGCATTACTTGTGTCTGTAATTGGCATTTTGATTAAATGTAATTATAAAAGTAGTAAAAAGCAACTACCTTCCTTAATATCATTCAAATTTTATGCACATCCTCTGGCGTCCGGATTATTGTAGGGTAGAGTATATATACTCTTGTTGGGGACAAGAAAAGTTTAATGTACCAAGGACTGAGAAAATATTGTTTATTAGAAATAAAAAAAGCAAAAATAACAGGGTACATTATGAATTTTTTTTTAATTGTATAAAACTAGGTATGCATAAATAAGTAACTCAAGCACAAAGTCCAAAAACCTAAAATAATGCTAAATATGGTGAAATATTTTTTAATGAAATCGTTTCTTTTCCACACTTTTGACACCTTAAGCAGTTTGTGTAATGTAGTGAAAGAAAACTGCTTAAAACAATTGGCATTTGAACTCGCAACTCTAAAAAAGTACATTAAGATTTTCTCTACTATTCACCAATCAAAAATGTATTGGAAGAAAGTAAAGAGCAGTATATTAAAGTGCAATTTAACAAGGCATTGCTGTACTACAGTATTCAGAAGATTTACTTTACTTCTGATTTTCATAGATTAATGAAATATGATTTCTGTAAAACATTAAATTACCATATTTTAAGGATTTTCTTCTCATTGTAGAATAATCATTTCCCACCTGAAGCCCTATCAACAGGTGATGTAATAGTAGCAGCAACCGTGGAGATCTATAATACTGTAGTGTCATATCTTCTTCCAACCCCTGCTAAGTCTCATTACACCTTCAATTTAAGAGATTTTGCTCGTGTAATTAACGGTTGCTGCCTAATTAAGAAAGAATCTCTGGAAGACAAGAAAATTCTCATAAGGTTTGAAACAGTGCATATTTCTAAACTTATGAATATATGTGCAAAACATTATTAAAATCAGGGTGTCAAGATTTAAATCACTTGATTTAAATCAACGATTAAAATCATGATTTTAATCAAATTATTTTTTTTTAAATTATTAATTTAAATCGAAACCAATCTTACATTTTTTATAACTAAATAAATACACCCTAGAAAAATCACAGAATTTGTCAAATGCTTTGAACTTTCTTCACTCATGGTGATTTTAGCACTAATGGCTACACCTTGTACTGATGAGCTTTTAAAAAAAATGTTTGGCACTGGACACTTGCAAATAATCTGAGGTGTCTATGGACTAAGTAATCTGTTGAGTATTGAGTCAGGGATTCTGCCAAACAGTAAAGTAAAAAATAAGTTGACATCTATTTGAAAGTTTTTACAATGTTCATACATAATTTTATGTTACAAACAATAAAGCAGTAGGCCTACATCTTCGTAAATGTCAAGACATCCAAAGAAAATCCCCACAAAGTAGGCATAATTTACTTGTTACCCCTTTAATTGATTGACCAATGGCTTAGCTATAGTGATTTTTCAACTACTTCTTTTTAATTGAGACATAAATACAAAATAACACAATTAATGTGATTAATAATTTATTAAATAAAAAATTCAACTGAGCTTTCTATTTGAAAGGATGAAAGTTTAAACACTATGAACATCTTTTATTTTGCAAAATGCACCCTGAAACAGTCGCCTTTCACTTTAAGAGTAGTGACTCATAAAAAATATTTATTTAATCAGACTAATTTAGGTCTCACACTTACTGATACATTTGTTAGCATGATGATGTTAATTTACTCAAGAAAAACTATGTAGGATGTCAACTTGTGTTTTAAAGTTAAACAAATGTTTTATCTTTTGCTCTTGTTTTGAAAATTCATTTTTTAAATGTATTACCATGTAACACACAGTGATTTTTCGTAAAATAAATATTAATTTACCATATCACAAATTCTGATTGTTTACTTAAATAAATATTGGTTTACATGTCATGTCAGAAACTCAATTTTTTATTTAACAAATGTATAGGCCCTACAGAAATTTAAATAAAAAAAATCCGATTTTTGATTTAAATCAAATAAATCCAATTAATTGATTTTTTTTAATCATGATTTTTTTACACCTTGATTAAAATTTTACCTCTAATGTTTCACATTCATCACAGATTCGTCCCTTAAAATTCGCCTGCAGTTGATTCTACATAAGGATCCAAGTGTCCTACAAATTTTCTAAAGTAGATTGTATTGAGAAATAGAGCATGTAGAAACTTCACTGGAATTCAGACCTACAAAATCCGAAATAAGACAGTTATTATAGTTGCATATATAGATGGCCAACTACTCTAAAACTGATGAACTCTGTTCTGAAAACTAACTTTATCATTCTTCCAAATCAGAATTTCAGTTCAAGATATAATCGAAATCACGCAAAAATATTCAAATGAAAATAAATTGAAACATCAATTGCGAACTTGGAACTTGCTTTTCGGAATAACTTTACTCTTTTCACCCATTTGCTTTAAACCCCCCAATTTAGCCATTTTATTTGTTTTAACTTATAATCATCTGGTTGCTATACCCAATGCATGTTTCCACCACTCCTAAGCTAACCTTTCTTGTCCATTTAATGCTCGCTAGCCATGGCATCCAGCAATGCCGCCTAACTGGTATAGTGGTCGTAGTTGTCTCCATAGGAATCCAGTTTGTTTGTGCATGGAGATTATTGTCCATGTTAGGCAGCATCTGCTCACTGAGTGCTCCCTCACAATTAGCCTTCAGTTCATCCATTGTAGTCGGTGGTCTGGTTTGTACAAAAAATATATTGTGCATGTATTTTAGTCGCCTAACTGGTTTAGTGGTCATTGCCACTTTGTTGCTCCAGGGATCGAATCCTGATTTGCAAGTATATGGATGATGGTGACTGTCTTTGTTAGGAGTTACGGTGGCTCACTGGATTCCCCTTCACAAGTAGCTTCCATTTCAGCCCTGTAATGCTAAAGTGATCATCATTAGACAAGAAATGAGACCCAACAAATCTGCTCATACTTGTGATGTTTATTTTTTCCCTTTGCGACTGGCCCCTTGTGGCACATACCCTTTAGGTGTGTATGGGCTCAACGAACTCTTGGCAAACAAATCTGCTCATACTTGTGATGTTTATTTTTCCCTTTGTGATTGGCCTCTTGGGGCACATACTCTTTAGGTGTGTATGGGCTCAATGAACTCGAGGTACCCCTGCGATGTACTCTTTTCCCATGAGGTTTACTGCCTCTGGGAAACATAGGCATCATGACCCCAGGATTTCCTAGCGATCTTTAATCTAATTTCTCCTCTCTTTCCACAATTGCTTGACATTGTCTTGGGTTTGATGCAGGCTTGACCAAATGTGCCCTTCCACCATAAAAATCAAAACCAGTCCCTCATAATGGATCTGTGTATTACGCAGCACTTGAGATGCAATTGTAGCTTTAGCCATCACCCTTTTTGTCACTCAACTGTCTTAAATGGATCTCTAATCCAATGACATTTCTCCAAATTCTCAATCCCCTAGCGGAGAGAGATGAAGCATCTGTTAGATATTTCTTCCACGAGTCTCTTAGAAGAAAGATTATTGAGTAGAATCACACCCCACAAAGAAAGAATGCATGCCTTGTACACATGTGATCATTTAAGCTCACAGTTCAGAGTCTTCTTTAAAACTCTGGTGCAGCGTTATAAAATAAAAAGACAAGTGACTGGTCTTGAGGACTAGCATATACAAAAATATACTGGTCCACTGCCATCCTGCTGGTATGCTTCTCGAATAATAAATTAATTTAGTTATAGCATGTTAATTCAGTGCACAAAATTTCCACTCACCATTGTCGAGCGAATTTTTTTTTTTGGCGAATGAAAATTCTGTTACATTGTAGATATATTTTTTATTAGCTTCAAGTCTTTAAGGAATTCTAATTGACCCACTCTCGGAAATCGGACAAGCTGGCCATCGCAAAAGAACAATGTGATACACAAATACAAATACAAATACAAATATTGACGACCAGCTACAGGCTCAAGCCCAACAAGGCTGGTCCTTTGTTTATGAATTCTCCAATTCCCACTGACTATCCAATTGTGTCTTAAATTCGTACACTCCCTTTGAATTAACTATATTTTCTGGCAACGCGTTCCAACTGTCTATTACCCTATTAAAGTAGTAGTTTTTCCTTAAATCCCGATTAAAATGTGTCTTATTCAATTTATACCCATGGCCCCTTGTTCTGTTATCCCTATTGAAATTTAAGCCCTCTGTGTCCCCTTGTTTTACAAACTTGAAAAGCTGAATCAAATCCCCCCTCCTTCTTCTTCTTTCCAGTGTATACATGTTTAGCTTACTTAAACGTTCATTATAGTCGAAATTTGCTAGCCCCTTTATTATTTTTGTAGCTCTGTGCTGAACCCTTTCAATTGATTCTATGTCCTTTCTCATATATGGAGCCCAGAATTGTACAGCATATTCTAGATGTGGTCTTACTAAACCCTTATATAATGGCAAGATTATATTCTTATCCCTTGAAGTTACAGTCTTTTTAATATACCCCAATAACCTATTAGCCTTTTTACCCGCAGCTTTACACCACGTGGTCCGTAAAGAGACCGGTAATGCTCTGCAGCGCACTTTCTTTTAGGACCTGCCAGTCGTCAATGGCCAATTATTCGACAGGCACCGATTATTGTGTTTGCAATTTGGAGGTAACGACTCCAGTATACGCTGATATAAATTTTCGATTTCTCGATCACGTGATTGAAAAAAAATTTCACAGCTTGCCAAAATTAAGGTTTGGGAGTTTGAAACTTGATTTAAAAGAAAACACGTGCACACTCGCTTTCTCATTGTAGCTACTGGTCCAGCGGACCACCCAGATTTTTAATCTCCTGGTCCGATCGTACTTTCAGGGGTCTCGGACCAGTGGACCACCAATGATTTCGAACGCTGTGGTGTATCTCAATCTGTTTTGCTTAATCCTTAACTGTGATGAATGATAGTTTGGTGTCCCTTGCTATTTCTCTGACTCCATAGTTACTGAACTCCCCAATGGATAGCATGCTATATGACCGCATGTACCATACCTGTGACCTTTGATGTCTGTTGTTATGACATGTATTGCATTTTTCTTTAATTTTAATGTTACGTTATCAGTCATAACTTTAAGCAAATATATATTTTTACCAGGTTGTGGGTTCATGAAATTTACCGAGTATTTGGTGATAGATTAATAGATAACGAAGATTACACTTGGCTATTTGAGTAAGTTTAATTGTTTTTTTAATGTTTTAACTCTTAATTTTGCTTGTTCCATTGATTTTCATAAAAAAAATTCCAAAAACCTTAAAAAAATTATTTTTATTTTTCAGAAAAATTAGAGAAACTACAGAATTGCTATTCAAAGAAAACTTTAATACAATTTTTAAACATTTATGCTCATCAAAAAATGGGAAAGTAAGTAATGGTGTGCAGTCATCTCAGTTTATTATAAGATTAAAAGGCTATACTCTCCAAATCATTATGATTATTTTCATATATTGTGTGTTTCAAAAGTTATGAAAACATTCACAGGCTCTGTCTGTCTACCACAAGAACTGCTCCCACCACAAAGTCTGCAACTCTCTGTGTTCCCATTGAAACATACCGTATCCCATTTCCAATAGGAGATGTGCCTTCCAGTTGGTCACATTGGTGTGCTTTTTGTCAAATTAGAATACATTTGTTATGATTTTTACTTGTTAACTAGAATATCTGTTTTTGTGAGCTACTCTTTCTGCCACCGTAGACAAACCAAAATTGAGACATCCCCAACTCAAAATGGGCAAGCCCTGTTTATATAGCTACTGTCATCACCCAGACTTAGAGACATGAGCAGTTCTCTTGATACACAGACAGTATGACAGGCTCTTGAGTAAGTGATGCATCTGTCGCAAAATGCTTTTACCTGTGATTAATAAAATGCCAATTAATTTTGAAAAATGAAATTTAATCCCTTTCAGGTGTCAGAAGATGATATGAGAGATTTAATGTTCGGCACCTACATGTACTATGAGCAGACTCCTGCTGAAAAGTTTTATGATGAAGTGAAGAGTTTAGAAGACTTTGAAACTGTGGCAAACAAATGTGTAACAGAATATAATAGTTATAGTAAATCTCCAATGGATGTGGTGGTGTTTAGGTAAGAAAATTATTTTGGGGGTTACTAAACAAATACAGGGTGGCCATGAAATAACTTGTACTCTTTCAAGGCACTAGATAAATCGAATAAACGGAAACGATACAAATTTGGTATTGAGACTTTTGAGGACGTGAGGAGATGTATTCATCGTAAATAATTTCGGTACCAGAAGGCTCTGATAGGGTGAAATTCGACAGTAAAAACATATGCATTAAATGGAGACACAAAATGAATTATGCAAAGTTATGATCCAGCATTTCAGTACTGAGAGGGTTATCAGACAGTTCTGTCTCACAGCATGGCCAGCTTGTTCACCGGACATTAATCCATGTGACTTTTGGCTATGGGAGTGTTAGAAGTTCCTTGTGTATGTGTATGTTGGTGGCGTTCCGAACTTTAATGCCAGAGAACATAAAACAGGCTGTGATGCACACACATTAAGGTGGGTAAACACCCAAATTTTACAAAAAAAAATCATTTTTGAGTTTATTCATTAAAAATATGCGTCATTTATTTTTTAATATCTGAAAGCCGTTTAAAAATTTATTAAGTGTTAGCAAAGTTATTGGCACTTTCCGGAAGTATAGTAGTATTAAAAAGCAATATCCTACGGGTAAAATGTTCCATTAACTCAAAAAATGTTTTTCTATATTTACCATCATCTTAATAACTCTATCTAGAAAAAACTATTAATTTTTTTCTTAGATATTTTGCATAAATGTTTATTAGTTATTATACTGTGCATTTAACTTCAAAAAATAAATCTTAACTGTAGTAAATTTTTTAATTTTATAAGATAATGAGATAAAGTTAAACTTTGTTTTAGAGTTTTTTGGATTATATAGAGAGATTTCGATATTTGATATAAGTATTCAGATTGTATTATTATTATTCCTAGTTTTTGTTGGTTTAATGCACTTGCCAAGTGTAAACAAAGAGTTTAGTACAAAAAACAACAAAATAGGTGCAAAATTTAAATTGTTATCAGCGTTATTAGGAACCCTTCATATTGTCACAATTTTTAATTATATTTTAATTATATAAAAAAGTTTTTTTTATAAAAATTAAATGTTTTTCAAAACATTTGTATGCTAACACATCATTGATAAAAATAGGAAAAAGATCCAAGCAAGATTAAAAGGAAAAAAACAGGGGTGTTCGCCTACCTTAAGAATGCCACACACTGGATGCAATTTGTTGTACACAAGAAAGATCAGCACATTTAAGTTTTTCTATGAAATCAAGGAGAGTCTGTTAAAAGTGTAGTAAATAAAAATGTTTCCTGTGTGATGAATTTTTATTAATTTGTGTGTCTATTGCCAGTTTTACTTTAAAAGCAATGTGCCACATACACAGCTGGAATTGCTGATGCTTACACTGTTGAAATTTTGCATAGTCCAATATCTCTGCATTTAACGCAAATGTTCGATTGCAATAATGCCAAATTTTCTCATGTCGATAACTTTTGTTACTACATCTTTTTTTTGCTGATGTCTCAATACCAATTTGGTATCATTCCGTTTATTCGATTTAGCTCCAGATTTCTCCAAAGAGTGAAAGTTATTTTGTGGCCACCCTGGTATATTTAAAATGTACTTTTAAAACGTATTTTAGGGCAGTAAAGCTGAAGTTGCTAATGTTGTTTGATGGAAGATACAGCCATGCAACCTGTTCATTTCACTTCCATGGTTCTTTTCTCATTTCAGGTATGTTTTAGAACACCTTTCCAGGCTCTGCCGTGTGTTGTCAATGCCTGGAGGGAATGCACTTTTAGTTGGTGTTGGTGGTAGTGGAAGACAGTCTGTTACAAAATTAGCTGCTTTTATCACAGGACAATGGTTATTTCAACCTGAAATCACAAAAAATTACGGTCTTACTGAATGGCGAGAGGATATAAAGGTAATGAAATTGTATTCTTGCCAGTTTTTATTTGTTGATAATTTGAATGGATTGACTTCAATCGGATGTGGTTTGTTCCTGCTTTTTCTTTTCAAAGTAAAGGTATAATATTTGTTGAATAAATGCTTTCCTGACTGTTCAGACAGTTTGAGGTCTGGAAACTACTATCTCAGTTTTGCTTTTACATTTATTTATACTTGGTATTGAATAGCACATGAGTTAGATCTAATTTGTTTAGAAGTTTCATTTTATATTTTAGATTTAATTATTTAACATTTATTTTATTAGGCATTTGAGAAAACACTTATTTTGAAGCTTATGTTGTATTATGTATGCATAACTTAGTTACACAGACTAACGACTGCATGATCATATTGGACCAAATGATTGTTAAATATACATACTATTCTCATACATCTCGTAAGTTTGAAAATCTGTGGCAAGAACTAACTGTACATGAAAGTGATGCTTTGGGACAGATTTCCCCGTTTCTACATACATGAAAAGCAATTACCCCAAAATGTGGATTTATAATGTATAAGAAGGCTTACACAATGTGAGGCAGTCATAGGTTCTCTATAGCTGAAGGACGTGAATTTTAATTGAGACGTGGTGAATCTGGACATAGGCGCTTCAATAGTTGGACTTACATCTGCCTAAAAGACTTGAGATAGCCTTAAATTGTTCCTGTGCCTTCAGAGACACATCTCCTTTAGATACATACAGGCTTCATGGTCCCAGGGTACCCGAGTGATCTTTTCTTTTTCTGTGGGGTTTACTGTCTTAACAAAACACAGGGATCATGATACACCCAAGCGATCTTTTTGTGCTTTTATCTCACTACTCAGTTCCCCAGCCCCTCTTTTTCCTTTCACAAAATCTCTTACATAACATTGTCTTGTGTCTAGAGGAGTTTGGCCAAATATGGCCCTTGCGTCACCAAACCCCCAACCAACCAATCAGTTGTTTGTATGTCAAGTTCAAATTCCATTCAAGGATTGAAATAAGATCCTTCCTCCTTCATGTCACGACATTTGAGCTTAACACATTCGCTGCCGGTCACGTCAGGATGTGTTGATGGTTATTGCCCCTCTGTAGAAACGGGTTTTTCCCAGAAGCCGACTTACTTTTTATAACAATTATGATTGAAAAGTACTCCAATACCAGATTAGATAGGCGAAAGCTCAGCCAAAAAATTTGCAGTTCCATCATCTGTTTGAGGTTTATTAGAAACCACATACCTTTACAACTAGCTTCTAACCTTTACTCCACGCCAATACCTAACATGTAATGCCAATAGTGTAGTGAAGAATAAATGTTGAGGCGCATAACTGGCTACTGACACATCACACACTGGCCCGAGATTGGCAACGAATGTATTAAGCAGAATCAAACTATTCTCCTTAGTTTTACCCTCAATATATCACACTTCTTTGACTTCTGGAATCAAGTGACCTTTGAGATTTCAATTCCGATGAAACGGGTGTTCCCTCTTTTGTCCTCAAACGTAAAAGGTTAAAAAACAGTGATGTGTGTAGCCAAAAGCAATGTAACAAGAGCTTAACTCTATTCACTAATACGACTGTGAATTCCTTCGCTTTTGAAGCTGGATGTTTGTTTGCGATTTATTTTAAGTGTGAGATTTATTTTCAGCAAGTAATGAAATCTGCTGGTGCTGATGGTAAAGGGACAGTTTTCCTCCTTACCGATTCACAAATCAAGGAAGAATCTTTCTTGGAAGACATTGACAACTTGTTAAATACTGGAGAAGTTCCTAACTTGTTTGCTGTGGACGAAAAACAAGAAAAAATAGAGGTACTACAAAAGTCGCTTTGAACTGATTGTTCAACAAATATCAAATTCGTTGTTTGATATTTTGCTTAACAATAATAAACGTCAATATTTTAATCTTTATACTTAGCAATTCATATGCAGGGAGATCAGAATCGATTGTACAATAATCATACCACATGCGCGATTACTTGTTGAAAGCCAACTAAAATTAATTTTAACAACTAATAGCTAATTTTTTTTATTGTTTGTGGCATTTTGGAGATATTTGAATCAACACTTCAGTGCATTCAAATTTTTATTATTAAAAGCACTAAAAAAACTATACTTTTGGCTTCTTAGAGTTACCAGCAAATAGGAATCAATTGAGACACGTAGGAAATACAGCATCAGATATATATGCAAATTTAAATGTGTGCATTAAACTAACAGCTGTAGTTGCAATAGTTTCTTTATTGTATGTGGTATAGCTTTGTTATGAACCCCTTTTTTATGGCAACGCTTTTGGCACATTTGTTTGCATGCTTTTTGTAATGAGTTGTGTCAGGCAAAAGCACTCTCCCTTTATTAGGATTATAGCAACCTCACAGTTATTTGAATCTTATTTATTTTTGTTAATCGTTATCTTTTTTATTTTACCGTACCTAAATAACCAGAGTTTGCTACAATTAATGTAATATTTTATAACATTCATACTATATAGTCTGGATTTGTTAGACTTTAAAATAATAAACTATTTAATTGGGACAAACTGCTATAACAGAAATGGAAAAAGTAAGGATTTTTCCTAAAATTAAAAACGAATCTAGTAGTAGCAAAAATAAATCAGTTAAATGGATATTTTCATTTTTTTAATTTTCGTTAATATTTTAAATTTGCCTAAAATGGTGGTTTTTTTTTCTGAGAAGCTCTTCCTTGGCAACATAAAAAGTATGCCAAAAATGCTGCCACTAAAAAGGCTTTACATCAAAGCTGGACCTTGTTTTGTTTTTTAAATAACTGAAAGAATACAGAAAGAGTTACACTTTCATAAATGTTGTTAGACTTTGATGGAAGACAATATTTTTCCCCAACTGTTTTTGTTTTCATTTAAATTTAAGCATTTTATCTTGTATTTCTGGTAACAACATCATACAACTTTCTCGAAGCTTCTTGTAAACACTCCTGAAACAGCAAACAATGTTTGCAATTTTATATAACCTTGAATAATATTTTTTCCCACTTATTTTGATATGTTTTGCAGTGTCTTCTCTTTTTACCAAATGGACTATTATATTTTTTTCCTCCAAATTTTTAAAATATTTCTACTTGATAATATTAATCCATTCTTAACAGAACCTTCTGGATGACAAAAGGGTATTTCTTTTACTCCACAATATACTTAGTGAACAGTATCCACATCTATTAATTGACTGAATCCAGTGGAAGATTCTATCGTTCAAGAAGTCTGAAACTGATCAGTAGCCATGCAGGCGAAACTGCAGAATGCTTGGTGAAAACTGTATGAATAACTCACAGAAGGCATGCATGTGATTTTTCATCTCATACCCTGTATTAAAATTCTTCGGCACACCTAACAATATATTGTAATAGTATCGATCTGACAAAATAAGTTACTTTTGATTGATTTACAAAATTAATATTACACATCATTTACCCTTTTTCTACAATAAGGCCTTTTAAAAATCTTTCTGATACAATTTATTTGATATTTTGTAATAAAAATAATACAAATTTCTTCATACTCGTTTTTCATGAATTTATTTGTAAACACAAAACAAGACGGTTTAAATTAAATAAATCTTACATAGTTTAAATTTTTTCATGACCCTGAAAACACTCCTGTGCCGTTCTTGCAGCACGCCAGTTGAAAATCGCTGATATAGATAATTGCTGTCAAAAATTATTTCTGTGTGTCTGGATTATTTTAGGCGGTGCGACCATTGGTTGAAAGGGATGAAGGAGCTGATCTTTCACCGTTAGCACTGTTCTCCTACTTCGTCAAGCGTTCGACGGAAAACATGCACATCATCATAGCTATGAGCCCCATAGGAAATGCCTTCCGCTTCAGACTTCGACAGTTTCCCTCTCTCATTAATTGCTGCACCATTGATTGGTTTCAAGTATGATTTTCAGTATAAAATTTGTGATTAAAACATTTCTATACATGTTGGTCATTAATTAAAATGTTTAAAATCTTACTTATTTTACCAAATACCAACCATAAATGAAGACATTTTATGACACTTAACTATATTTAGGTTTCATAAGTAGTAATTAAAATATCAAAAGCTGAAAGTACTAATTTTTTTTTAATACTAAAGGCCTTTTTTGATGTGTGCAATCTTGAATCTATCTGTATTTTATATTAAGTATAGCACTGAAGTGACACTGTACACACAAACATTACTTAGCTGATCCGCATTATGTTATATGATATGGAATGGTAGATGACTAACAAAGTAGGTTTCAATGCATTGCAGAACACTTATTTCGATGCGAGAAAAATTCAAGCTCTTGATCTAAATGTAGGTTTTTGGTGTGCAGTTACCAGTCATTCGAGTTAATCCCATTAACTACTAATCCTTTTTACAGTGCTCACTATCAAGGGTTCAAAGTCTACATTCAGTACATCATAATTTAAAGTAATGTTACTTCTGAAATTTCCATGTAACTAGTGTACAATTCTATGGTAGTTTGGTTATTTTTAATTAACGTCCTACTAGAGCAACATAACGGGCTGTTGACGATGGTCCAAGATCAATCCCCTAATGGAAAGATCCGAGGACAAGACTACATAATTTTGAACCTCGGTCAGATGACGAGGCAACACCTGAGCTGGCACTCCAAACTTCCACACCAACCCAACGTGAGGACTTTCGACCACGACAGATTTAAGGTGCACTAACCACCTCTACATCATACGCTTATGAATATCCATGACCATTCATGCACCGAAATCAAACCACAATCCTTCGAATCTAGAGGCTAACACCTTAACCTCCTGATCGGTTAGTCAGCGTACAATTCTTTGTATAATAATTAATGCTAAATAATTTCCTGAATTTTAGTTTAGCTGTGGGTTAACAAATCACATGGTTCAGTATGCTACATAGGTCAACTTTATTACCTGCAACTATGTAAACATCCATCGTCACTAGGTCAAAATCCCAGTGGACTATTTGATAAATATATAAAATTTTATCCTTTACATGCTGTGTATATCATATCTAATTTTGTGTCTGTTCACCCTGGTATGTTTAGACTTGGCCAACAGATGCTCTTGAAAAAGTTGCTGAACATTATTTCAAGGACATGGAACTGAAAGAAGAAATGAGAGCAAGTAGTATCTATATTTGTCAATACTTTCATAGTCAAAGTCAAGATTTATCAAATCTGTTAGTATTGGTAACAATTCTTTTTCTGCTTTCATTTAAAATTGAAAAACTTAATGAACAATACAACTTTTATGCATTTTCAACTTTGGGTTACATTACATTATAATTGCTGTGAACTGAATTAAAATAAAGTTTAGTTGGTAAAAGATATTGATATATTTTTAGTCACCCTCCACGTTAAATAGAAAATAGTTTTAAGGACGTCATTAATAATTGATGCCAAATAGGAGTATGAAATGAGGTAAAATAATTTCAATGAGAGGTTTAGATAAAATAATTATTTATTTGATTTGAGTCGATTAGTTTGTACTTCTGAAAAATTTCTCTTAAATGCTTTATTGCAATTGTTCGACTACTTTTGAGGACAAAGTCTGATATTCAATGTTAAGTGAATTGCAAAATGTTTACACAAAAATACCAGTGAATTGCATGCATTAAGCATGCTAAGTAGTATTTTTTGTAATTTAATGACCTATGTAAAGTTTTGTTTTAGGTATAATAAAAGCTTAAGCTTTGATGATTTTACTTAATATGCATTCCATGTTGATTGATTCCAATTAATTTTTTTAATTGCAAAAATTAATTAAAAATTACAAATGAATTATTTCTTACTGTTAAAAAATATACAAATAGCAAAAGTGGTTTCAAAGCTTTTCTATGCTATTCTGTTTTAGATTTTTGAATGACCTTGGACGTCATACATACGTAACTCCAACATCATACCTTACATTGATTTCTTCTTTTAAACAACTGCTGAGTTCCAAACAAGAAGAAATAAGAGGTGCTATACAGCGTTATGAGGGTGGATTGGACCAACTTGAATTCTTTTCTGTTACCATAACTGGAATGCAAAAAGATATTGAAGAACTTCAACCAAAATTGGTTGTAGCCAAAGAAGAAGCAGAAGCATTTATAGAGGTTTCTAAATTAAACTTTTAAATGCACCGCTCATTCTTCAAATGTTTTGAATTGCCTTTTTTCATAATCTCTTAACCCATCAAAAAAGAGGTTAAGAAATTTTTAAACTATAGTAAGTGCAAAGTGAAATATTTTAGCCATCATTAACTCTTCAAGTGGTTTTGACAAAGTAATTTTTCATCAATATATTCCTTAATTTTTTTTTCATGACGAGATCAAGATATGATCAGTTTTGTTAATGATGCAATACCTCCTTGAAACAACCACCAGGGGGGATAGTATGCTTAAGGTGTTATTCATGAACTTGCTTAAGTAGAGCTTAAAGCAGATTTTGAATTGTTATCCTGCCAATATTAAGTTTCAAACCCAGGGTCCAAAATACCAAGAGTCCGGACCACTCAATAAGTATAAGATTCTGTAGAGCTTAATAATGTATTTCAAAGAGAAGAACTTTAATTCAAAGATATGAGATATTTGTTTAACATTTAAATCAAATAAATATATTTTAATGGCATAGCAATTTTAGTTAAAAGATTTCATTAATTCTTGAATTAAATTATTTCAATAATTAATTAGATGGTTTCGTTAATTATAGAATTAAACATAGGTTTTCTTAACCAAATTCATAAGCATGACATCAGCTTCTTAAGGCATAAAAATATATAAATAAAACTGCTAATAATAAATCTAAAAAATTCTAAACATGCTGTTAAAAATACTAAACATACTGTTAAAAAATACTAAATCTACTGTTAAAAATACTAAACATTTCGGTGTAATTTGGTTAGAGTGCATTTAAAATTCAATGTATGTGTGATAGTAAATAAATGGATGATTTATTAAAGGCAATAATAGTGTTTTAGGAAATTAAAATACAGTAGAACTCCAATTATCCAAACTCCAGTTATCCGGATCAGCAATTGTCCGGATCGCTATGAGAAAAAACGAAGTCAGCAAAATCCACATTGACGTGGGACCGTCAGCCAGTAAGGCGTTTGAGTGCCTTAACACAGCGCTCAAATGGATGGAGCAGCAGCATGAGTTCTTCGACCCTCGCCAGCTACTCACCACATTTTCATGTGAGACTTGGCTGCACAAAAACGAGTAAAGACAGCAAAACAACTGACTCTGACCGATAGGTTCAAGCAATGATACATTTTTATACAGTATGTAAGTACAAAATGTAAACAAAATTGTTTTCATAGTCCTTAAATTACGTTACATACTAAAGCAAAATTCGTTTTTTTACAAAGAAGTTAACTTTTTTCGTGAAATATCCGGATGGAGTCTGGTTCCAATTGATTAGGATAATTGGAGTTCTACAGTATTATACATTTATGACTCTCTCTGTGTTTGCTATAAAGGCATGTAATTGAAGGTTTAAGAAAGTTGGATACTAAAGCTAAACACGTATTTTGACTTAGCATTGATTAACAAATGAAGCTCCCCAGGCAAATTTTACTTTCTTGTATTTTCAAATGGGCTTTATGTCTATCACCTTTAATTTCAGAAAATCAAAGAAGAATCGGCTGATGTAGAGAAAGTAAAGGTAGTTGTAAATAAAGATGAAGAATACGCTACTGCTCAAGCACAGCAATCATCTGCTCTCAAAGAGGAATGTGAAGCAGATCTAGCTGAAGCCTTACCAGCTCTAGAAGCAGCATTACAAGCTTTGGATACTCTGAAGGTAGATTTATTTTTAAATATAAGTAGCAGACCCATGCATAGCATTTGCGCTAAAGTTTCTTAATTTCTTATATCAATTTATGGCAAAATGCCACTACTCACATTTCATACCTCCAAATGAAATGAAATTATCCAAAAATATGTAACAGCATTTGATGTATCTTATTGGTGTTTATTCTTTCCAATAAATGCGTGCAGCAAATAGTTCACACCTCAGTCATTTTACCCCAATGAGTGGCTGAACATCTACTTCATTTGCATCCCTTTTCCAAAGGCTAAGGCTATTTTTGCTCAAATTTTCTTTTCTGTACTGATTTCTACCTTCCAGATTTCTCATTGCTTTCTGCAATCCAGCTGCTGAAGAATTTCATAGGAGTGGCGAGCTATTCCATGCATTTTTAGCAGTACTATACAGTTCCATAGCATATTTAAAAGTATCAACATTGTGGTCCAATAGCAGTTGATTTCATATTGTCTGAAGCCATTTGACAATAAGCAGTTAATGTCGATTTGTGTGCCATGTAAAATATAGAAATAGTTTTTACCAAAATGACTTGATTTTTAGTGTAATTTTGATGTGCTACTTTGTTTCTTAAACAGGAGTTACATTCCACAGGGGTACACTTTGAAAATAGTGCAATGAAAATTTTTTTACTAACAGTGAAGAGAGAAACTGTTAATTGGCTCAAAATTGAGTCATCTGATGCAGTTTCCTTTTGTTCTTTAATGCTATTTGCCAGGTTTGTATCAGCATTGCCCTTTTAAGAGTATTTGGATAACTGATATTCTCCAATTGTTGAAAACCACTAACCTATAGTATTTCATTTTGTAGATTTATGTTCCTGTATAGTCAATTTTTGCTACACAAGGATTAATTAGGATGAAGACCTACTCCTTAAAGCTGATTCTCTGCCTGTATTCTTGGATTTTTACCTTACCACAAACATATGCCATAGTACCTAATACCTTCAGGATTTCACTAATTTGGTTTTAGAAATCCAGTTTTTTTTTTTTTTTAATATATATATATATATATATATATAAAACCAAATTAGCGAAAACCTGATAGGTATTGGCAATTCATTCATTCCATGGCGACATTCAATCCATCCAACACAACCATTCAATCCAGTAGTGCTGGATTGAATGGTTTCTGGTTGAAATCCAAGGTAAGGCTGGGATGTTTGTCCATTCTGAATGAATATGGGGTGTAACATAAACCTCCGCCTAGTGGTAGACCAGTGTAATGCAAACTGTTTCACAAATATGCCCTTGTAGTGCCATAATGAATAATGTCCAATTAACTGGATAGGCATAGAAAATTTTTTTGCATAAAGTTCATGATAATTATGGGGGTCTTAACCACAGTACTCTCTACACAAGCAATTAAGTTGTATTAAAATTTCATATATGTTAAAAGAAATTTTTAAAATTTGCTTCATATTAAAATTAAAATTTTAAAAAATCATAAAGAAAAGCACCTTAAAGAAAGTGTGATGCAATTTCTGTTTAGTTAGAAAGAAATCTATATCCAAAGATTAGTTGTTTGTAGTCCTGTATCTAATACCACAAAGAATCAATCTTTCTTCTATTTAAAAAAAAAATCTAATCTAATTGTTCAATTACAACTAGAAACTTTTTACTGTGGGTAATTTTGTTGTTTATTTTTCAGCCTTCTGATATCACACTTGTGAAGTCTATGAAAAATCCTCCGAATGCTGTCAAAGTTGTTCTTGCAGCAGTGTGCATTATGAAAGGCATTAAACCTGATCGAGTTACTGATCCCGCCACAGGAAGGAAGGTTGTATAAAAACTTTGGATATCATTTTTATATGCATTCAAACTGCAATAAGGGACCTTAAAATAATCCCCACTTAAAATAAGGGACCTTTATTGTTGACCTTGTGAGTTTTTTTCTGAAAGACATGCAGGTTATACAAATTATTTATTATGACATAAATTATAGTAAGACTCTTGGAGTGTTCACATTGCATGTTAAAATGATTTAGTACTAGATTCAACTCAACATTTTAGACTTCTTGAGCAGCCATCCTACTTTTTTGCACTTTGGGCCCTAGTACCAGTTGAGCTGACCAGTCTCCCCCCTCCATAAAATAAAAATATGTATCCCTAGTTCTCAATGTATAGCATAAAGTTAATTGATTATTTATCCTATTTTCCTTATGAAAGGCTTGTACCACATCGACGAAAAAGAAAAAAGACTTTCCAGGTTAAAATAGTTATATTGAGAATTAGTATTTATAGGATTTGTACAGCTACAGTTTTAAAATTAAGGACGATATCCATCAGCGATATAATACAGCAGCCTAAAGCTAAAAGTCCTAGAAAAAGGACTCTGTTTTCCAAAAGCATCTCTCCCCAGACAGCCTCCTCCAGTCGTCACTTCCTCAGCCAGACCAGGGGGTGAACGTCTCCCGTTGTGAGCTCTCGCGATTCTGGATAAGAGGACAATACAAGCTTTTTCTGCCAAGCTGAATGGTGGTGGGGTTTGTGTTTTTGCTTCCTGTAATTATTCTGGATGTGCTGTCACTTTATTTTTTTTAAATGCTATTTTAGCATGTCGTTAATAAAAATTTCAATGGATGAATTCCAAATTGAAGTATGACAGTTATACCAAATGCTACAATGGCAATAAACTATAGTTTAAGGTTACCCCGATTAAGGGTAAACTATAATTTAAGGTTATGTGTCATACAAGAGCGGTAGAGTAGTGAGTAAACCTTGAGAATTTGATGGATGTTCATGAGAAGTTCCTCAAAAGTACATGGTATGAGCATTGTTAAGTTGATTTAAATATTTGAACGGAAACTAGGTTTTATGATTTTTCTTTCTTTCTCTTTAATCTTTTTGTAATTGCAAAAATTCACAATAGTTTGACTGTTATTAACAAAATTATACATACAACTATACAAGATGTTTCAAATCTTAATGTACAAACTTTATGGGGAGGCAGGAAACAATTGAGCTATTCACTTCGGGATGTATGACCACTCAGGTGTGCTAGTTTGGAGCACTGGCACTACCAGCACCAAAGTGCTGAAATAAAGAACAGAAAGTATGCTAAAATTATTATTATCTCTAGTTTTACAGTTTGAGAGCAGTTGTGCACTTATGGTTTCAGAGTATGAACCAACAAGAATGCATTCTGACAGCTTTGATGCATGGATTGTGAAACAGCACTGCTTAACAAATACAGTCAGACACTAACAACATACATCATGCACTCTTGACTTATTAGTTACAAAGGCACAGCTAAAGATAACGACTGAAACTCCCTGCTAAGGTCTCAGTTGCTAGACCTATAGGAGTCTCTTATTTTTGTGTTCTCACCAGATACGACTACATACAAAATTAGATGTACCGAATTGCCATGTCAGACTCAACAACTTGTCCTCTGTGTGCCCTTTCAGATGCAATACGAACCCAACTCAATAGTTTCCCTGATCTTCTAGATCTAGACTATATTAAGCTGCTAGACAGAGACTTATGATGAAGAGGCTGAAGTCTGGCATAAGATAAAAAAAGTATTTAACTGTATTCACACAGAGATGTGTGATTACTGTTAAATACTGTTTTATGATTTTATTTGGTGTTCCTTTCCCTTTTTACAGGAAACTTTGAAACAGCTGGTGACTGTTACTCAGCTATTAGGTTATATTTGGTATTGTCTTTCAGGTTAATGATTACTGGGGTCCATCAAAGAAACTTCTAGGCGACATGGGCTTTCTTCAATCTTTAAGGGATTACGATAAGGATAATATTGATGTAAGAATATTTCTTCTGAACTTTTCTCCTTAAAATTATTACTGAATAAATATTAATTGATATTTTTGCTTGATATTAATATTTTAATTGGATTCTGGTCTCGATTTTGTAGTTTTGTCATATCTCTGAAATCTAGGTAGCAATTATGGAAAGAATACGTTCCGAGTACATGGGATTGCCCGAGTTTAATCCAACAAATGTTGCAAAAGCTTCCTCAGCTGCTGAAGGCCTTTGTCGATGGGTTTTGGCAATGGAAATCTACGACAGAACTGCAAAGGTATGTATTTATCAGTTTCTGAATAAAAAATGGTAGTATGCTTTTTAATAAGACTGCTTCATTTTGAGTTCGTAAATGTTTTTCAGCACTTGGTTACTAAAATTTATTAATACTTGATCCTAACTCTCACTGGATCGTTGTTATTGGTAACTATACATAGTTTTTACACATACATGATATAATTCTTGATTTTCAGATTTTCATTTGCTTTTAAAAGTCAAAATATAACAGAAATGGTAATTTTTACGAAGTTTTAGGTTATTTAATTATTTATTTAGAGTTAATTAGCACTGAAAATTTTTGTATAAAAAAAATGGAATTAAGAAACTATATGCCTACATTCCAATTTTGCATATAGCATCCACAAAATAAACTTTTTAACCTATGATGAGCAACATTACTGTAGAACATACTAGAAAAGTCCCAAGAGCTTGAGCTATAGAAATATTAGCAGTGCTATGTAGATTCACAATAATGTTACTTTGAGGTAGCAGGCCTTATTATTATACTAGCCACTGCGTGGCTAGCCCGCCGTTGCCCATGCCCGTGATAATAAGGTATTATTCTTGTGTAAAATTTTCCGCAGATTTCAAATCCCTTGAAATTTTTTATCTATCTTAAACGAATCCGCTTTTACGAAAAAGAACTAAACAATGCCTCTCAAAATGTTTTTTTTCTTGCTCTCCACTGAAAAAAGCATAAAATGTAATCTGGTTGTTTTTTTTTTTTTTTTTTTTTTTTTTTTTTAACGTGAAGGGCACGAAATGCAATCCGTTTATTTTTGGAAAGGGAAAGTTACTGTGAGGTCACAATCTTGTGCGAAAATATAAAAGATATATTTAATTTAAAAGTTATTTATATAAAGATAATCATATTTTTAGGTATGGATCTGGAGTGAACTTTTCCGCAGATTTAAAATACACTGAAATTTTTACTCTATCTTTAACGGTCTAGGAGATAGAAAAAGAACTAATTGACTCCAGTTAAAATATTGTTTTTTTTATCGTCTGGCAGAAAAATTATTCATCCGCGGGCTGGAAACCAAAACAGTACATTTAGAATATGTGATCTCTTCCATGCTGTAGCATTCAATAATGATTAAATTTCATTAAATTCATTTTAAAATGTTCTAGATTGAATTTTAAAATTCGCTGTGACCCAGTGTGCTAAATCTCATTGCTGTAAGTGCCATAGAATCATCAGGATTTTGCGCACAAACAGACAAACACTTCCTTTTATAATAGTAGAGATTAACATTGCCAGTTTCCAAAACTCTAATCACATCAGAAACTTGGTGGATAGACCATGTATATTCTCAGCTTCCTAAAAGACAGGTTTTCACACAGTGTGTCACGGCTCCCTCAGGAATGGCAGTCTTCTCCCAGGAGAGCTACCGAAGTTTGACTGTGCCATAATAAACTCTTTTTCGTGAGATGTTAAACGAACTGAATGGACATATCAATTACGGAGTACCTAACTGATGACAGCTTACCACCACATCATAACTAATAAAAAATGTTATAAGAAGAAAAGTTTCGTAAAAGAAAAATTTAAAGAAGTGTTGTGTGTTAAGCACTATAGAAAGGGAGGATAAATAGGGGAACGATAAAAATAAGAGTAATTGATACAATTAGGGGGTCAAAGCACTTCGAAAGAGAAGCTCAAGAAGCAGAAAAGCAATCCGAAAAGAGGTGGGAAAATGCTGTGGTGATACCACAAGGGGAAAGAAAATGGACAATTTAAATTTGGAGAAAGGAAAAAAGTTATTGGGAAAATTTCACCAGAGCTGATAGAATTATGTTTGAAGATGATAAAAGGCTCAATCAACATCAGAATTGGGGAGTTTAGGGAGAGCGTTTGCAAACCACAGTAAGGGTATCAAAGTTGCTTTCCTTGGTATGATTTAAAATAGCCAAAAGAGCATCACTACAAGACTAATCATAGTTCTGGTTAAATTGGGTTGGTTTGGGGTGCAAATGATAGAATTTTGATGTCGACAGCATGTGAAAGTGATTGTCAGAGGAGAAGAATATCTTCGATGGTCAATTGGATTGACTGTACGGTATCTTTGGGAAGTTAACCTACAGTGTTAGGTGTAATAAATACAAATATGGACGACCAGCTACAGGCTCAAGCCCAACAAGGCTGGTCCTTTGTTTATGAATTCTCCAATTCCCACCGACTACCCAATTGTGTCTTAAATTCGTACACTCCCTTTGAATGAACTATATTTTCTGGCAACGCGTTCCAACTGTCTATTACCCTATTAAAGTAGTAGTTTTTCCTTAAATCCCGATTAAAATGTGTCTTATTCAATTTATACCCATGACCCCTTGTTCTGTTATCCCTATTGAAATTTAAGCCCTCTGTGTCCCCTTGTTTTACAAACTTGAAAAGCTGAATCAAATCCCCCCTCCTTCTTCTTTTCAGTGTATACATGTTTAGCTTACTTAAACGTTCATTATAGTCGAAATTTGCTAGCCCCTTTATTATTTTTGTAGCTCTGTGCTGAACCCTTTCAATTGATTCTATGTCCTTTCTCATATATGGAGCCCAGAATTGTACAGCATATTCTAGATGTGGTCTTACTAAACCCTTATATAACGGCAAGATTATATTCTTATCCCTTGAAGTTACAGTCTTTTTAATATACCCCAGTAACCTATTAGCCTTTTTACCCGCAGCTGAACATTGATGACCCATTTTAAAATCCCTGTGAATTATCACCCCAAGATCCTTGACTGTTTCTCCCTCCTTTACCTTTACTCCCTGCAGACAGTACTCGGCTCCACTGTTCCTGTAACCCATGTGCAGAACTTGACATTTCCCTACATTAAATGACATACCCCATTTTACAGCCCATTCGGATATCTTATCAAAATCCCCTTGTAAATTTTCTATCTGTAACTTGGTATCCACTGTCCCCCATATTTTTAAGTCATCGCAAATATACTGATTCTATTCTTGATCCCCTGACCTATATCATCTATGAAAATTATATTATTAATCTAATAAAATCATCTACTAAAATTATAAAATTAAAAATAAAATTGGTCCCAAAACTGATCCCTGAGGCACCCCACTTATAACTTCTGTCCACTGTGAATAATTTCCTTTTACCTGCACTCTGCTTTCTACCCAATAACCAATTCTTTATCCATATTAATGTTTTTCCTTGAATCCCCAGCCTTTCCAATTTAAACAGTAATGCCTCATGAGGTACTTTATCAAAAGCCTTTTGAAAATCTATGTACATGATATCCACACTGCTCTTATTATCCAGCTCCTCAGTAATTTTTTCGTAGAACTTCAAAAGGTTTGTAGAGCAGGATCTGCCATTTCTAAACCCATACTGATTCTCTGATAACAGTCCCCCCTCCTCCAAGTATAACATTATATGCTTTTTTAACAGAGATTCAAATATTTTGCGAATTACTGATGTTAGACTTACTGGTCTATAGTTGCCCGGATCACTTTGTATTCCCTTTTTGAAAATTGGAGTTATGTTGGCCAACTTCCAATCCATTGGTACCCAACCTGTGCTATATGCTGAATTAAATATCGTGTGAATTACTTCCCCCAGTTCTTCCACGCATTCCACTAGTACTCTCGGATAAATATCGTCTGGCCCTGGTGCTTTAGATGGCTTAATTCTTTTCAACTGATGTACTATTTCTTCCCTGTTGAATTTGCATTCTTTAATTATACCCCCTGCAAAGGCTCCATCCTTGGGATCCTTTTTTAATTATAGTTACCATTGAAAACCCCCAGAAAAAAGTCATTTAACACGTTTGCCATTCCCACCTCGTCTTGAATCAATTCACCTCCCTTCCCCTCCAATGGGCCCAGTGTAGTACTAAATTTATTTTTGCCACTTGCATATGCAAAAAATTCTTTTGGGTTTATATTTATTTCCCTTGCTAATTTTTCCTCCAAGGACACCTTTTGCTTCTGACTAATAGTTTTAAACTCCTTTCTGGCTTTCTGATATGCCTCCTTGTCCCTGTCGTTACCAGTGCTTTTATTTACCCTGTATGTTCTTTGTTTTAATTTTAAAACTTTGTGTGTTTCCCCTGAAAACCACATAGGGAGCAATTTTCTAGATTTTCCTTTTTTCCTGAACGTTACGTGTTTTTTTAACACCCTGTCTAACTTTTTCTTGAATTCCTCCCATTGTTCAGAATGATGCGGTGCTAATAATCCCCCTCTGAATGTTTCCTTTAACTCTTCCCTTATCTTATGAAAATTTTCCTTTCTGAAATTTGGAATTATCCTACTATTGATTGTGTTGAACTCAATGGTTTAAAATCAAGAGATCAGAAATCAGCTCAGTATTTTCTGTTGAAATTGTATAAGAATACTTGTGCTTGGCTAAGGAACTGCTGTTGATTGAGATCACTGTTGGAATAACCCACAGCAGATAACTGCTGACACATTGGCCTTGAAAAACTAAAGATGACATGAGATTCATTTTCATTTGTGTGAGGCCTGGTTTTCAGCAATAACAATCATCAAAACTAAATACAAATAATGATTATGTGTTGAGAAAGAAATGCAAATTGCAGTTAGCAATCCTGTTTCCTGAAATGGAGAAATGAGGAAAAAACAAGTTCCTTCTTCTCGTTAACTTAAAATTTTTTGTGAGTTCATTGACTTGTAGTTTTTTTTTTCCAAGCATGAATCCATTAATACATTTTATCTGCAAAGGTAAATTACGAATGTCTGATTTGAGCATTAAAAATAGCTTTGACTTCACAGAACAGAATATTTATTCTAAAAAAAAAGTACAAAATAATTAATATTTTAATAAAAATAATATGTTTTAACACATGCAAATAAAATTTTTATTATTGATACAACTTGAAACAATTTTTTATATTTTTTGGATATACAGTAGAAGAATAGCTTAATATAGAGTTTGTAATTTGTTTACACAATTCACATAGCTTGGTTGATTGGAATTTTTTATGATTTAGGTTGTCAATAATGCATTGAAAATATGTGCTGAAATAATGTAAATATTGAAAAAAATTTTACTGATAAGTGCAATTATTGTATGCAAACCTAGTTGGCATCTAAGATAAATTTACTCTAAAACAAGCATGTCAAACGTTAATGCTAACACGGGCGAAAAAACAAGGTCTAAGTTATGTGGGCCAACCAAAAACTTTGATTTTTATAGATAGGTAAATTTATTTCAAAAACACACTATAAAAAAGAACAAGGACAGCGGTAAAATTAATATTTTCTTTCTTAAATTTGACACCTCTTCACTGCTATCATCTTTCTTACTTCAAGGAATATCTTGTTCACAGTGATTAGTACTTTCATAACTGACCCATGGCAAATGTCAGTAATTCTGGATATGACAGGAGACTCATTTCTAAGAGTGAATAAGTGAAAATAATTGCTTGCACCTAATTTGGAAACATGGAAATAATCTTGTATGCAAATTTTCGAGTATTTTTAAACCTGATGTGCAAATATTTGGAAAATTCAGGCACTCCAACTTATTCTGCCCTCTAATCTAAAGAGCACTGGATCTCAATAACCTCCATACTGATATGTTGGCTGCCCACCTAAGATATTTGTTATGAGCCACGAGTTTTGACATACTTGCTCTAAAACATTGTGGCTGTCAAAATGTAATTTAAAAAATTAAAATGTGATTAATTGAACATAATTAAATTGATGTACAAATATTATTTGGACTCTAATTAATTAGAACATACTTCGTTTAAATAGAATCCAATTATTTAAGTGTTTTATTTAATACAAATACATATAATATTACATAAAGAAGCCAATGCTATAAAAAAAAATATGAATGAACCATTACTCTCTGATTTGATTCTTATATCTTTTTCTCAGATTGTTGCTCCGAAAAAGGAAAAGTTGAAAGAAGCAGAGAATCAGTTGGAAGTTATCATGGAATTGTTGAATACCAAACGTTCTGAACTCGCTGCTTTGGTGGGAAAGCTAGCTGCTTTAAAACGAGACTGTGATGAATCGATTCAAAAGAAAAAGGATCTAGAAGCACAAGCTGCTACTTGTGAAATAAATTTACAAAGAGCTGAAAAATTGATTGGTGGACTTGGAGGAGAACGTACAAGGTTAATTTTCACACTTCCATTTTGTTTAAATTTTTTTTAATAAATCAAAAGCCTATTTTAGTCTATACATGCATTTAGAATTATTATTTTTTTAATTTTTTTATTCTATGCCCAGCTCAAGGCCTTTTGGCCATACGCTGTCTTGCCGTCCAATAGAGCGAATAAAGTCCTTGGGTAGAAGTATCCCTGGTATCAATGTCCTGTAAATTAGAGCACTCCGCAAGGTGTTGTCTGTTCATAAGACCATCGCAACAAAGCGGACAGATCGGGGAGGTAGCCACCCCAATCGTATGTGGGTGTTGTTGGAGATAGTCATGTCTGGTTAACAAGCGGAAACAGGCCACTCCCATCCCTCTCGGTAGATCAGTAGGGATTCTTCCCTTGTTACTCAATAGGCAATTCCAACTCCTTCCCTGTATCTCCCTCTGATACTGCAATTTTCTTTGTTTCTTGAACTGAGATTTTATGTAAGTCCTGCAGTTCCGCAAAGGGAGAGGTGGAGAAGGTTGGGGCAGGGAGAGGGCTGATTTAGCTAATATTTAGAATTATACCATTATAAATTATGAACTGCATAAAGAAAATTTAGTTTTCTACTATAAACCCACCAAAATTCTACCAAACCCACCATTTAAATGAACATCTCAGATCTTAAGGTGGAAATGTGATCGTTCATTTCCTATTGTCAAGATTATAGCCTCCTCCAGCTCTTACCCGTATTTTGTTGTCGATGATTTTCCCACCAATAGGAAAGCATGAAAAAGTTTTGTTTTTCAATGAAGGGTGATCATCAACTTTCTTAGGATTAGGAGGCAAGAGATGACAGATGGGAATGTTCGTATGAAGATTGACAGATGGGAATGGTTTAACTTGCATTCTAAAAATTTGAAGGCCCTTTATATCTCAAAAATGTCTTAAAATTTAATGACCAGAAAGTTAGAAATTCTGAAAATAACATTCAAAATCTACATTTTTAAAATCAGGAGATCGCAAACGGACTTTTTATATGTATGGATATTGTTTATGAAGTGCTAATAAAAAGAGGACATCAACAGGCCCTCTCTTTAATGTATTCGGAACCTTCTTTTTTTTTTTTTGAGCGAATTTCTGCAAACCATCTGGCATTTATGAATGTACTTTTAATCAACTTTATGCATTAATTGGTATATATTTATGCATTGATTGATAGTATTCTATATAAATACTTTCTATAATTAATTAGTGAGTCAGAAGCATTAAAATATAACTTATTTCTATGTTTTGAATAGATGGCAGAATGAAGTTGTACAGCTTAATATTAAATTTGAAAACTTACCTGGAGATGTTTTACTAGCATCAGGTGTTATTGCGTATCTTGGACCTTTTACGTCATACTACCGAAGCCTCTGCATTGCTAACTGGGTTAAGTGTTGCTTGGTAAGTAAATCCTTATACCTTTCTTCATATACACGCTTGCAGAATTAGTGAGCATTACTTTACTATGCTTTACACCATTGCATCAAAACACAGCTAAGTGAAATAGCTATGGCTTGAATAGTGCTAGGCAAACAACTCTTAACCCTTTTTGGAATGTATTACTTTTTACTGCATTTTGGAATTTTTGCATGTCTGTTTCAGACAATTGAATGTCTTCTAGGAGTTGCAAGCAATAGCAGTAGAATAGTTACCCATAAAATTTTGTACATTACTGTCTGTCTACCACTAGAATTGCTCCTGCCTCTTAGTCTGGGCATTGTAGTCGCTATAGGAATCGGACTCGTACAATTTGAGTAGGGGTGACTTTAGTGGATGTCTTAATTCTGTTTTGTATTTAGAGAATGGGATGTGAAAAGTAGTATATTGGTAGATCTTGGGCTGGCTGGTTGGGTTTTATGTGTTTTGGGTCATATCTTGGCCAAGCTGCCAAATATGACATTCAACAATAAATTGGACATGCACACACATGGAAAGTTTCAGTGACACAAAAGAGAAAAATACACCCATGGAGGAATCAAAGCTATGCTAACTGACTCACAGCATTTCTTTGTGCATCCCATGGTAAATGAAACAAGGCCAGTTTTCTATGGCAACAGACAGGCATAGACTCTGGGACAAGAGCAGTTCTCGTAAACAGATAGTACTATTCCATAAAAACTTGTGGAAGATCAAAATTTAAAATTTTTGAACGCATCTTCTCATTTTATATTTTTTAATCATATTTTTAACTATCAATAGAAACAGAAATATCTCACATTACATATCCTTCCTCCACACAAGCTTTAATATGCACACAGTTAATCACTCTTCATTGATGCAGGCATCAGAGCTGTGTTTGATATTGTGTCTGTATTTCTAGAGTCATAAAATTCCATGTTCCAAAAATTTTTCTCTTGGTGAAACACTTGGCAATCCCGTGAAAATTCAGTTGTGGAATTTAAGTGGTCTGCCGAGGGATTCTTTTTCAACCGACAATGGAGTCATGGTTGAATATGGAAAGAGATGGTATTTGTTAGATTTTATTAATATAGTTGATGATTATCATGTGATTTTTTATTTATATTTTTGGGAATAATATTTTGATTCTTGACAATCAAATCATGTAATTAGATTTTTTGCATATATTTTTAGTTTTCCTCTAGCATATGTTTCTAAAACATAGCTTATAAGAGAGCAAAACAAGTGAAACAAACTTTGATATTTTAGGAGTGGTTTTTAAATTAATTTGTATACTTAATATGGAGATTTTTCTGATGATTTGCTGCAATTTATCATTAAGATAATAAAAGTGAAGAGACAAAAATCAATGTATTATTAGCATACAAACATTTAATCCTAAAAGGGGCAAGCCTAAACACAGAAAGAAACAATTCAGTTAAAATACAAGCAGGAAAAATTCCCTACGGGTGAGGGTTAATAAGTAAATGTTGATAGAGAGATTTTAATTTTGATATATTCAATCGATTTGTTATGGATTCAACAGAATATTAAATGAATCAAATGCAGACTACAAAACATTTTAATGCAGAAATTATTTTTTGCTTTTTCTATTACCTAATTCTGGTGTAATTTTTGAATTTGGTTTTTTAATCTGTATTTTGCATTTTGTTCTGAATTATCTGATGTTCCATGTGATCACTATGGTCTCAGATTTTTGTCGACCTAAAAGAATGTATAAAAATGATTTAATTAATTCTTTTAAATTTTTGCATAACTAAACACTTTAGTTCTCAAACCGAAGTTCCTAAATAAAATCTGGTCTTTCGTTTTATTCCATTTAAACTAGTCTTTTTATGCTTTCATCCCACTACTCTATATCTCAATTACTATTTTTTCATTTTGTGACATTTTTTATTTGACATTACCTTGTGTTTGGTGCAGCTTGACCGAAATTGGCCCGTGCACAATAAAACCTAAACTGACCAATCTATTTTAACCTGAGAAAACTCCCTCCAAACCCAGTATAAATGAGAATAGAAATAGGAAAACATATGAAGGATTTGTTTTGTGTTAAAGGATAGACCAGATTATTTTTTGCCAGAAACTGGTAGAAAATTTTTTTCTGCTGAAAACGAAATCTCTTATGAAAGGTGTAGACTTGGAAATGTTGCATCAAAGAAAAATACAAAGGGTGAAACTAAAACATTTTGCTAAAAACTCAAAATGATAAATTCTCTAAAAATCTCTAAAACAATCTAAACAACTATCGAAAAAAATGTCTAAAAACAACATTATCTAGAATCAGGAGGTGCAATTGAATGCCTTGTCTGAAATGCTAACAAAAATTGACATGTTAATAAACTCGAGACCCTGGTAGTTGCATGTGTTTTTATGGAATTTGTTGAAAATTAATTAAGCTTAAAAATGTTTTCATTTTATCAGAGTGACCGAGCGATGTCTATTTTGATTGACAGTGTATGTAGTAGTAGTCAAGAACAGAGGGGGACACTTCACACCTAAATTGTACATGGACATTTATTTACAATAGAATATAAATTTTCAAAATAAACACCATACTGTCCGGTGCAAAACATGTCTGACTCCGAATTGTAAAACAATTATGTTCTTATTCGTGTTCTTTTTCAGAATCGTATTAGAACTCAGGAACTGTCATTCATCGATGTTTGTCCACTAGAACTAGTAACAACTAGAACACAAGAACAACTGTTCTTGCAATCTATCTGTGTTTATAATTAACGTGGTCAAAGGCAGGGAATCGTGACACATTTCATTACTCATTTGGAAATAGTTTTCACCTTATAGTAAAAATCGGTGGTGTAGCAGCGATAAAAGCCCAGAAACCTGATATACCATAGTAAGCAAGTTAGAATTTGGCAAACAAATTAAAATAGATGAAATTTGAAGCAAAAACTCTGAATTTTTTCAATGTAAATCTGAATGAAATTTCAGTTTCTATTTCCTTTGTTTTCATCGCAAAAAGCCAACCATCTGCTGATGCCCATTAAAAATTTTTCTCATTATGATTGGTTCATGATGTTTGTCCCTGCACAGTACCTACTGACTCTTTTCACATGCCCCATGCTTGTAGCTGAGGCTTGTATCCAGTCCAGATACTGTGCAGTGGGTCCTTGCGCATGGTCTCATTTTCTCCTGCTTCACTTATTTGTAAAAGATGGCTACCAGTCTCGAAGATAGTGCATAGATCATCCACAAGAGTTGCAGAATTGACATTACACAATGGTGGATCTTTGTTTACTTAAAGCTCACTGCAAGTTAAGCATTAAATGTTTTTGCTTTTGATCCGATCACAGCATCCCTGTTATGAATCTGTCAAGAATAGTATCATCTGTATTTTGATCCTGTTTAAGGACAATTCAATTGACTGTATTTGTATTTATAAGCTTCTGTGTGTTCAAGTGGAAACAATTTCTCTTTTTTCAAAGGCCCTTGATGGTGGATCCTCAAGGACAAGCTCACAAATGGGTGAAAAATATGGAGAAAGAAAATTTATCTATAATCAGAATAACGGATCCAGACCTCTTGCGAACTCTAGAAAATAGCATTCAGTTTGGATGGCCAGTGTTGCTGGAAGATGTCGGGGAAGAGCTGGATCCTTCCTTAGAACCTTTGCTCTTGCGAAAGACATATAAACAAGGTAAGATTTTGTTGTAAGTCGATTAGACTTATAAGCGTGTGGATCAAAACCATCTATATACACTGAAATGCCAGAAAAACTGGTACAAATGAGCCTATTCAAACTACATAGAAACTCCACCAATAAACGTCATCGTCTAACAGTGCATATATAAAGTGATAGACATCTGTGGAAGAGCATCTAGAGCGTTATCCGCCGTGGGAATGGCAAGTTAATATGATTTAAGCTATTTTCAATGGGGTTTGATAGAGCTCTTGAGATGGGCATTTTGGATTTTCATGTGCTAGCATTTCAAGGCTGACTATATTGCTAATTTAATCAGGAAAAATCTAAGTTTACATGAAAAATGGCTGAAAACAGTCAAAAAATAATCAAAACTAATGTTTTTTCAGTATTACGACCTTTTGATAGCGACCGAGAAGGTTGTGTCCCCTCCGAAATTATTTCCCTCATATGTCTGTCTGACATTAATCTTCATTAATGACTACCATATGAACGTAATTGTTAATTTTTATAAAATTTTTATTGATTTTGCTTTTTTGACAAATGTATTTTCATTGCTATTTTGACATCACTTTATATCTCATTATATAGGTACAATTGACATGATACAGTTGGGAGATTCGAGTGTGGAATATAACAAGGACTTCCGTCTCTATATCACAACTAAGATCCGTAATCCCCATTACTTGCCTGAAATATCCACCAAAGTTTCTGTAATTAATTTTATGATCACACCTGAAGGATTAGGAGATCAACTGTTAGGAATCGTGGTGGCACAGGAGAGGTAATTATTTTCAATCGAAAGGATTGTGTGTAGGAATGAGATGTTTCAAACTTGAGATTTTAAATCGTGTTGTGCTAATAATATAGCTCAAGTGCTTTGTTTTAGGTGTTGCTTTTAAATCGATAGAGCAAAAAAAAAAAATGAAAGTAGTTTGACCTATTTAAGTGCAATACTCTTATAGTGATTTTTATATTTTCTCTTAAGTAAATGTTAGCCCATTTAAAAATACGGTACTGATAGAACTGTAGTAGACTCCTTTCATGCAAACAGAATTCATGTCAATCCACATCCAGCCTGAATCTAGTAGAAAGTGACTGATGTAGATTCAGGATAGCCACTTCCATAAGAAGTAGGGTAGGTGTTCCAAATATCGCCCCTGTGCTTAATATCGCCTACTCGTGTTTGCAAGCTACTATGTGCAACATCTATGAGTTTATGTAGTTACATTGACGGTCTAGGGTTTTACCTCTCGTAGCACCACTGGAAAGTTTTCCATCAATTTTATTAACAATACTATTGCATCTGAAGTATTTGAGGCTGTGATCAACGTATTTTTGGTCTCCAATCTATTCAGGGAATATCCAGGTAAGTGTTTTCAAATCGTAATTTCGTTTATATGTACATTCAATACTAAAGGGAGGTATGTATCTCTACTAGCAACTCGTTTTTAATAGTAGCTCCTCATTTTGCCTGGTGGGTGGTAATACAAACAGGGGTAGGCAATATTAGGAACCCACTCTTGAAAATTCTCTTGAAAAACTTTTTAAAGTTTGACTAGTTAACTTAAACTGACATAAGTAAAGAAGGTATAGGATTTCTGGAAACCAAAGGAGAATAGTTCCTAGTGATATTCATTTAGTTTCCAGAAAGATTTCCCAACCCAGGAGGCTGAGACACAGAGAATTAGTTAGGGTAGGCCAGGCCTCGAATAGATTTTTTAATACAGGTGCACAAGGTGCACCTAAGTTTTAAATTAGGTACACAGATTATGTTTTAGGTGCACATTTAAAAAAACGTAATGTAAGAGCATTAATGTAATGAAAACTTATTTATTAGTTGGGTATGTTTAGATAGGTTAGTAGTAGATAGTAAATAAAAATATTTAAACAATTTTATTTATCTGCGAAATTATTACTTACAAATATTCAGTCATTGGACATTGGCGGGCTAAAAATAAACGGGTACATTATATTTTAAGTAGATAAAATATGAATTTAAAGATAAGTAATAAAAATATTTGTTAAAAATTTTGTTAGACAATTCTCAGAAATTCCTACGGCTTTACGCTTTATTGAAACACGAGTTTACAAAAATGTGGGATGCCTATCGTTCGCGGGTAGTCAAGTGCTTCAACAGAGCTAACTGGAAAAGGTTTCGATCATCGGAAAGTTCTGGTGGCAGTGGCACAAGTAAACCTTCCTCCTGTATAAATCCCTTACGGCCCAGTGATTTTGTTTTTCTATAGTGTGTATTTAGGAATTTTAATTACGTTCCTTTAGAGCGAGAGAGGTCGATACTAATATTTTGTTCAAACATCAAAATAACATGAAACACGTTCCCCTCCGGTTTTTTTTTATTTATTTTTTTTATTTTTTTTAACGTTAGGTGCACTGCGTGCACCCGGCGGTAAAAAAAAATAGGTGCACAATTTTATTTTCATGTGCACCCGGGTATTTCGAGCCCTGGGATAGGCGATATTTGGTACACCTACCCTACGTTGTTCATCTTAAAGATTTTCACACTGCCAGTATCCAGAGCTTTCCAGTTCAATGTACCCAAATCTACATTAGTAAATTTATGCTGGATTCTGTTGATTTGAAGTGGTCCAGAGCCGTAGAAGATGTATATGCTTCAGAACAGTGGTTCCTAAATTGTTTACCACGGATACTTTGGACTCCATGTCTGACTTCCAGGGACACTGAGAAGTTTTCCAGTATGTTCACTGAAATGATACTTAGTCCACATGGTTTTAGAATCGAACCATCAATGTTGTGATTTTAGGAAGACCATCTAACTGACACTGTACGAATGTACGAACTGAATGCAATGAAACAAAATTTGGTAGTATGGAATTGACTTTTGGGATATCAGTAAAAGATGTGTATCCCCTGCGAAATTATAAAGCTCAGCAAATTCTTATCCATTTGTGATATCCTATTTGAACTCATCTGGTTTTTCAGCAGTCGCTGTGATAAAAAGCATCATGAGAAAATCAACATGGAACTGTTCCATTGGAACAAAAAGGAGGGTTACTGTGTCTTCAAATTAATTCCAAGATTTGAGAAGATGTACAGAAAAAATTCGATCACCTGTCCATTTAATTACAATTTATTTATTCAATGACATGGATTTTCAAAATGCACTTTTTTAATACTTTTTACTAGAGTCTGTTTTGTGAGCTAGAAATACTTGTTTTATTCAGTTTTTAACTTAACCAACAAAACCTCACCAACTGCAACTGTTTCAAGTAGGTATGTGCTCCAACTACGGGCACTGAAAAATTAACGATACAACTGAGGGTGCTGTGAGCCAAAAAAGTTTGGGAACCACTGCTTTAAAAATTTGAACAGATCTGTCAGAATAAAATTAGAAAAATATGTAGTTTGTTATAAAAATGAAATTCGGCCTTCAATCAATCATTCAATTGGATTCACTGTTTGAAAAAATCAATTTATCCTCGTTTTTATTTGGTTTCTGATTGTAATTTGAGTATTGGCGTTCAGGGGCTCACCTCTAGAGGGAGCTATGGCCCCTCCAAACATGAAAATGTAAAAACATCCTATTTAATTCATTGATTCGTTCTTTAAAAATTTCTAAGGAAAGACATAACAGCTTCTACAAGCTTCAATAAATAAATATGTCTTCGTAATTTTTTTCATCTCATTTTGTATAAAGATACTGTATTTTTAAAATATTTTATACTGTCCATTAAAAAGAAGCATTTTCTTCAATATATTGGGTCTATTTGTCTTGGAGTAATCACTAAAAACTTGTTTAACATCCACCCTCTATAACTCTACATTCTAAAAAAATACATTTGAAAATCATTACCTCCTACAGTGATTTCTTTAGGTCAGTTTATATGAAATTACAATTCCCACAGAAATAGAGTATGTACCCACAAAATTCCCAAGTACCCCAAATCGATACGAATGTAGGCCCATCTACATTAATATCCTGGGTGCGTTCCTGTTTTTGAACTGCAATTAGATTGTCTAACTACAGTGCTAAAATATATTTCTTTCTTCAGACCAGATTTAGAAGAAGCCAGACAACAGTTGATTATTGAAACTGCTGCAAATGAAAAGTCTCTCCAAGAACTAGAAGATAAAATACTGCAAACATTATCTCAATCTGAAGGTAGTAATATTTTAGAAAACGAAGAAGCAACCGAAATCTTGGATTCATCGAAGTTTCTTGTGGATGACATTAAAGCAAAGCAAAAAGTAATTATCTTTCATTAATTAATCGTTCCATCCATTTCCACTTTTTAGCAGCTCTTTATGTCCTCTTCTTTCTTCATTCATTCGAAACATTACGAAATTCCACTAGAAAAAATATCCATGAAAAGAAAATACCCATATATGCACAAAAAGACCGCTGGTGGTAAAGTTTGAGCCAGTCTTTCTGACAAATATATTCACCATGATTTACCTGGAATTCCAAGCGAGTATTTCTTTGCCTACTCGTCTCTGGTATGTTCACTCCTGCAATTTTTAAAACAGGATGATAACAGAACCTGGAAATCAGAGAATTCTCAGAAAACTTTTGAATTTCCGGAAAGATTAGGGAAAATTTCCAAATTTCACAAAAAATCGGGTAAATTTTGATCATTAAAACTGCAACGACTATCGTTTGTCCTACTTAGAGATGCGCGATTACGAGTACTTATGAGTATCGTATAAAATCGTATTTGCCGGAACTGCCGCAAAAAACGACGGCGGCGGTTTTAGCGTCTCGTCGCCTTGAGGCCAGTGATACAACTTGTGGTATACAATTTTAAATTTGTGTAACTTATGTGGGTTTTTTTGTGCATTAAATTATTATTTTTTTGCTTGCAATTACATTTTTGTAGAACTTTTTATACATATTTGTATTTGATTTTTAAATATAGTATGATAACATGTATGGTCAGGTGTAATATGTTCATAATCAAAATACTTCGTATTTTTTCTCTCCAGTTTTTTCATTTCCTATTGTAAGAGTTCCATTAAGGGTTCCAACCCTTACAATAACAATTAAAATAGCTGTAGAGAAAAAATACAAAATATATGTGGAGAATTATGCTTTTACCCCATCTGTTACCTAAACACTTGAAAATAGTTTTGTGGATACTGTATATCGATACCAATCATGGATCACAACATTTATTAAGGGAGTTGTAAAATCAGGGAAATTTTTTGGACATTATCAGGAAAATACCAGGGAACTTTCCTTCTGCTTTTTGCTCTATCGTTGTCTTGTGTGTGGCACTGCTTGGCCTAATATGTCTCTTGCGCCACATATATTCTACTTTTACAAATGAGTAATTGGTATTTTTTGTTTTAATCAATTTTGATTGTGGTTTTTCTTTTTTCCAAATTTACTGAAAATTTTAGCTTGGATTATTTGTTTTCCTTATCGTCTCAAAACTTAGGATCATGGTGAGAAAATCTATCAAAACAGTTCTAGGGTAGAAAACGAAAAAAAGTTCTTCCACTAGCTATTCATATTACAGTTTGTTTGAGAACAGAAGAAAAAAAATCTTAATCACTTCCGTTTTTAGAATTGGGAGTTCAGAGGTCACTTGTTTCAAACAAATTGGTAATTATGACTTGGATGCCTTAAAAGTATGAATATATTGAAAATTATTCTTCAGTGTTCGGTATTATGTTGTCAACCAAACAATCTAGTATTAGGATGCCGGTTTCTGGATTGAAATGTTCTGGTTCCAATCCAGATATTTGTCCATCCGGAAGTAAGTGTGGCCTCTATAAATGAGTTGGTTGAGAGCGTGGCTCATTGGGCACTCCTCCAATGCACTAGCAACTTGCGAGTTGTAGGCGGTGCAGGTTGGATTTTTCCCTGTGTGTATTTTTATTTCTCGTGTGTCTGTAAAGCTTCCCTTGTGTGTATCCATAGCTACGTTGTCTGTCTTGTGTTCGGTGCAGGATGGCCAAATTTGGCCCTTGTTCCATAAAAACTATTAATGGATTGTGTCTAGTACACTATCTACAAATAAGTATTTGGACACCCATGCAAATGACGATACCTGCGGTCCTGATAAACGTCACACCCTCTGCTGTTAAATATCGTGTAGGAAACAACATTGGCATGAGTCGCATGCAAGATGCCACGAAGTGCAGAGATATCTGATTTCGAGAAAGGTGTAATCGACGGGTATCACAGAAATGGCCGATCCTTAAGGAACATATCTAGCGAGCTGAATTACCCAAAATCGACAATGGCCTATGTGATTCAGAAGTGGAAGGTGAGCGGGGATTGTCGGAATGTGCCCCGAGTCGGCACACCCACGAAACTGGGAGATAGAGACCGACGGGTGCTGTCCAGAGAAATTCGGAAGAACCGCACCCAACCGATGGCCCACATACTCCAGGAGTTTCAACAGGCATCCTGGAGTTTTGTTTTGATTAATACCATCCGTAAGAAAGCACATCTGCTTGGGATTCATGGTCGTGCTGCCTCCCGTAAGCCTTTGATCACAAAGTCCAACCGCGCTGTTCGGTTAATGGGATGCAAAGCACGTCGAAAGTGGTCCGTAGATCAGTGGAAACGGATTCTCTGGAGCGACGAATCAAGGTTCACCCTCTACCGTTCGGATGGCTCGGTCTGACGTCTGCCTGGAGAACGCCTCCTGCCAGAATGCATTGTGCCCACAATAAAGTTCGGCAGAGGTGGAATTACGGTCTGGAGATGTTTCCCCTGGTATGAACTGGGACCCTTGGTCCAAATTCATGGTAAGCTGAACGCCGAGGCCTTACTGCACTATTTTTAATGACAGTGAGCTTTCTACGTTGGGGCAGTTTTACGAGTTGGACACATGTTACTTCCAGGACGACAACGCCAGCTGTCTTGTTGCGAGGTCCACCATGGATTGGTATGGTGACAATGGGGTTAACCGAATGGACTGACCTGCCCAGAGCGAAGACCTGAACTCTATCGAGAACCTCTAGGACGAATTGGATCGGCCAATTAAGGGGTGCAAAAACCGTCCAAAATCGGTGAAGGAACTTACCTGTCTTCTTCAAGTCGAGTGGAAGAAAATACCACTAGGCTTCATACAAGTACTTGTGGAAAGCATGCCCCGGAGGGTTGAGACTGTAATTGCCTCTCGTGGAGGCTCTACTAACTATTGAATATAAATACTTTTTGTTTTCTTTTCTATCACAGGTGTCCAAATACTTATTGTATGCAGGGGCGCCGACTTCGGAAAAATATTGAGGGGGCCCAGGGAGTATCCACCCCACCCCCCCTTCCGGAAACTAAAAAAATCCTCTTTTGACCAAAAAGGCAATCCAACATCCCTTCCGAATTTTTTTCGGCTACGTCTCTGCGAGGGAAGCTAATACCCGGCCACCAATAATAAAAAACGAAATAATTGGTGCATCATACTAATTTGGGACCGTCGCTAAACTTGCATGGCACATGTAACATTTTGTAAAAAAAATTTCATATTTTTAAACCTCTAATTCTTTTAATACTTTAAAAAAAAAAAAATTCGAAATCCTCAAATCCTTTTCCAGGGAAATAAAAATTTATTTTAGAAAATTATTTTTTAGTTTCAAAAGAATGGTTTTAGGATTTAGAATTTCATGTCTGAGTGATTGGTAAACTTCGTTTAATATTTTAAAATATTTTTCTCCTCAAAATTACATAAATATTAACTGTACAATGCTTGTTCAGAGAACCAATAAAAATATATTTCACAACACTAGAATATAAAGATAAAAATACAACAATAAAACTGAATTTGGAAGCAATAGATCAAGATTTGGAAACCAAAATTTTTATTTGCCGATTTTAAATCGGATTTTGCCATAAAAAATACTCATATTATTTGAGAAATTTTAACAATTTCATACTTAATATGACAAAATTTATGTAAATTATAAGAATAATAAAAAATTAGGTACAATAGATACCAACTTAGGTACAGTAAATAAAAATAATTTTAATGAAAACCCAAATTTAAAATTCAAATCTTTAAAGAAAATCATCTTTATCTTAATTAAAATTTTAATTTAAAAAGCAGCAAATGTAGACTTTCGTATTTGTATTTGATTTTTCGTATTTGAACGTATAGATGATTAAATCATTAATAATGTACTTTACCTAATTCGACCAAAATTTATATAAAAAGCACTTTTACCTTGAGACCATGGAATTATTTTTTTCATATTACTTTCATTCCTAAAACTGTTTAAAGATTTTGCATATTGATGTTTTTTGCTGTACTGTATAAATATTTTATTAAAAAAAATATAACATTGTTATGTCTAAAAAATAGCTTGCTTAAAATTTAAAACAAATCATTTCTAAAATAATGAATCATCATTACCTTTAAACATGGCATAAAATTAGAATTTTCTAAGAAGTATTATTGTAATGGAATAAAAACCAGTACAAGATTTTAATATGTTTTCTAAATAACGCCATTTAAAAATAATGGGCGCCGGGGACAACCCTCAACATTATATTGTTGTAGGGGGCAGTGTAATGGTGTGTAAATATCCACACGCACCAATACACTGCATTATAATTTCAGTACTAATTTTATTCATAAATATTAAACCCAAATTGTATACTTGGCTTGTACTATTTTTTTTTATTTCAAAGAAAATTAAAATATTCCTAATTTGAAACTATTTTATAGAGAATTTTTAAATTTTTAAAGTTTTAAAAGTAATAGCACTTAAAATGTTTTATTCAAATGTTGGTTTCGGATAACCATGATCATAAAATATTCGTTCTTTTTCACAAAAACAAAAGTTTCGACAATTTTTTTAGAAAGAAAATGTTACAAATTTGAAGAGATATTTCATTGAAATAAAAATATTCAGAAAAATCCATGCTTTATAATTTAAATAATTTCTACTTCATACCTCTCGAATTTTAAAATTAAATGTTGACAGTGGCGAATCCTGAATCTTCCTACCTTTTCGACTCAGAAAGCACTCATTTTTTTATTTTTACTAGTTTATCAATCTTCATTTCTGGAATGCATGAATGACTATTCGCGGATATATTCTGATCTGATATTCTTCTGATCTTCTGATATATTCTGATCTGATATTCTTGTTCCGCGAATGACTATTCGCGGAACAAGAATATCAGATCTCGCATAAAACAGAACTTACCTTTCTTTCACAAGACCAAACGCATATTCCGAGAGTGTAGCTTTCTGAAGAGAAGAGGGCAAAAAGGACACAGAGCAACAAATACAATCACGTATTGTGACAAAAACAGCAGCCTGAACGGTCGCTGGACTCTACGATTAGAACTTTTTGACCAAATTTCCCCCCTTAGGTCCCCCATCTTCTCGGTTTTCATGGATGTCCATTCGTCCATCTTGTAATTTCTGATAAGAAAAAACTCCGTCCTTCCTTAAACTTAGTCGGACAACTTTCTGGAGTTCTCAGAACAGAGATAATGACCACCCCACTAGTAATGAAATCCCACTCTACGCTTTGGTTATCATCCCAAGCAGGTCCCGATGAGTGACATATCTAATTGCCATCCTTTGAAGTGGAAGCCGGCTCGCTGTAATTCATGGTCCCCACATGTGGTCAGCCAACGGCTACCCGTTAGCGGTAACACTTTGTAGATAAAGTTTGGTGCCATCCACTATCGGTGCAAATGGAATTCGTAGAGATACAGATAATCAGAAAATCCATACTGAAAACGAAAAATTACTTTAAAATTATTGGGGGGGCTTAGTCCCTCCTCTTAAAACATTGGAGGGGCTCGAGCCCCCCCAAACCCTATGAAGTCGGCGCCTATGATTGTATGTGTGTATTGTATTATTGTATACTTATTGTATACTAGTGTATGTGGAAGGAATAAGAGGTATCATGTGAACCCAACCCTTTTTGCACCAGTGTAACACAAATTGGTCCACAAATCCATCCTTGTTGTGTTCGAATGAGTAATGTCCAATTGGTCGATCATTAGAAAGGGAAAAAATGTTTAGTATGATTTTTTTTAATTTCACTATCATTGCATTCAAGTCACAAGAATGCTTACTTAAAATAAAACTGAGCTTGTTTTTACTGTACAAAAATTGATTAATTCTCGATTTTGACGTGATTTGCATTACTTTTTCTCCTCAGATTGCCGATGAAACGACTGCTAATATTAACGAATCTCGTGAGACTTATAAAAGTGTTGCTCAACGTTCATCGGTTTTGTTTTTTTCTATCACTGATCTGCCTAATGTAGATCCGATGTATCAATATTCACTGAATTGGTTTATCAATCTCTTTTTAAAAGCCATTCAGCAAAGGTAAGTATTTGAGCACAAATTCTTTTTAAATTTTTATCTGCCTTTTTTCATTTGAATACCAGAATGCCATATTGATACTATTCAGTTTTAATGCTTTTAGAAAAAACCTGTTCAAACTGTAACAGTTGTGTAAGCGGTTTTTCAAAAATATATTTTGAATTAAACTCAAAGTTTTTTGCTGTTGGTGCTTAAATTTGTAATTATGTAATAAAATAATATCTTAGGATTTCATTTATATGTGTTACATTATTTTTTTATTTATTGTCTGTAACGTCTCTTAAAAAAGAGAACTTCATTCTAAAAAAATTTTATTTTCTAAATAAATTCTATAATTTGTTCATGTATAAAATAATTGTTAAAAAACTAAATTGCATATTTATTATGCTAAAATGCAATGGTACTTTTACCTTATACTATGTAACTATTCCATTTAAGCTTAACAGACTTTCAAAAACTCTCTTTTCTGTGTTTGTCTTTGCTTTTGTTTCACATTTAGTTATAATTACCATGCTTCATTTTTATTATAGTTTTTTAGATGTTGGTATGTTGCTATATTTTTAGCTTTTTGAAAAAAATGTTTTATGAATTTTTCATTTGCATCTTGATACGATTCTGGATATGAACCGTGGCATGTGTATCCATTTTTGAAGTGTTTTAAAATCAAATTGAAGCAATAGGTCCTGATTTACTTAGCATTTGTGAAGCATAACATGACTAAATTGACAAATTAAGGCTTAATTATTAATTTTACTTTTCCATAATATATCTGTTTCTTTCCTACCTTGATTTCAGCTTTATTTTGTTTCATGTGTTATTTTGATTTCTAACTTTTTAATCTTTGCTTTCTGTAAAAATGTTAATTTTTAAATTGAAGATTAAACTATTCATAAATTGTCTATAAATTCGACATTTACAATTTTGGTAACAAAGAGAACTTTATTCTAAAAAATGTTTATTTTCTAAATAAATTCTATAATTTGTCCATATGTAAAATAATTGTTTAAAAACTGAATTGCATATTTATTATGCTAAAATGCAGTGGTACTTTTGTATTGGACAAAATGGATGTTTTTAGAAATGAAATTTGGACATTTCAATTAAGAGTAAATTTTAAAATTTCTGCATGTTTACTTTGAAGTATTGAGTCATCTAGAATCGTATTGCTTACTGTTGTTCCTCAACACCCTATCTATCACATGATGCTTTGCCCAAAAGTATCAATGCCTTCCTTGAGAAAGTATATGGTCTTTCTTTATGTAGCTAGATTGATTCTAAAATCACCCTCCAAATTTATTTCAGGATACAACCACAAAATAGTTAAAGCATTTATGTACAATGTAAATGGCATTGAAAAATCTAGTTATGTCCTTTACTTGCTTTCGAATTCGCTCTTATCTTTAAAGGGACTATAATGCACAAAAAACTTTCAAATTTTCAATTATTTTTATATAAATTTAAATAAACGTTTATACAATTCTGTTTAAAATGATATATTATTTGTGGGGTTCTTTAAAGAGAAGTATTTTAAATAATTTTTTTGAAAAATACCTGTACGTATCTGAAGTAAGGTAAATTTTGTGCTTTAAACTTCAATGTCTCAAAATGTGTATTTTTTCCATCAAAGGAACATGTTTTCAAAGTCTATTCTTGCAAATATAAAAAAATAGTTTACAAGTGCAACATACCCTATAACATATTTTAACACATTCATTTTTCTTTATCCTCAGGAAAGTTCATTTTAGTTGTCGAAATGGATGAAAATTGGTCATTTTTCAACAACAAAAATATGAGTTGAATGGGGAAAATTTTCAAAACTTCACATTTTAGGGTTTTTAGAAATTCTTTGTGTTAAAGTGTCTTTAAAACCTGTATAAAAAATTCAAATCAATATACACGCATAAAAGATTGTGAGAAAATGTTCCTTTAAATTGTAACATTACGGAGATAGGGCTGCACTGTTCCCCTTATTGCTATCTCCAAGGTTTGATAATATTGCTCAGTATGCAAATAAAAGTAATGGTGCTTTTATTTCTATAAATTCGATTGTCATTTACTGATGAAGAATTTGAATGTTTTCCTTTTTCAATTTCAGTGAGAAGTCAGATGATTTATCTCAAAGACTTCAAAATTTAAACGTGTACTTCACTTACAATTTGTACTGCAATATTTGTCGATCATTGTTTGACAAAGACAAACTTTTGTTCTCTTTTATTCTCTGCTGCAATTTACTCATGTAAGCATTTTATTTTGTGTCTGACTGCTGGATTGTAATTTATTTTATTCTGAAGAATTAGTTTGTTTTTCATACTACTATCAAAATTGCTTGATGATTTTCTTTTTTTTTTTCTATGCAAATGTTCTGTTTTATATCAAATTTGTAATTAAGAAACGAATTATTTTCAGAGTTATTTATTCTTGTTTATTTATTTTCAACTGCCCTTCGATGTACTTTTCATTTCAAAGAGAAAAATGTGTACTACAAAAATTATAATTTATTTTCTGACACTGTTAAATTGAACATTTATTTGTTGCATTAACCTCAGTTGATTGCATAAGTGTGAGTTAATAATCATCAGCTCTGCAGCTATATAATTTATTTACAGAAATAGGCAATTACAATGACATCATTTTTCAACATAATCCCCATACCTTTCAATCCATTTGCACAAACTTCTTAACCTTCCAAGTGGTTTCGACCCAATATCTTGTTTTTATCATGATCTGAACGATTTTGCTAATGACAAGGTAACTCGTCATCACAATATCACTGATTTTTTTATGATACCAAGATCTGGTTAGTTTTCCTTCTAAAATGACGAAATATCTCGTCCTGCAAGATCTGGTCAGTTTTGCTAATAATGAGATACCACATTGATTCAACCAAAAAGAGTGTTAATTCCCTAAAAGAAGGGGTTATAGCTGAGTAGATAGCCACATTGGTACAGCTTTTTTCAATTTGGGGTCCATGGTAAAGCACTGATTTGCTACTTCATCAAATATCACTTTTTTGTAACAATCATATTACATGTACCATCAATCGCTCTAGTCATTAGTTGTAGAAGACTGTAAGCAACTTCAAACCTGAGCATCAGTGATAAAACACAAACTTCATCAAGCGATGCACACAAGTGTTAATATGGACTCTAAAGCTCGGGTCAGTAGTTTGCTGCTTTACAAATAACTATTGACTCACCCTTGTTTTGAAATGAAAATAACAGTTTCGTGAGACATTTTTCTACATTCATTATAACATTTAAGTAACGTATATAGATACAATTAATCAATGTGATACCTTTGTTTTATTAAAGCCTTTTCATGTGTTTTTGTGTAATGTTTTGGTACACAAATTCTTTATAATTTTTGCATTGGCTTTTAGGTCAGAGAAAAAGCTGGACAAAACTGAGTTTAAGTTCTTCCTGACGGGAGGTGTTGGTCTAGAAAATACTACCCCTAATCCTGCTCCTTCTTGGCTGATTAGTAAAAGTTGGGATGAACTTTGCAGGCTGTCAGACTTTAAAGTGTTTAAAGATTTGAAGTAAATATACTAGATGCCTTTCTATTTGCTTTTGATGCCTTTTAAATTATTGCCATTGTATTCAGGGTTTGTATGTATGCATTTCTCTTGTGTGCTTATTTTTATTTCTTTAAATAAGTACTCTGAAAATTACTTCTTTTCAAAATTCTGTTTAGAAAAACGTGTCTTAACTATTTCGGTAACAAACTTCCTTCTCATTGGTTTGAATGTGATTGGAACAATTACTTTTCTCTCTTTTTAAAAACAAAATATATTATAACTATTTTAATATCTGAAAAGGATTTTTATTGCACTTATAATCAATATTCCTAGAATATTTTTAGTTAATACTTGACCAAATATATCCAGGGCCTTGGTTTTAGAAAATAAAACATAGCCAATGATGTATTACCACTTTCAAAACTACGTTTGAAACTGCTTATTTTTAAAGTTTGGTGCATCACTGGTACACCTATTCAAGATTCATGTGACTTTGGTTCAGAAATTTGATTGCCAGATGAGATAAAAGTGTCACAATTGGCAGTACTTCTGATTACAATAATTGACAAACCATTGTGCTAAGTATAAACTTCAGTCAAGCATATGACAGCACCATTGGATAGAATTATTTTTAATAGTGAAAGAAATGAAAAATGTGATTTTTTAATTTTTTTTCTGTCTTTTGGTTTATGATTTGGATTATATTTTATTGAGCTTTATTTAAGGAGTGGGTTCTCACTCCAAATTTTTCACTACCACTGAAAGAATAATTAAAGAAGGCTTCATTTTGATTTTAAGAAACTATAAATCCCGTGTCATGTTAATTTTGTCCAAATAATAAATACTAGTTTGGGCCGTAGTAGCCTAGTGGGTTATAGTTTTGCAACTACGAATTTGCAATTGGAGGGTTATGAGTTTGAGTTTCTATCGAACTAATAACCATCGTGTGTGTGAGGGCTGGTGCATGTTAAATCTGTCGTGACTTGGAATGTTCTCTAGTTGCTGTGGTGTGGAAGTTGGAGTGCAAGCTCAGGTGCTGAACTTGTCATCTGTGTGGATCAAGATGACAAGGTGTTGTCCTCGAATCTTTCCCTTCTATTAGATCCTGTACCATCTTCAATAGCCCGTTGATTTACTCCAGTACGATGCAATGGGCTATTGAAGGTGGTTGAGGATCTCTTCCGAAGGGAAAGATTCGAGGATAACATTGCCTTGCACCAGTGCGATGCAAATTCAACTCCCGGTCTAAATATTAGTATTCCTAAAAGAGTTATTTTGTTAAATGAAAATTCCGAGTTTCTCTACTTTTAAAATATGCTCATAAAATTTTTTAGATTACTTTAGACTAAAATTTTTATTGATCTGTCAGTTTACTGAACTAAAACATCCATATAATGTTTTATGCCATTGCATTTTTTGTGCATAGTTATTACCCATATGTTTTCTCAATCACAGAGAAGCATTCATTTCTGATCCTGATGCATGGAAAGACATTATAAATTCCAAAGAGCCACATAATTCTAAACTTCCTGATAAATGGGAAGAAGCAACAAGAGATTTTCAGAAACTGATGCTTTTAAGATGCCTGAGACCAGATAAGGTTTGGAATTTTCATGAATGCCTTCATTCTTTTCTTAATCGTTGGTATGTTTTTAATATTCACTTTTCCTGTCAAGAGACATGGAAGAAAAGATAAACTATGTTTGAAATATTATATACAAGTGCATGATTGTTATATATTCATAAATTTATCGTTTCTGAAGCTGTTTTACCAGTTGATACTGAACACTCAGCTCACAACAACAGGAAAACCATGCATATACTTCTCTGGCAAAATAGTTTTTGCATTTGTAATAATAATAGCCACTGTGTAGCCAGAACGACCTTTCCCGTGACAGTTCTTTTCGTGGGGTCAGGTGTGACCACTGCTCACTGATGCTCGCCAACTCTCAGTGATCGTTACATATTCCCATTTGGTTTGCTTTGCAAACGAACTCTACAGGCAACGCAGTGATGGCCTCAAAATGGCTATTATCAACAACGTAAATCAAAACACGCTAGAATAGGAAAATTTGGCATGGTTCAAAAGGCATTCGAAAATCGCAAAATCCTCTCCTTTCTTCAATGACGTCACATTCCGGAGAGAAGGACGAAAGATGAAAAAAACTAATAAAATAATTTTTAAAAATGTTCTAGATTAAATTTTAAAATTCGGGCTGGACACCAAAATCGCAAAAAAATTAGGACTATCTGTGTGCAAAATTTCATTATTGTAAGTGCCATAGATCCATCAGTACACTGCGTACATACAGACAGAAAAACACTTGACTTTATAAAAGTAGAGATTTGAGCTTTGGACTGTTAGCTTTAGTATCTAAGTGGTTTGACGAGATATATCATGTATCAAGACTGACCAATTTTGATAATGGCGAAATATCTCCTCATCAAGATATTGCTTATTTTTCGATTATGACAGGAGCAAAATTCTAATGATGAGATATCTCACCCATCAAGATCTGGTCAGTTTTGCTAATGATTAGATACCTTGTTGGGACATCCACTGTGAGTGTTAAAAACTGATGCTTTTGATGTTCTGGCTTTGGCATCAGTTTATGAAATCAAAATTATTCCTTCACTATTAATTAGGCTTACTCATTAATTTGTTATTTATGTGAAATCTCATTCAAAGTGTACTTCCATGATGATTTAAAGAAATTAATTGACTCTTGGAAACTATTTATTCTGACTTCATTTGATTTAATTTTGTTTGACAATAAAACTAGCAATTATTTTTCTTGTAAATACATAATTGTATTATTCCTTCTTTAAGAACCTTAAGGGTGACCTGGGTATATTTTTGAATTTGATTGGGGCTTGGAAGTAAAATGTTTGAGAAATGTTGTTCTACAGTATTCAGTACAGCCGCTATCAAACGATAATTTTCCTGCATTATTTTCCATTCATTGCATTTTGTGTTTTCGTTTCAGGTTGTGCAAGCCGTTACAAAGTTTGTGGGCGACAACCTCGGGAAGGAATTCGTCCACCCTCCCCCTTTCGATCTCCTGGAGAGTTACAATGACTCCAGCGCAACGATACCTCTTCTGTTTGTCCTTTCTCCTGGAGCTGATCCCATGGCAGCCCTCTTGAAGTTTGCAGAAGACAAAGGATTCAGTGGAGAAAGGTTTGGTGCCATATCTCTGGGACAAGGGCAGGTAAAGCTGTGGCAACGCATCAGTTCTTGGAGGAAAATCTCCTCTTTACCAGTGCAATTTACTCATGTAAAAACTGTGCTGAAATGACACACTAGATGTTCTGAGATGCAATCAACCATACGTCCAAAATATGATGCCTTGTGTGACTGATTAGTAAACAATGGAAAGGATTTGCATATCAACTTCTTCCTGTCACTATCACTGAAACATCAGATGACAGAGTCGTATTCATAGGGGGCACAGAGTTACCTTAATCAGTGTAAATTCAAGTTATGTTAATTCTCAAAGTAAAAAATCGTAGGTAGGTGTGAAAATAATCAAAATGCATTTACCTTTGGAATGTTCATTTATTGTCTCATTGCTAAAGCAAGTGAGGAATCCCATCTATTTGCTAGATGATTGTTGGAATGGGACAGTATGAGAAAAATCTCTTTCACCTAGACATGAGGGGCCAAGGATTTATTCAAAGGAAGGGCCCTGTTGAGCTCCCTAAAATTGTATTTAAATGCTAAAAACAATCAACTATACTCACTGAATCTTACTTAATTATTGTAAATTGGAGTTTTGTTTAATCACACAGAATGGACACATACCTACGCATGTCTGAAAATAGTCAAAAAAGAATTGAATGTAAAGCTAGTTTAGTTTATAGCCTTTTGATTGGAATTGGAGATTGTGTCTCTTGCTTCTTGACTTAAATTTTTTTTTAATATTTTGATCTTTATATTTTGTTCCAACATTTTTTTTGTTCTAAAAAAAAAACACGTAGTAAGAAGTTTTCTCAGAGAACTACAAACATTTTTTTTTGGTCTAAATCTGCGAAACAATAGTTAAAATAAAGTTTTTTTTTTCAATTAAAGTTTAATCAAATATGTAGAGCAGCATTGTTTGATTAAGTATGTGTTAAACCTTCAGAATTCAATAGTACAAAATAGTTGCTCTATAATTTTGTCATTTACTGTGCTACTTTGCAGTTGTGGTTAATCATTTTTTATCTCCAATCTCAAAATAACTGATTGGATTCTCTGTATTAAATTAAACACCTGAAAAAAACCCAATTTTCTTCAAAGTTTAAATCATGCGTGAATGGTTTCTTGGAGAGAGACTTTCAAGTGGCAATATGTTTCATAAAAAATCTGGATCTGTATGATTTAGAATGCTTGGTGTAATGCATTATATTTTAGTTATAATACTGAATATCATAAAATACTTCAATGAAACTTTATTTTATAATATTATGCTTCAGATATGTGCAGGTCTTGATTATTTTACTTTCCATTGGATTTATTTATAATCTAGTAGTGTTATTAGTTTTAATTTTCCAAATCTTACTAAAAGTATTGTGAATTTTTACTCAGGGTCCAGTTGCAGAAACCATGATAAAAGAAGCCCAGAAAAATGGAACTTGGATAGCATTGCAAAACTGTCATCTAGCAGTATCATGGATGCCTGAATTAGAGAAAATATGTTATGAAATGTCAGAAGGCGGCTCAGTGAATGAAGATTTTCGTCTTTGGTTGACAAGTTATCCCTCAGCAAAGGTTCGAATTCGAGTGTCATAAATCAATACAGCTTGAGTCTACGTTTATCGCTGTGGCAACGGCCTTGGTGCTTTTTTCCCCTTCTCATTTCTAATGCTACCAGAAAAATAATTATTTCAAAAATCTTTTTCTTTTTATAACGTAAAGTAACAAGACCCAGAAACACATTTATAAACGTTTAAATAAATAAAGTACAATGACATAAATTAAAATAGAAAAAAATTCCACAACTGGCATAAAACCAATAAAAGAACCAATGAAATCGAAGAGAAAAAAATTTTAATGAACCAATGAAATCAAAGGATAGTTTGATATTAAAATAGCCAATAGAATCAAAGGATAGTTTAAAATTAAAATAACCAATGAAATCAAAGGATAGTTTAAAATTAAAATAACCAATGGAATCAAATACTACAATTCAGATTGGAGTATTTGATGTATCCAATTTTGTTCCTACTCTTACATTTACTGTGATGGATAACAACAAATTTGTTTGGCATCCCTGGACAACATTTCTCTTTGTCTCCATAGATACCAAATTTTCAACATGTGAAATCCCACACACTTCAATTGATGCATCTTATACAACTACCAATGCTACTTCTGCCATACCAGTGACTTTTGATCTCTGTCTTATCTTATTAATATTATATAAAATGCGAGATTCTGCTGTGTACGTGGCTATTAAAGTTTTGATTGATTGTGTGACGTCACGAGTGAAACGAGATACAAAATTTACAAAATCATTATAGCCGAAATTGCCTTGGAAATAACATTGAGTATAAAATGATTGTCTTTTGTAGCTGATTGTTTTACCAGTGTTGAACAAAAATTTTAATTTCAATTATATTGTTTTACCAGTACTGCTCAAAAAATAACACCATGAGAAAGCAAGGCTAGTTGACAGATAGTGGTGGGAAAAGGTTTATACACAGCCAGTGATCATGTACAGTCAAGTTTTAAAAAATGTATAAATGAAGTTTCACCAAAATATAAATAAATTTTGTTATGCATCCATCGTATGACGGGCCATTTTTCCTAGTTGTGGTATTAATGTAATAATTAATTTATACAATCAATTTATCTAACATGTGTGCTACATATATCTATATATGAATGAGAGCATACTCAAAACTGTTCTTCTGGATTGAACGATAAACGAACAGTATCAGCTGCATTACTGGAATAAGAACTTTCTTGAACCTCTTGACACACCCAACCAAATTATTCATGGAGTGTTACATAAGGGCATGCACAACGTACCTGCCTACTCAGCTATGGAAGGTTGTCCTAGTTTCCCTTCCATGTATCATAATTCAAATGAGGGTGTAAAAGTCCCTTTTGTCTAGGCCACATTCTAGAGGTGTTTTTTAGGTGAATTAACCAATCATCAAACAAGTCAAATAGAATTGAGGCCATCAGAAAATTTGCTGATAGTTGAATTTTTCAATGACGGGAACGATGTTTATGCAAAGCCTCCCTTGCTGCCTGCTCTTTATCACACTAGGCACCTTATTCGATATAATTCAGATCTGGTTCTCACTTGCTGTTTATGTCTTCCTCTTATCAGTGATAACCTCATCTGCTTGAGGCATAAGGCTGCACACCATCTGTGAAGAACCCCTTAGAAGCATCTTACAGAGCCAAATCACGCCACCCCTGATAATCAATTACACATATTCAGATCAAGCTTCCTTACCGATACTCTATTTCCCAATCTTGTCTCTTTTGACGTTGTCTTTTATATTTTCGCAAGAGAATGTGACGTCACGCTATCATCATGTTCCAAACATAAACAGATTACATTTCCAGCCTTCTTACGATTTCAGCAAAAGAAAGCAAAGAAAATAAAAAACATTTTGGCTGGCATTATTTAGTTCTTTTTTGTACCATTGGGATTGTTAAAGATAGATTAAAAATTTCAAGGGAATTGAAATCTGCGGAAAATTTGACACCAGAGAGATACCTTATACGTTTAATTTTATTTTAACAAATAATTTTTCAATTAAATATTTATATTTTTCGGTTTGTGGAGCAAACCAACACCACAGGCAATTCCAATATGGCTGTTATCCAATAGGCTACGAACTCCCATTTGGTTTGTGAAGCCAAGCCAATAACCCCACAAAAGCAAGCCATGCAGTGGCTAGTAGATAATATAAATACAATTATTAAAGGAAAGGTTTAGGGCATTTTGTTACATGTATCAAAGATGTTTTTATCTTCAATGTAAAATGCTGTTGTATCATTAGAATGTTTTATTAATTTTACTGTTTTTATATATTTTGTTTGAGTCTATATTAAGTGAAGAATTGAGTTCCTTTATTGTAGACTTTACTTCAGTTGATTGATTTTTTCATGTATGTAAATGATTGTCTCTTGTTTTCATCCATTCTATTAATTTTAATGGTGACAATATTAAAAGGATTATAAAAAGCTGATAAAAATTGTACTGAATTATTGTGTGGTGACTTCATAAATTAATTTTCTTTTAGTTTCCTGTAACAGTTCTACAGAATGGAGTCAAAATGACCAATGAACCTCCCACTGGTTTGAAGCAAAACTTGCTTCAGTCATTTCTCAGCACACCAATAAGTGACAAAGAGTTCTTTCAGGGGTGTGGAGAGAAAAATAAGGTTCGCTACTCTGATGTATTACTAAAATTGTACCTGATATATTTCGATAAAATTATGCTGAGCAATATTACTCACTGTGATGATACATTGGAGCCCAGGTATTGCAGAGGCAGTAAGTCCTTGTCCCGTCTTTATTAATATTCATCCCCCTCAAGTGTCCCGTCCGGAGTCTTGTTAGTGTGCTGGCGAGAGTTCTACTGGCACTGATTTCGGGGATTTGGTGTTTGATTTTCCTATCGTTGAGTTTTGCCCTAGCCACTGAATTGATATCGCTGAGAGTGACATGAGTAACCTTGTTGGTGTTTAAAAGTCTTGCTTCTTTTTCCAGGGCATCAGCCAACTCGTTTTCAGCAATGCCAACATGTGCGGGAATCCACTGCATGGTGCACTGTTTCCCCAAATAGAAGATCTTACGAAGTGTACAGTGAATATTTATAATGAGCCCCGAAGAACCCCTTTGAACTGCCTGAAGAGCAGCTTTGCAGTCACTGAAGATGATTAACCCTTTGGCTCTTTCATTTTCTTCAAGATTTATATACTCCTCTAGGGCTTTTCGGATGGTAATGAGTTCACAAGTGTAGTTTGAAGCTATTTTGCCTCCTCCGATTTTAAATTGCTTTGTGCTTCTACTCTGTGGGAAAGAAAAGTTGACACCAGCTCCTCCGCTGTCTAGAGTTTCATCTGAGGAACCGTCAGTTAAGGCAAATACAAAATTTTCTCCAGAATACGAGGCAATGGTTTTGTCACCTTTTGTTTTAATAGCCGAAGTTAATTCTTTTTTAGAACACGGTTCGAGAAGTTGAGTTATAATTTTGGTATTCTCCGGAAGAGTCGAAGACAAAATTAGCTCTTGCAGAATTTCATATATGTTATGCTCTAGTCCAGTTTGCCGCCTGACCATTAGGTCATAGTGTAAGGTGGAGGATCGCTTGAGTCTTGTATTTTCGTCCCACTTCAAAAAGGTTTGTTTACTAACATGTTCTTCCTCACGACTTCTAATCTTGTTGGTAAAGCTGACGACACTACATTTTCTTCTAATATCGAGTGACTGCAAACCGCATTCCTGTTGTGGTTTAATGTTGTCTGTGGAAGAGACAGCACCAGTTATAATCTTTGAGGTTTTTACCTGTATGTTATCAAGCTTCTTAAGTGTCGAGGTCGAGGCGTGAGACCAGATGGACGAAGCATATTCTATAACTGGTCGAATCAATGCGGTGTAGGTAGTTTTTAAGATTTTGGAGCATGCTTCCCAATTTGTGCTGCAAAAGCTTTCAGGATTCTTAATTTTTTGAGTGATTTATTGGCACATTTCTGAATTTATTGAGTGAAGCGTAGTTCGGCATCTAGAGTAAGTCCCAAATAAACAGAGTTTTCTGTCTTTGTTAAGGGCTGATTGTTTAGAATTTAGTTTGAAGAGAATAGGTGCCTGTGTTTTCTATCCGTTGAGAAGATGCTGTACGATGTTTTTTGTGGGTTAAATTTCAGCTTTCGGGAATTTGACCACTCCAAAATTCCCTTCAGGGAGCAGTTGAGAGATCTTTCAGACTGCTCAAGACTGGTGTTCGAATGACAATGTCATCGGCATAGCAAGCTACTTTAAGAAGTTGCGTTATTAATAAAGTGTTTGTGGTCATTTGGGGCGGTGTAGGGAGGCTGTTCCGTAGCTAGAGAAGAAAAAAAGGTGAGGCAAGGAGTGCGCTTTGCACTGCAGAACATCGAAATTTATGATTGAAAAAAATCGGGTAACATTTTGAAAAATTAAAGAAAAATTGTTCTATAAAGACTTTGTTCTGCGATGTCCATCGCAGTTTTAAGCACTTTCTGCTCCCATGCATGGGAATATTATCTTATTAAAATATCATAATGTTTTATTTGGCAATAAATTATTAGTAAGCATTGTTTATCATATTTATGAGTAAGTCTATTTTTAAAAACGCTGTACTTCCATGAAAGACTTTTTCTATGTTTTTCTGGTGATCAAAGAAACCTAGATTGCTTGTGAGTCCTAATAGACGAACTAAAGCTCTGTATAAGGGTATTTGTCATAATCTTTAAATCAAATAACACTGAATATGCTTTTATTTTCTGTAAAAAAAATAAGGTGAATTGGCTAGATTAATAAAAATGATAATTTAAACAGTAATAATCCAACCATGTTTGGATTAGGATTATAAATTAAAATGTCTTAAATTTTCTAGAATTACATTCGTGTATAGTATTTTTTACCATCGAATAACATCAGTACCTGTCACAATTAAGATTTACCCATGTAAATAGGCAGACCAGAACTCACCTTTCCTAACTCAACCTTATACTCTGAATTAACATCCCCAATTTAACATCAACTGAATCTAATTAAAACGCATACTCTGCCATTTATGAAACATGTCATTTCTTTTGTTTAACAAGGTAAGCATTGAGCTACTGTTTGTCTGTTTTGCTTGCAAACTGCTCCTGGTACTAAGTCTGCGCCTCGCCTGCCCGTTGCTCTTACCCTATCCCATTTCTCATGGGGATGTTTGAATAAAAGCATTCAAGTTTGTCGCATTGGTTCACTTAATAACCAATTCATTTATATTTGTCATCATGTTTACTTGAGATTATCTATACTAGTACACTACATCTTCCCACCATCATTATTCACCAAAAATGGAAAAAGTTGAACCTCTGAGGGGGTTCTTACACATAATCCCACCATGAAATCTGCAGTCTTCCAACGTGACTTATAAACACAAGGATTATATTCTAAGGAAAGGAGAAATAGAATCTTTCTAAAGGATTCTGATATAAGGAAAGGGCCAAAAGAATCATACTAAAGGATTATATTCTAAAGAGAGGACCAATAGAATCTTTCCAGGGGGTTCTCTTCTAAGAAGAGTACTAATCGAATTTTTCTAAAGGTTGAAAAAAAATCCATGGATTTGTAAACTCAATAGACAAGGCTCATTAAGTGTGGGGAAAAACCAACACTATCCTACTTGGAAACCTTTCGACTCTCAGAGGATTAAGAGAATCCCTACTCAAAATGACAGTCTGATTCCACATTTATTTCAGGTGTTTCATCCCTTGATGTTCAGCTTGTGCTTCTTCCATGCCCTCATTCAAGAACGGAAGAAATTTGGACCCATAGGGTGGAACATACCTTATGGATTCAATGAGTCCGATCTGAGGATCTCTTTGCAGCAACTGCAAATGTTTGTGAATGAGTACAACGAAGTCCCCTTCGAAGCCATCACGTACATGACCGGGGAGTGCAATTACGGGGGGAGAGTCACTGATGACTGGGACCGACGATGTCTCCTGACACTCCTGGCTGACTTTTGCAACTCAGAAATCATAGAAGAAGTGGAGTACAAGTAAGTCACGTTTTCAAACATTCGAACTACTTTCTTCAGTGGAATTCTTCTGCCGTAGTAATACGTCTAACTCTGCAGATAGTATGAGGCGACTTATGGACGGTGGCAAAAATATGTCCAAGGAAAATCGTTATAGGGTAGGTGTTCCAGATATCGCCTACCCTAACTATTTCTCTGTATCTCAGCCTCCTGGGTTGGGAAATCCTTCTGGAAACTAAATCAATATCACTAGGAACTATTCTTCTTTGGTTTCCAGAAATCATGCACCTTCTTTACTTATGTCAGTTTAAATTAACTAGTAAAACTTCAAAAAATTTCCCAAGATAATTTTCAAGAGTGGATTCCTAATATCGCATACCCCTGTTCCTATTACCACCCACCCGGCGAAATGGGGAGCTACGATTAAAACGGAGTTGCTAGTTGAGCATACATACCTACCTTTAGTATTAAATGTACTTTCAAGTCATATAAGCGAAATGCTGATTTGGAAACACTTACCTGGATATTCCCTGAATGGATCGGAGACACAAAATACGTTGATCACAGCCTCCAATACTTCAGATGCAAGAGTGTTGTTGATAGAACTGATAGGAAAGGTGGCGCTACGTGTGACAAAACCCTAAACCGTCAAGGTAACTACGTAAACTCATAGATGTTGCGCATAGTAGCTTGTAAACACGAGTAGGAGTTTTAAGCACAGGGGTGATATTTGGAACACCTACCCTATCGTTAAAAAAATACGCCGAAGAGTAAATTGTGTTAGCATATTCGCAAACAGCATTGATCCCAGTTCGCAAAATAACAATACGTTGTGCATTTGACACTCCCTTACATAGTAGGAGGGGAGAATCAGTCAATATGCTTTGACTAGCTGAATGTTACAACGTATATAGGAAAAGTCCCGAGTAAAATATAAGTTATTGACAAATAACTTATATTTTATAGCAAAGATATTGACAAATTCTTTAGGGTGGTAACAGAACCTGGTAAATCGGGGAAGAAATCAGGGAATTATCTGGAAACTTTTTAATTCTGTAACGATCGGGGAAATTTTCCAAATTTCACAAAAAATCAGGGAAATTTTGATAATTTAAACGGCAACTATTAGAGTAAGTGTTCCAAATATCGCCCCTGTGCTTAATGTCGCCTACTCGTGTCTGCAAGCTACTATGCGCGACATCTATGACTTTATGTAGTTACCTTGACTGTCTAGGGTTTTGCCACACGTAGCGCCACCTTTCCTATCAGTTCTATCAACAACACTCTTGCATCTGAAGTATTTGAAGCTGTGATCACAACGTATTTTTTGTGTCCGATCCATACAGAGATCATCCAGGTAAGTGTTTCCAAATCGCTTATATGACTCTAAAATACATTCAATACTAAAGGTAGGTAGGTATGCTCTACTAGCAACTTGTTTTTAATAGTAGCTCCTCATTTCGCCGGGTGGGTGATAATAGGAACAGGGGTAGGCGATATTAAGAACCCACTCTTGAAAATTCTCTTGGGAAACGTTTTGAAGTTTTACTACTTAACTTCAACTGACATAAGTAAAGAAGGTGCATGATTTCTGGAAACCAAAGAAGAATAGTTTTTAGTGATATTTATTTAGTTTCCAGCTTGATTTCTCAACACAAGAGTCTGAGATACAGTGAAATAGTTAGGGTAGGCGATATTTGGAACACTACACCCCATCGTTTGTCCTATTTAGAGATGCGCGATTGCGAGTACTTTTGAGAATATAATAAATCGTACTCGCGGAAATTGTAATTCGAATAAAGAACGCCGGCATCGTAATTTTTAAACACCGCAAAAACCACCGCCGCCGTTTTTTTCGCGGCCGTGAGGCCGGAGATGCAACTTGTGATATACACTGTGAAATTTGTGTAACTTATTTTTTTTGTGCATTAAATTAATATTTTTTGCTTGCAATGACATTTTTGTAGAATTTTGTAGGTATATTTGCATTTGATTTTGAATTATAGTGGTGTATTAAGTTCATAAAATCAAAAAAAAATTATCTCGTTTTTACATGTTATTGTAAGGGTTCCAAACCTATCTATAACGCGTAAAACATATATAGAGAAAAAATACAAAATATTTGTGGAGAATTATTCTTTTACCCCATCTGACCCGAAATATTTAAAAATATTGCTGTGTGGATACTGTATATCGATACCAATCACGGATCACAACATTTCTTAAGGGAATTGTAAAATCAAGGAAATTTTTGTGACATTATCAGGGAACTTTTTTTTCGGAGTATTTTTTTCCATCTTGTTTTTTTCGAAAGCGCTCTTCGCAGTGTGTGAACACAAAATTTAGGCATTGCTCTTTGTCCACAGGCTGCCAAGTATTCTGAATTGTGTTGATGCTCCCTGGAGGTATGTGTACTTCAGGTCAAATTTACATGGACCCTAATGGTGTCTTTAAAGATGGAGACTAATAGAACCGTGTCCCGATTTATTCGTCTTTCCACTTATAACCTGGACTCGCTGGGCTTAAGTGAAATTTTCACATAGGTATCTATGTCTTATTTCAGTGGTAGTCATAAATTCGACTTACGTGCACATACGCATCGTGTCATGTTTCTAAGGCCTGAATCATTCTTCAAATCCATGGATGTGGGCTAGGAGTAGTTTACCACGCAAATTGTCTCAAGCGGCTTATCACTGAGAGACACATCGCGTGATGCCATTGGGTCAATCTCTAATACATTCAAATCCTTTTTGACGGTGCGTCGTCAGCCCACTTTAGCACGTAGTGAAGAGAATCGCCTATTTCACCACAAAGCCAGGTGTGTCCAACGTCGGGTAATCCATACAAGAGAGATATTTTGTTTAGGGGGAGAATTGACGTGAAACGCTTCAGATCTTGTCTCCCATTTCTTGAAAGCAAACGACACTCCCCGCCTTTTCCATTTCCAAGTGGAAATGATGCAGTATTTCTGGGAATGCCGCTACATTTGACTCAGTCAATCTCGACAACTGTGAGCTCAAAACACCTGCATGGAATCCTCTTAACCCTCAAAGCCGACCAACCGGTCAGGTGGTTAAAGTGTTAGCCTCAAGATCGGAAGTTTCCTGGTTCGAATCCGGGTCAGTGCATGGATGTTTGTAAGCGTAGGGTGTAGAGGTGGTTGGTTCACCTTAAATCTGTCGTGGCCGAAAGTCCTCACGTTGGGTTGGTGTGGAAGTTTGGAGAGTGGGGTGCCAGCTTAGGTGTGCACCTCGTCATCTGACCGTGGTTCAAAATAACGTGGTGTTGTCCTCGGAACTTTGCCTTAGGGGATTGATCCCGGACCGTCGTCAATAGCCCGTTATGTTGCTCTAGTACGACGTTAATTAAAATGACCTTACCTTAACCCTCAAAGTGGTTTCAACGGGATACCTCGTTCATCAAGAACTGATCCATTTTGCTAATGACACGGTATCTCGTCACCAAGATATCGCCGATTTTTTATTATGATGAGATAAAGATCTGGTCAATTTTTCATTTAATGACGATACACGATGAGAGCTTGATGAAAGAGATATCTCTTCCGTAGAAATCTGGTCAATTTTCCTAATAACGAAGTACCTCATTGTGGCCAGGAGGGTCTTCAAGTATACGAAAAACATTTCGCAGTGGTTTGAACTGAGCTTTTAAAAAGTTTTCTTGTACACCAGTGAACTCTTTTGTAACAAATTAAGTAACCACTTTGAAACAATACTAGGCTAGTTCATTTCATTTCAACTCTGATTTTGCAAGTCGTTGATGGATTTTTTGTCCTTTGCCAACACATTCCTAACAGTTTAGTCGGGAGCAATTACGTAGGAAATAGCTATGTGTGGTCTTGAAATGAGATGCGTGTGCCTGCAAAAATAGTCTCTAGATCTTTCCATATTTTAAAACTGGACAAATTAGCAAGTCCTTTAGCTACAGTTTGACATGCTTGTAGTTTTTATGCATCAATCATACAGTATTTACACTTGCGCTGCGAATTTGTTCGCACGTTATTTACGTCCGAAACACGTTTGCAATACTAAAATAGCAGAAATATAAATAGCAATAATTTTTTTTAAAGGAGTAAAAAAACTTTAATACAATGCTACAAATTTTACTTACAAATCTTCTCATTTTTCTGTGTGATATTTACTCTGAACATGTCCGTTATTTTGCGTTGTTTCATCGATTTGGTCCAGGTTGAACGCTTTGTTCCTTAAAAATTGTAGGTAGAAAGAAGTGAGAGAAAAACTCTAGTTATAGCAAAACGTCCGGATTTTGGACAATTCCGCATTTCGGAGTCCGAATTTGGGACTTTGTACTGTAATTGACATGTTTTTTTTTTTTAATGGTCTAGAATACGTTTCAAATGTCTTATCCAATTTATTTTTATGGATCAATAAATATAAAGATCAGTAAAGTAACATATCTCGTATTTCTTCTGTCCCATTAATCACTTATAATCCACTCAGGTTATCTCCGGATGGTAAATACACAGTGCCGGATACAGATGGATATAATGAGACTTTACAGTTCATTGAAGTAAGTAAACTCATTTCTGCTTCATAGTCTCATTTTGCTACAACCGACTATCATCATTAATCTTTAGTAACTGAGATGTTGCCCATAGACCCCAATTCAAGGTTAAAATGGCATTACGTTATTTTATGGCTTTCTGGTCACATTAAAGCATGACTAGATAGACTAGTAATTCTAAGACCTCATTGCCAGGATGTGGCATGAAATTCCTTCCGAGTTTGACTGGTTACTGCTTGTGTATCTCTTGTGTGTGTTACCAAGATTTGTCACTAAAAGGGATCAAGAAGCAGAGGACAGCAAATTGCAGTTTAATGCAATTTTGTCGCCTAACTGTTATAGTGTGGTCAATTTTGTTTGTCACCCAGTAGACCCAGTTTTCAAATCCTGACTTCTAAATTTGTGATAATTGGTGATTTCCCCTGTTAGAAGTAACAGTGACCTATCCAACTCATACTCCTTCACAAATAGATGCCCGTATGTAGTGCCAAAGACTGAAGTCCCGTATGTAGTTCAAAGACTGACCCAGTCAGTGAAGGCGTCAGTGACTGGGCATTAAAAAATATGATACAATTTGTACAGGTACTTATAGTACTAAATCTATGCCTTCACTACAGCAGTTAAAAGATAAAAAAAAAAGATACAGATTAAAAATAAAAAAGAGGGCGGTGTCAGAAATGGCTTAAAACTCGTACATCGCAAAAGTCTTTGCAGAACTATGTTTCCTTAATTTTATCAAAATTTCGACCGATTTGTTTTTTTAATCATGTTACGGTGTTCTGCAGTGCAAAGTGCGCTCCTTTCCACGCCTTTTTTCTTCTCTAGCGACGAAACAACCTCCCTACACCGCCCAAATTACCACAAACATTTTATAAATAACACATCTTCTATGTCAATGACAAAATATTTAACTTCAAAAGTGATCGACAAAATTCCAAATTCTGAAAGTATGTCTTGGTTTTAAATAAAGTAAATTAATTAATTGCGATGTGTGTTTTATTATAAATGTAATACATATTGAGCCGATAATTGTGTTTTATGTTTGTTTTTGATTTGACTGCAGTTTTCAAAATTATTGCCAGCGGAACAAATGCTTGGAGTTGTATTGCAGAACACTGAATATACTTCTGCACCTGCGATGTCATAATTTATTTCTTGAACATCAGAACTAATTATTAAGAGTTATCAAAGAACTTAGAGTAAGAGGATTTTTTATATGGCATATTGGTAGATGGTCTCGTATGGCTTATCGGATAGCATTTTTACTGGTGACTAATTACTTGAAAGAAATTTTCCAATTCTAGTCATAGGTTTGAAAACTGGTTTTTTAAATATTAATCTGAAGTTATTATGTAAAAAAAATTGAGATACATGTATAAAGGGAAGAGTTAATATTATATCACGTAGTTTTAATTCGTTTAAGTCAGGCCTCGAAATATATTTTTTAATACAGGTGCACCTTGTGCACCTAAGTTTTTAAATTAGGTGCACAGGTATGCCTAGCTGGAAAAAATTAGGTGCACAATTTTATTTTCATGTGCACCCGGGTATTTCGAGCCCTGGTTTAAGTTTAACCTTTATTACAAAAATTTAAATAAAACTTCCATCAATTGCTTATATTTAATTCAAAAGTTGGCATTTTAAAGAGCAATGGATGTTTTTTTACACAATAATTTCCAGCAATTGCCTTCTTCTCAATTTCCCGGCGTCTTTGGAATGCATGAAAACGTGGACATCAGCCGAGAACTGCACGAGAGCCGTAACCTCCTGGATAGCATTTTACTAACTGAAGGAACCAGTAGTTCATCTGCTGGTCAAACTACGGAGCATCAGCTTTTGGATGTAACCACTGATATCCTAGCTAAGGTAATTTCTCTTTAAAAAAAATCCTCCTTTACAAGATTTAGTGGCCTCAGCCTACAGTGAAATATTTGTTCTCTAGTTACCTGAAGATTTCGATATGGAGGCAGCAAATACAAACTATCCAGTCAACTATAATGAGAGCATGAACACTGTATTAGTGCAAGAGATGGAACGATTTAATAGGTAAGCATGTTTTATGTCGATTGTTAGCTGTAAAATCGTAACGACACTTTCAAGTTGTTCAAGGACTTTTGTTTTGAACTGAATACACATATTATGTGTTACTCAATACACATATTACGTGTTACTCAATACACATATTACGTGTTACTAAATACACATATTACGTGTTACTCAATACACATATTACGTGTTACTGAATACACATATTATGTGTTACTGAATACACATATTACGTGTTACTGAAACACATATTCCATGTTTGTAGCATAAAATATATTCTTGGGAGCGATCGAGACACGTGGATACTTTTAATACACATCCCTGCATCTTGTGTGCACAAATGGACAAAAGGACAGGCTATTTATTTTGTTTTCCCACTCACACGGGTGAACGCCATTCATTGTTTCTTCGTTTCCTACAACACTCATTGAATAGCTCAAATGCAGAACTAGCTCTTCATTTGCAAATATTTTCGACTGTCTTCGAATGCGTTTTTTTTTTCACATCGTAAGGGTTTAAAACTTTTATTTCCACATAGTATTAGGCTAACTTCAGCATTTATTTTTGTAAAATCAAACATTTTGAGATGTGCAAATCCCTATCTGAATACAACCTTTGTCTAACATTAATGAAAATGTTGCCATAAAACCTGCATCGATTACTGTGTCAGGTGTAAGAAATTGAGCGAAATGGTTTTTACTTTTTCAGACTCCTTGCTATTATCCGTAGCAGTCTTGTACAACTCCAAGCTGCCATAAAGGGCCTGGTGGTGATGACTGCCGAATTGGAAGCAGTGTCTGGAAGCCTGTTGCTTGGAAGACAACCTGCTTTGTGGTCTGCAGCATCTTATCCATCACTGAAACCACTTGGAAGCTACATCAATGATTTCATTCAACGGCTTCAATTCTTACAGGTAGTAATGGGTGTCTTAGATTTTAAAAGTGCCGATTGAAAACCCAAATAATTGGAAAATATTCAAATGCATTCAGATAGAAAACTTGTAATCATTGACACGAGACATAATAAAGTCAACTGCTTTCATATTGTATCCAGAGACACAATTAGGTGAGAAGGTGACGGGATCTGTGGCCCTGAACGCTAATGTCGAACGAAACAGTATTTGAAAAGGTTGATTGCAAGTTTTGTAGTTTTCTTGTAGAAAATGTTTTATAATCTTATACCAGCCACTGCGCGGTTGCCCGTGACAGTTCTTTTCGTTGGGTCAGGTGTGACCAATGCTCACTGACACCCGGTGATTGCAACGAATTCCCATTTGGTTTGCGAAGCAAACCAAAACCACGGCAACGCTGTAATTGTCAAATACGGCCAAATTCGAATTGCGAAGAGATCCAATTGGCATGACGTCACAATCGCTTGTGAAAATATAAATATTCAATTGAAAAGTTATTTATTTAAAGAAAATCAAATGCATCAGGTATCGATCTAGTGTAAAATTTTCCTTCCCGTGACAGTTCTTTTCGTGGGTTCAGGTGTGACCACTGTTCGATAATGCTCGCCAACCGCGGTGATTGATACGCATTCCCATTTAATTGCGAAGAGATCCAATAGGCGTTACGTCACAATCTTTTGCAAAAATACAAAAGATATTCAAGTGAAAAGTTATTTTTTAAAAGATAATCAAATGTATTATGTATCGATCTAATGTAAAAAATTTCTACAGATATCAAATCCGTTGAAATTTTTATTCTATCTTTAACGATCGCTGAGATAGAAAAAAACACTGAAGAACGTCAGTCATAACTTTAATTATTTGTTTTGCTTCACCCGAATCCGTTGCTCAGGAAATCAAAATGAATGAATCTCGAATCAAACGACGGTCATTCTTCGCGCCGGCGAAATTCGTATTGGAAGAGAGAAACAATTTAAAAATTATTTATTTCATATTTTTAGGTACTGATCTAATGTGAAATTTTCCGGAGATTTCAAATCCGTTGAAATTTTTACTCTATCTTTAACGTTCTAGGAGATAGAAAAAAGAACTACATAACTTCAGTTAAAACTTTATTTGTTTTGTTCGTCCGCTGAAATCGTTGCTTGGAATAACGCAAAAAAAAAATTTTTAATCTGTCATCTCTTTATACTGTTGCCGTTCTAAGGAAAACAATAATAATTAAATATGTCAATAAATTAATTTTAAAATGTTCTAGATTAAATTTTAAAATTCGGGCTTTGCTCAAAAATTGGGACTACCTGTGGGCCAAATTTCATTATTGTAATTGACATAGACTCGTCAAGACACTGCGCACACATAAATAAATACACACTGACACTTCCTTTTATAATAGTAGAGATGCTCAATTTTGTTCTGGTCACGGCATTTTCCAGTATCATGCATTAGTCTATCCATCTTTAGATAAAAATTCCTTTTACGTCGACCTTAGCAATTGTATTATAGTGTGACTCCTACGAGAGGCAGATGACCTTGGGTAAGTCCATTTGTACAAAGGTGGTTAAAGTCGTGAGGAGGAAGGGCTGTCATATGCACAATTACATATGGAAACTGTCACAGGTAATTATTCGTTTCACCGACTCGTGATCAATGCTATGGCTTCTGACACCAAGTGATGCACCGAAATTAGGTGTGAACAATAATTTAGTAACAAAATTAATATGGTACAAAGTAGTGTATTTTATCCTAATTACTTTTAATAGTATGTCTTACGGTGATTTCAAATATATATTTTATTTTGGACATAGAGCAGCATCAGCCTCGATTTCACCAGGTTCGAAAACGTATTCCTATGCCTCCGATTATATTATGAAAGAGCCAGTCCCTATTCTATGTAGGGTTTACCTGTTGAGGACTTTGGAAGTAATTACTCAGGGCCAGAACACCCTTAGAATTAATTTGATCTTTTATCAGTTTTGAATAGGGAGGGTCAGAAATCACAGGAGTCCTGTTTATCTGAGGCTAAATATTTTTCTTGCACTTTATTCCAACTGTTTTTTAAAAAAACCAGTATCGCATAGAGCCCACCAGGTTTTTCTCTAGTTAAATTTATCGTATATTTTCAATAAAACTTTTAGGCCAAATATCTCTATCATGATTGCCATGATGATATATTACATGTAGTATATAGGTTACAAGGCACTATAAAGTGGAATGAAAAATGTATTGCCTAGAAATTTTTCAGATATTCTTTGGATTAAACGTTTGAAACATAAGTGTTAATGTGATTTGAAACATTCAAATTGATATGGCCCCCAAGCAATGCTGCTAGTGTGAGAATATTATACATTAGCCTTAAATAAAAATCTACTTTCTATTTCTCAAAATTTGCAAAAATAAACAATGATGCCCCAAAATTTACTTTCCACAAATTTTCAAATATTTAAATCTTACTCACAATTAAATTAATTTATTTTAGTGTTAAGATCCAAATAATAAAGTGTTAAGCAACTATGCTGATTCCATGTTTGCCCTTTCAGAAATGGTTCGATGCTGGTAAGCCATCTGTGTTCTGGTTGTCGGGTTTCTATTTCACCCAAGCTTTTCTAACAGGTGCAATGCAAAATTATGCCCGTAAATACAAGATTCCAATCGATCAGCTTGCCTTCGATTACAAGGTAATTTCAAAGTTTGTAAAACTTGTATTTTATTCATTTGATAACATGTTCTATCTATTTATGGTACTTTCAAATAAAGTTATTTTTCTTAACTAAAGTAGATTAGACATTGCCAACGCCTATCGGTTATAAACTTGGTATAATGTAACCGGGCTTAGGTTATAAACATGAGCATACAGTAGAAGGCATGCAATATGGCGACCTTTCCAAATAGTTTGGAACCGAAATTGTCGACAATTAGGCGAGAAACAGTTCTTCCAGACTTTACTACACTAATCTGAACAGTTGATGGACTCCAAAAATATAGTTTAAAACCTTTGAGCAGTGTAAGAATTCACTTACATCATTCGTTTGGAAAATTTAATTGTTCTCTTTTTCTTTGAGCCATTTTCAGTTTAATTTTTACTCGTGCTCTTATAAGTGTTCTGGTCTGTTGTTTTATAACCTTTGTTCTAATACAGTCGAATTTAAAATCTTGCGCACTTCCCTTTAACGCATGCCGGTTAACAAACGACTTCTGAATCTCAGTCCCTTGAGAATAGGACATCAGTTTGCGTATTTCAATCCCTGATAATGGACACTCCTGTTCAGTAACTAACACCAACACAAACGCCAAATGTCATTGAATGTTAACAAAAGGTCTTGTAGCAATCCAGTAATTACTTTGACAAAAGCAAATCAATAAAATTAACTGGAGATAATCTAACTTTCTAAAGCCATCTTAATACTAATTTGATAATTTAAACCTGTTTAATATGCGATAGGGTTTTTTTTAATTCACGTCGTACTAGAGCAACACAACGGGCTATTGAAGACGATCTGGGATCAATCCCAAAGAGAAAGATCCAAGCATATCATGTAATTTTGAACCACAGTCAGATGACGAGGCAACATCTGAGCTGGCACCCCACTCTCCAAACTTCCCACTTGAAACCACAACAAATTTAATGTGCACCAGCCCCTTTATACACGACAGTCTTTGATTGGATTCGAACTCACTGCCCTCTGTTTGCTAATCCGATGCTCTTCTAACCGAGAGCTACCGTGGCCCTGCTTAATATATGTAGAGGTTGCAGTTTCAGCATGCACATATAAGCCATCAGTTACGACAAAAAGGGTAATGGTAATTTGAGTTAACGTCGTTCTTGAGCAACACAGCGGACTATTGACGACGGTCCGGGATCAATCCCTTAAGGCAGTTTTTCCCAAAGTGTGGTACGCGTACCCCCAGGGGTACGGGAAGAGTTTGGTGGGGGTACGCGTTGCACTGTGCTTAACTGCGCCTAATTCTACGTTCTCATGAGTCAAGTCAAGACAGTCTTGTGAGGCGTGAGATGGTCCGGAGTGGCGGAAATATACCAAACTTCGTTACAGAAACAACTTACTTCGTTGACCCTCCGTCGGACGCAACCGTTCCCCACTCCTCTCGTAGAAGGGGTAGAAATCTGCTTATTCTAGTAGTCTCTTATCTTTACCGGATGTTTGGACCTAACCTTTTAATTTTATTCGCGCGCTTCGTGGACAGCCGTTAGCGTCATTTGATCTCTCAGGCACATTGCGCCCGAATGCGTTACACATATAAAGGAACGTTACAAGGCAAAGAAATTTCTTTGTTTCACGTTCAAGATAAAGTGAACGCTGTCATCGCAAAACTAAAGTTATGGCAAAAGAGAGTTGGTAATGGAGAAGTAGACTCGTTTCCCTCTCTTCATGAGTTTATAACAAGTTTGACTACTAAAATTGATGCTGATACTCTGAAATGCACAACACAGCATTTGGAGAGTTTGCAAGTGGGCTTGAAAGACTATTTCCCTGATTTAACCAAAAATATTGAATGGATAAGATATCCGTTTAACATTAACACAACATCCATGCCAGAAGATTTGTCACATGTGGAAGAAGAGCAATTGTTGGTATTGGCTTCAGACGGATTCTTGAAAAATAAACATAAGAGGAGAGTACTTTAACATCATTCTGGTTACAAATGCAACTTGTGTATCCGGTTTTAACAGAAAAAGTTCTAAAATACATCTTGCCTTTACCAACTACGTATTGATGTGAAGTAGCTTTTTCAGCATTTGTAGACATTAAGTCGAAAAAAAGGAACAGACTATTGGACGTGGAACCACATCTGATTAAAATTAACAACCACGGAACCAAATTATGACGATCTGTTATCTCAGCACAAAAAATTTCATCCTTCTCATTGATCCAAATAAGCGTTATTTATAGTATAACTTTTATTATGAATAATTTTATTTCTTTTTCTTATTATTTTGTGTTTGTCACAAAAAAGGAAAAAAAACACATTTTGATTGTTATTAAAATACATCCATTTTTTGACGAGGGGTACTCAGCGTTACGAAAATTATAGAAAGGGTACACGTACGTCAAAAGTTTGGGAAACACTGCCTTAAGGGAAAGATCTCAAGACAACACCTCGTAATTTTGAACCACGATCAGATGAAGAAGCAACACCTGAGCTACGACAAAAAGGGAAAACAACTTTCCGTGAGGATGAGAATGTCTAAATGTTGATATAATTCAACGCGATTAATTCATCGTAATCACATGCTAATGATCATAAATGTTCAATTTTAAATTCCATATAAACAATTATCAGACAAAAAAAAAATTAAACAAAATAGTTGTCGGTTGAAATAGCAGAAGCCTTTTGTAAGCAGGCTTCGTCAGTGTGGATTTGACTCGCAACCACCAGTGATCCTACATTTATCGATATAAATGTGTGACCTGAAACCAACAAAACAAGATTTCTTCAAGTTAGCACATGATTTTGAAAAATGCAGGTTTCGAAACAGCAATCTTGGAACTTAAAAAGCCCAGAATTTTGTTTGCTATTTTCTTTGTTCGTTCATAACGTAAAAAGGATGGCTACTCGTGTATTGGAATCCACTAATTTAGATAATGTTTAAATGTTGTTGTAGTTATCATATCCGTGTCTGAAGTTTGGTCGTGCTGTTCACTACTTCTAAAATACATAGGTTTTAAAGACAGACAGTTCGGACACTGCACCAGATGATGGAGTCTACGTTAATGGATTGTTCCTAGATGGTGCAAAATGGGACCGAGAAAGGTTGGTAACAAACATCTTAACTCTCGATTTATCAAATATTGGGATCTGTGACGTAAAATTGGAAAATATCTTTTCGGCAGGGACCTCCTTGCAGAACAAGAGCCTAAAGTGCTGTCCTACTCCATGCCCATTGTTTGGTTACAACCGTGCATGAAGGCTAATATAGTGGAAGGTGGTCGTTACAAGTAAGTAATCTTTGCATTCCTCCTCCGAGGGTCTCGCACGTATACATCTGTTCGGTAACTTGTCCCCTAACCAGCTTTGAGCGACCAATAGAATCATTCCTAACACTCTATCAGCCAATAGGTGTGGTTATCGAGTCATTGTGTGTTAGAAAGGTAAAAACAACACAACTCTGAAATCTTGTATGCTCAGAGGGTAAAAAGCCATTCAAGATTGTAAATGCAAATGTGGAATAAGTATCAAGATGGCAACTGCAGGCTTGAAATTTGAGTTGAGTCAGAAGTGCTTTAATTAAGTCATATATACTTGGTATTTATTTAGACACATTATTTGTTCTGATATGAATAGGTTGAGCTATCTAACAGGAATCGAACATTATATAGAAACTATTCTTCCGACACACGAAACGGTAGATTTAACATGCACCAGCCTCTCACATAGACGACTGTCTTTGGTTGGATTAAGTTTCGAACACGCAACAAAGACGAAAAAACAAGAGTGCGTTTTGAGAAACAAAATTCGCAGATTTGCTTACTATTATTCATGTCATTACGCATACAACTTATGTTCAAACAGTTCCAAGAAAATACCATAAATATAGTTATGTCACGAAATTTGCATCTATGCTTCCGGACTTGCTTCCGGAAGCAGCCGTCACTGTGCAACCACAAACTGCTGGAATTATGAAACTGATAGTACACCTGTGTCCCTTCTCCGTAGAACAGCAACAGAGCTAATATCGCTTTTTGTTTGGAACTTCGTAATACACCTACAGAATATACCCACATTTTTGAATGGTATGCATGTTTCCGTGAAATTACGTGGTGTTGTCCTCGGACCATCACCATTAGCCCGATGTGTTGAAGCTCCAGGTTAACATTAATTGAATACTTACTGGAGTGGCATATCGTGGACAACATGCACTGAGGGAAAAAGTTCAGGAAGTTCGCAATCACTTCAGTCCTTTTTTTTATGGGAAAGATACTGTTCACAAAGAATTTGCACTTTCAGGGTAGGTGAAACAAGTAAATCACGATTTCCCCGAGCATTGGGACATTTACAGTGCAGTGTTTTCACTGTCTCACAGGTATGGGAATTTGGGAAGTGGTCCTTGCTCCACAATAATGCAAAACCATACTGATTTGCCTGTTCAATAGTTCACACATGGCTCGTCTGATAACTACGTTACCAAATTCTTCTGGATCTATCGCCCAAGTGATACTACCTGTTCTCCATAATAAAAAGACAGTATTATGCAAGTATTCCAGCTATGCAAGCAGATGTGACATAACAGCTTCCAAGGACCTTCAGAAAGCTGTTGGTTCCTAAGGCACTATTTTTGTAGGAAACAAGGAATAATTGTACGGTACTTTTCATATTTTTAGTTCTTGAACTGGGTGGACAAAGCATTGCTAATGTGATTTCTATACTTGCATCAACCAGAGTTGTACTTCCTGCTATTGGCACTTATTTAAACTCGATCTTTATAAATTATCTAGTAACCAAAAGACTTAAACAAAACTTTTCAAAAATTCAACAAGGTTCAGATCTTTATTCAGCATAAAAAATTATATTTCTATATTTGGTCCCTCCAAAATCACAAATTTCTTTAAAAAAAAACTGATAGAAATCAATTTTTTAATTAAAGTTAATTTTTATTTTCTGATAAAAACCAATGTACCAATGGGTCACTCTTTTTTAGGTCACCGTTGTACAAAACAAGTGAAAGGCGAGGAACCTTATCAACAACTGGGCATTCCACAAATTATGTTTTACACTTCTTTCTTCCGACTGACAGACCTCCTCAACATTGGATAAAAAGGGGAGCTGCTCTGTTGTGTCAGTTAGATAGCTAAGATATCGACTTAAAATAGTTTTTCTTTGAAGGCCTGTTGGTATCAGTGATCATTTTTGTAGATGTGGTCCAAGTCAAAATTTTCGTGGCGATAATTAGTTTCGTGTTTGGATGAATTAAAATTACTTTTTTGCAACATAAAACGTTGAGAAAATATTTGCTCACAATGTAAAATTTTTTTTAATAATTTAAATTTTTTACTTGGACCATTTTTATAATCACTGACACATTTTATTTCTATGTACAGCTATTGGAATGAGAAAATAAATCATTTATTGCCACAAACAAGTCTGGGGTTACATGCGTCTCAATTTGAAAGGTAATGGTAATTTTAGTTAACGTCGTACTAGAGCAACACAACGGGCTATTGACGACGGTCCGGGATCAGTCCCTTTAGGGAAAGATACGAGAACAACACCTCGTAATTTTGAACCACGGTCAGATGACGAAGCAACACCTGAGCTGGCACCCCACTCTCCAAACTTCCACGCCAACCCAACGTGAGGACTTTCGGCCACGACAGATTTAAGGTGCACCAGCCGCCTCTACACGCTTACAAACATCCATGCCCGGACCTGGATTCGAACCAGGAACCTTCCGATCTAGAGGCTAACACCTTAACCACTACACCGGTTGGTCGGCAATTTGAAAGGTACATCTCTGTGTCCTGGCCAGTAGTTCAGGTCAGAATACATTGAGCGACATTCTTTTAGAAGTATCATTCATTGGTTCATACCATAACATTTGCTCATTTTGAATGTGCTTTAAGTATAACACTGATCTTCTGGAAGTACTGGCAAAAATAATTTTTGTATTCAAACTGCTGCCCAAAGAACAGTACTACTTACTCCAAAATTGAAAAATCTGCTAAACGTAAGCAAAATCTTATAAGAGTTCAATTCAGCGATTTATTTTTGAACATTTGACGAGTGTGTTCCCAAATAATTTCAAGTAATACCCATATAAATAATTTTGAGTATTATTTTTACTACAAAGTATATAAATAATTGTACGACTTTTGAGTAAAAAGGGTAGGTAATCGCTTTTTTTTGCAAATTAATCAGTCATATCTAAAATATTTTTGGCGTGCCACAGAATAACAGTTTTATTAGTTAGTTTGTTTGCTATGAGAAAATAAAAGGTCGAAAATCGTGTTTCACAAATGAGAATTAGATTATCCAGGGTTAGAATACCTCCTGATCATACCGCTGTTTAAGTGTTCTGTTTTGAATAAATAATATGGTAGGCATATTTTTGAAATACTCAGATTTAAAAGAAAAAATAATATGGTAATCTTAGTATCCATTGCTTGAAAAACCTAAAGGATACTAAGAAAAAAAATCCAGCCAATACCAGCTAGGCACTGCATTGTTACATTACAAAGAGTGCTGGTTCACAAGTTGGTATGTCTTATACAAAAGATCCAGTCAGATCTCTCAAGCGACCAACCTAGAAAGAAACAACTTCATAAAACTAGATTGGGAGATGTCAAGATGGGTACTAAAACTTTCAGCAAAGGCTACATTAGTTTGAGATCATATTTTTGAGTAAAGGTAGTCACGTGAAAAAAAAAAAACCGAACCACCTCTTTTATTTTGAGCACTATTCATACTAGAGCCAATTTAAAGGTATCATTTAACAGGAAATAAAATTTATTATATTTATTATGCAAGTGCAAACAATCCAAGGTTTGTCGGACGTTTTAGAAACTTTTGGTTGCTCCCTAAAATCTCAATAATAATTTAGAAAATTTAATGTGGTGCAAATACCAATTATTGGAATGAGCTGAAATTTTTCATGGCCACGTTAAGGTCTTTCTGAATCGATTCCCATCAAAATATAAGGTTGCAATTCATAATTTTTTCAAACATTAATTGTATAATTTTTATATCTAAAATATTTTTGACGTGCCACAGAATAATAGTTTATTAGAACTATATATATTGCATAAGAACTATTTTTAAAATAAAATATTAAGTGGATTTTGTTCTAACAGTAACACAGTACAAAATATCTGCGCTACAGAAATATTATTTAGGAAGATATCCATATCAGTCTAAGAAACTGATTTAACACTAGGAGCTCCAATCTTTCTGCACTCATAACTTTAAAACGGGAAAATCTAATGACATTAAATTTGGAAACTGAATTTTTGAGATTCGAAATCGTGTGTATAAATAGTAAGTTCCCAATGGAAATCATGAAGTTGGTGCTCAATTTAATATGAAAGCTCCTTATGCAAATTCTATGCATTTGAATTTATAGAGGACGTTATTTTCTTGGAATTTTCTCTAATGTTAAAATTGTTCGAATGAAGAGATGGTTCCTGGGGTTTGTGACTACATGACAATTGTATTGTTTATTTATGGTGCAAGGGCCATGATGCATCAAGCACAAGACAGATATCAAGTATGGACACGCATAAAGAAAGTTTTATACACTAGAGGGATCGCACCTGCACATAAATTTCACTAAATTACCATACTCTTAATACTCGGGTATCTTCATAATCTGTGTTTCACTTTCCTACAGGTGCAGAGTTAACATAGAATGATTAAGTCATATTGTACTTTCTAACAATTACAAGTTTTTTGTTTACACCCTGTCAGATTAATCTTTCAGGTTTATGGAAGTAAAAGAAATTATAGGAAGTAAATTACAAATATTTAAAGTTAACTTTCTCTTTTTGGATGATCAGAAAACGATAGTACAATAATCACAGTGTGCAATTCCTTATCATAATCAAACCAAAATGCTTTTGGATTGGCAATTGCATTGCAGATATGAGCCCATGTACCTACAACTGATAATTTAATGAACATTCAGATTATCTTATCCATCAATAACTTTATTTTACTCTCTAGAACCATCAACCCCAGGGATGCCGAAAAGATAATTTGTTTGGTATTTTTACAATGACTAGAAGTGACATAAAACTTTCAGTGAATATCTCCAGACTGTCACATCGGATCGAAAAACTCTTTCATGTTGGTTGTATTGGGTTTGATGGCCATAGTGGGACAAGCTTCAACTCAAGAGTCACGTGTAATGAATGCTATGTAATAATCATGTGGTATGATTATTATTAGGTAGATTCTGAAAATCCTGTGTAGCAGGATACAGCTGTTCCAGTAAATATGCATGCTTTTGAATACATGTGAATGGATGGTTGGCTTTTATAGCACAAGGGTCATTTTGGCCAAGCTGCACCAAACACATGACAGACAACGTCAAGTCATGAATAGAAGGAAAAATAGATCTGATAAGTCAGGCACATACCTGAAGATGTGCTCCTGAGGGGTATGTGAATAAAGATACATACGTAGTACATAACCATAAGCTCGTGTACACAGAAACTACACATATTGATACAGATGTATCCATATCAATTAATTGCATCTAAATCATAATAGAAGGTATTTTTGACTTTCATTCAGCTTAGATATCGAGATAATGTTTGTGTTTGAAAGACCGGAGATAGGAGAGTTCATTATAACCTAAAGTACTGTAGAGTGTACATAATCTAGAAAAATTAGAAATTTCATTTTTAAGTTAGGAATAAAAACCCATTTGAAAGTGATATAATATTAGATAATAATCTAGAGTTATGAATGAATGCAGCAACCAAAGTGAGAACAAATATTTTTATAAATATCAAGTCATTATAAAATCTAAATCCAGTTCTTTTGCAAAAAAGATGCTTATTTACACTTATATTTTACATCATCATGAAGAGAACCCAAATTTGAACAAATGAATTCACTAAATAATTTCTTCTAACCTGTGCATTTGTACTTGATTTGAAATTCTTCAGATATTAAAAGTTGCATGTAAAGATAGGAGTAAAAGTACATTTTAGATGTTTCCATATCTAAACAATGAATCAATGTGCTGGTATTTTACAAAAGAAATGCAGATGGAGTATAATTATTGTATTGGTCACACAAAAATATATTCAATTACTCACTTTATGGTAGCTAAAGAGAATTATATAACTGAAGATTCTTCACATCGCCAACGCAATATAATTGAACTTTGCATTACATATATTACCAATCTTTTCTGCTTTACTCAATTGATTTTATTTTAAAAGTAGATTTTTACAATTCAATTTCTTTCAAATTTGCTATTATTTATTCTTAGGTCTTAGTTGAGGATAGTTTTTCACAATGCTAGTATAAGCAAGTTTTGTTATTTGTTCATGTTAAAAGTATTGTTATTTTGTTACATCCTAAAAGAATTTGCAAACTAGACAGAAGTGTTGTCCACAAAATTATTGCTGCATATTGCCAATGTAATGTTAGATATGCATTGTATTGAATTTCCTTTTGAGAATTTCAAGTTATTTAATATGACAATAATTACATAATTTTCTCTTCTCTTGATTAGAAAAGTTTACCGAAATTCCACATAAAAGTAATTTATGAAAATAAAGTTACCTAACATATCCTCTAGATCAAATAGTCATGATTGGGTGGGACACATCGTGACTGTTACATGATAACTAGAGGTAGAGCAGACAATAAATAACGTGTTATAAAGTTCTCTAGAGAAATTTTTATGATACAGTAACCCCTCGTTATATTGTGCCTCAAAGTATTGCTCATTCAGCTATATTACTCCTTTTAACTAGTCCCCCGATTCATTTTCAGTGTAGTCTCATTGAAATGAGTCCCTTGTAAGCATTTATCCAAGCGTTTTCCCACAGCTGTTCACCATGTGAAATCCCTGAGGGAAGAGTACTATTACCAAATGAGATCGAGGTTCAATATCAAGCTACAAATGTATTTAGAAATCATGAATGACATACTTACCAACCACCAAGAAAAAAATCCGGAAAAATATTGTCGACAGAAAAACCAATGCAGTTGTCACAACAAAAAATGCCCACAAACCAATTTTTAAGTAAAAAATAAGGTTTCAAGAAAAAAAATCAAAACAGAAAAAGCAACCCTCTGCTTCTGTTATGTGCATGGAGAAACTGATTTGTCAAAATGCTTTACACACAATGCAAAGATAAGCAATTCAACTTTTTTTCATTGTTTTGAAGTAATTTTAAACTGGGTACCAAAGGTTTTAGCGAAATTCTAGCAACCACTGATTTCATTGTTTTACTTGTCAGCATAACTTCGAAATCAACATTGCATGAAAATTTCCTCCTTAGACAAAAATCTGGATGGTCCGGAAAATAAAGTGCATCTCTGGAAAAGTTCCAGGTACACAATATTGTTCCTTCATGAATTACCATAACATGGCACAACGTCACAAATTTGGTATTAACGTTTTCAGGAAGAGTTGACAGGAATGAAATGGCCTCTATTCAAAGTGGCTCCTAAGGTCATTTCGACTCCTTGGAAGCAAAAATATGCTATTGCTGTATTGGCCAGTACCTTGATAAGCCAAAATTGTTCTGAGAACCAGGTGAGAATATACACATCAGTTATAAGACAACATTCATTCAAACACTATGAAAAGGTTACACTAAATTGAAAGTGCAGCCTATGCATAGATGCACAAAATTTCTGTTTTAAAATATTTTATGAAACTTTTTTATCAAAGTTACCTAGTTAAAAAAAAAGATTGCCTTTCCAATTTTAGTAAGGTTTTTTACCCCTAAATATATCGCACTTTTCGGAACACCTCACATTCTTTTCTTTATTTCCAAGAAGCAAAATATATCAAGGGGTTACTGTGTATAGTTTGCAACACAGTGGAAAATATCTAAACAGACATGAAAACAAAAACTATTTACACAATTAGATATAGAAAAGAGCCAAGACAGTTAAAACTACATCTCAGGAAATCAATTTCATAAAGATAGCAGGTGGTAAATCACTGAAAAAAGCAGCACAGTGAAATAGCACTTCAAATAAATAACAATTTTTTTTCAAAACAAATTAGATAATACAAGTTTTATTCCTTTTCACTTCTTCAGAGTCTTTCGAATCAATGCCATTCGCTGTAAGAAAAAACATACGTCAAAAAATAATCAAGATTTGCATCAATTATAAGCTTAAAAATTAAATATTTATTTTTGAAGATTAACTTATTTCAACTATTTTATGTTTGAACATGAAAAAAGATTTTTTAGGGTTTCTTTATTTCAAAAATAACTGACTTTACCAGACAAATTTTTAAACAAAATTCCAGGTTATACTTAAGCAATTTATGACATTTTTAAGGTGAAAAACAAAAAAAAATTTAGCATTCATAGCTAATAATCAGGGTGTAAAAAAATCATGATTTTTTTAAAATCAATTAATCGGATTTATTTGATTTAAATCGGATTATTTTTATTTAAATAAGATTTTTCTATTTAAATTTCTGCAGGTGCTAAACACTGTTTACATAATAAATATATATAAATTTGTCAAATAAAAAATTGAGTTTGTGACATGACAAGTAAACCAATATTTATTTTAAGTAAACAATCAGAACTTGTGACATGGTAAATCAATTTTTACTTAACATTTATTTAACTTTAAAACACAAGTTGACATCCTACATAGTTTTTCTTGAGAAAATTACATCATCATGTTAACAAATTTATCAGCAAGTGTAATTGACAGACCTAAACTATAGTCTGAGAAATAGAATAGAACTCAGAAATAATCAGACTATAGTAAATTCTAATTAAAAAAATAACTGCCGCGCAGTAATAATAAATTGGATTTTCACTTAGTTTTAATTCATATTGGATCTTTCTTTTTTCCTGCTGACATTTTAATGGCTGTGTGTGAAAATGTATATTTCTACTCTTTTAATCTCTATTGCTACTACAAGAATAAGCAAACACAGAGGTTCCCAAACTTATCCAAGTGGTGGCACCCTTAAGAGAATTATAATTTTCTCACAGCACCCTCGTCGTCATGTAATATTTATCTGTGGTATATTATTACATATATATACATATTTCATATTTGTAGCACTTTGAAAAAGAAATAAGAGAATTAAGAACATAAGCATAATTAATACAACTAGTATTTAAAATTCCCACACAAACACTTTAATTTTACTTAATAAGAAAACATAGGTTTGTGAAAATATAAATAAAACAAATAAAATTACTTTCATCATGCTCTTGGTTGGGGAGTGAACCGATTTTTGAAAAGTGACCTTAACCCTTTTTTCTGTTGCTTAGATTGGAGGTTACTGGCGCTTAGCAGCACCTCTCATCTCTCTACGCGGCACCTCAGGGTGCTGCGGCACACACTTTGGGAGCTAACTAACAAATGCCTCAAAAACTTCACTTCCCACTTGTGTTTTTTTAGCTAATAAAATCAGTCACCCCTTTAGTTTATAATTTTGAATCAAACTGTTGTATACTTCCTTTAAGTGTTTATATTATGAGTGCTGTTAATCAGAAATGTTTATTCATTACTCTCCCTGGCATTTAGATTTATGTCATGTGTGTTTACATTACTGTTTCCAGTATATAGTATATTCTAATAAGTTACAACTGGTTGTTGCAATCTTTTATTATATGCAGTTATTGACCCAGTTCCCTCTGAGCTGGGTATAACCATTAGTGCTAAAATCACCAGCAGCAAAATTAAAGCATTTGACCACTTCTGTCATTTTTCTATGGTGTATTTACTTAGTTATAAAAATTAAGATTAATTGTGATTTAAATCTTGATACCCTGCTAATAATAAAAACCAATTTAAGAATTATACACTGTAAAAGTTGATACAAAGCACAAGTAATTTTGCATTAAAATAACTTATTCAAATAATCCAACATATTTGACTTAAATCAACTTGTGATTTAATTAATGTAACAAGCATGAAAATTTTGAATTTAAGCCAGTGGACAAAACGAAATTCTTTACATGTAAAATATTACATGTTTCTTTTCAAATCGGTTTGTAAAATTATATTCATAAAATAAAGTGATATGAAACTTATTAGCTACTTTTCTCCAATCATTTTCCAGGTTAATGAGGCAATTTTTTATATTTTAGACAAAGATCCGTAATTCTCGCTGATATTTTTGGACAAAATTAAATTTTCTGACAATTTTAGGTTTTTTCTAACCCAGATTTATTGTACTCAATGAAATTTATCCTTTTTCTCAATTTACCAAGTGTAGTGTGTCATATTTTCTAGGAGATCAATTTTCTGTTTCTACTTTACCTAACCTAAAATACTTCTAGCCATAGTTAGCTTTTTCACCTTACCTCGGTCCAATTGACCCATTCTGGCACTTTCGCTATTTAATATCATTGGCTTAGAGCAAAAACTCATTAACCAACATAGTAAAATTCAATTGTACAGCATTTTAAAGGCGTTTAGTTTTTAACAAACGTAAGCATTTTCCTATTTTTTTTAAATAAAGGTTTGCTAATTGGTTTGTAAAATAATTTTGAAATTTGCTTACACATTGCAAGTGTTTTATTTATATTTTAATTTTTAAATTTGAAATATTAGGCAATTTTTCATGACCTGCTCATATCTATGGGTCTAATCAGGGTGTAAAAAAAGTACAATTTTTTTTAATCAAATAATCGAATTTTTAAAATTTTAAATCAGATTTTTTTGTTAAAATTTCTGTGGCCCAAAACATTGTTTTCATAATAATTATATATAAATTTGTTAAATAAAAAATTGAGTTTTTGCCATAACATGTAAACGAATATTTATTTTAAGTAAACAATCAGAATTTGTTACATGGTCATTTAAAAAGTAAAATTTCAAATTACATCATGTTAACAAATGTATCACTAAGTGTAAGTGACAGACCTAAATTATAGTCTGATTAGATAAATATTTGTTATGGGTCACTACTCTTAAAGTGACAGGTGACTGTTTCAGCATGTATTTTTCAAAATGAAAGATGTTCATAGTGTTTAAACTTTCATCCTTTCAAATAGAAAGACAGTTGTAATTTTTATTTAATAAATTATTAATCATATTAAAAGTGTTATTTTGTATTTATGTCTCAATTTAAAAAAAAGTAGTTGAAAAATCATTATAGCTAAGCCATTGAACACAATCAATTAAAGAGGTAACAAGTATTGAGCCATCCGGAAAATTCTGCTGGTTTTTTTATGATAAATACCAACGAAGCAGTACAAAAACATAAGAAAATATTATTGAATTACATTCGCACCATTTTGATCTGTGACTTTTTGCCCCTTTTTTCAACAGCTGGAATTTTTTTTTAATCACTAAGCTTATTTGTAAAGAAGTTATTGGGGTGTTGTTTGACAGTCTTCAAAGAATTGAACTCCAGGTCGTTTAGAGAATTTTGAAGTGAGTTGTAGAGGTGAAAATCTGTGGGGCAAGGTCTGGTGAATAGGGGAGGTGACACAAAACACTCACTGAAGTCTTTGACATTCAGTGAAATGTGGGGCCGTGCATTGTCATGCTCTGATACTATGTCCTTTCTCAAATTAAACTTAAAACTCAGCATACTTTCTTGTCTAAGTTCCAGACACTCACTAGAGTCTTTGATGTTTCTGATCTCAGACAGCCCATCTACTTTCCCAGGTATTCTGAGATAAGCAACTGCTAGGCTGGACATGGTGCAGCCAGTATGCAAGCATGTCTCCATACAGGTGGAGTGAAAATCTATAGCTCTTGCTACTATCCAGTACACCCAAATCAGGACTGGTTGCATGTTTATACCGATGGTTTTGCCACAGCATCTTCCGGTAGGGCTGGAGCTCACTCCAAGTTTTTCAAACTTAGAGAACCTCTCAGTGCCTGGTCGGAAATTTTGACAGCAAAATATTTGCAATATATATGGCCCTTAGAGCTATTGGAGAAATCCCTCTTGAAAACATTGTCCTTCTCATTGACTCTCAGGCTGCAACACAGGCCATTACTGACTCTAGTCTATACCCATCAGAAATAAAGTTTGAATGTAAACTATGTATAGACATTTGCGTTGCATATTTCTCATTTTTTGGTACCAGAAGAGAGGTTGTCCTTCAATAGATTCCTAGCCATTGCGACATTTATGGAAATGAGCAAGCAGACTTGTTGGCTAAGGAGGCTTCGACTTTACATCCACCTTGTCTCCCGACTCCTCTTCGAAATGTCAAGCGACTTCTCAGAAACAATATCCAACACAGAAGAATTTCTACTCTTGGAGAGATGGCGGATGGAAAATCTTGGACTTATCTATTTGATAACCAGAAGCGTGTACAGCTTTCCCTCCTCCCTAGAGTCAAGGGTGTAGTGTGTTTTAGAGTCATCACCAGACATGATTACTTGTAAGCCCATCTATTTAGGATTGAACTTGACGATTCTCCACTCTGCACATGACTGGGGTGCACTTTTTCAGTTACCCTCCCTGCTTGAGTTTTGCTTTTGTGATGACTTTAGAGCTCTTGAACTTCCAGGGCCACCTCTTTGTTATATTGGACTGCAAGATGCCTCATGTTTGAGAAGACGATGGCGTGTATAATTTTTTAAAAAGTGTCATGCAACACCTTGCGATTGGTCAGTTCTCGCCACTTTGCTTCAATTTCTGCTTTTAATACTGCCATTTGAGAACTTTTTTACAAATTTATTGTCTGATTTTGAGGCAACAATTCCTTTGTCATCCCACCATACGCAAATCTTTACTTTTTTGGGATGTAGCCCCTCCTTGATATTACTTGGGGAGGTTCATTTGGCTTACCCCCATCATCTTTTTTTGTAACATTATTGTATAGTATCCACTTGTCATCTCCAGTAATGAGTCGTTTAAAAAAAGATGCTTCTTCATTTCGTTTCAGCAAAGAATCACATGCCTAAATGCAAGCAATCATATTCTGTGTTAAAGTATGGGGAACCCATACATCGTAAAGGCTGACATACCCTATCTTCTTCAGATGATCATGAACTGTTCTTTTTCAAATATTCAGTCTGTGATAGTTTCTGAACTGTATAACATAGATTTTTGGCTATAGCATCTTTTAATAGGTCCTCGTTTACAGAGGATGGTTGTCCAGAGCGGGCATCATCTTCGAGGCTGAAATTTTAGCGCCTAGATTTATCAAACCACCTTTAAATTGTGTCATCAGAAACAGCACTATGTCCATATACAGCACACATTGTACGAGCAGTCTTAGTATTTTTTCTTTCTTAAAACAAAAGAGCATAATGATGGAAATGAACTTTTTGGTTTTCCAATCTTAGCACTGCAGTGAAACAAATATTATGCCACAACACAAGCTAGAATTATGAAAGCAGAAAAGACTGAATTTACACATCAGTTTCAATCAAGGTCACTCCTGTAAGATTGGTTGTGACTTAAATCAATGATTTATTTGATTAAAATCATGATTTTAATTGTTGATTTAAATCTTGACACTCTTGATTGTTCAAGGAAAAAATTAGGGTTTATTTTGTTGTTGAATGTACCTGTACTAGTGATATAAAACATAACATTCGACCTTGAATTGCAAAAAAATTAATTTCTTTCATAAAAAATAGACGTTAAAGGTACATTAATTATTATATACAGGTTGCTTCGCTCATAATAGAGGTACAGCAGTGGGCGTGATCTCTTGATTTGTTTGTGCATGCTCTTTTTAGTTACTGTCATTGCAGAGAGCATCGTGCTTTTGTTGAAGAGTTTGTTACGAATGGTGAATCTGTGATAACTGCCCTTCCAAATACGCTTTCAGCTCGGGCGTCATGATCCGGTTCCGGCTACAACAACAATTCATCATTGGGTTTCAAATTTTAGACTAACAAGTTGTTCAGCTTTTAAAAGAAAGAGTCCTGGCCGACCTAGAAGCGTAACAAGACCGGAAGAGGTGGCAGCTGCTAGAGCTTCTATACAGCAGTCTCCCAAGCAATCTGCACACAAACACACAGCTGTATAAACATGTCTGTTTGCAGTCTCAGCGGAATTTTACACAGCTCACTCCACATGCATCCCTACAAAATGATGGTCGTTCAGAAGTTAAACTTTGTGTCAGGATATTCTGCAGAGCATTCCCCCAACAGCAGTACTAATCTCCAGTGACCAAGACCATTTTCATTTATTGGGGATGGTCAACTAACAGAACTTTAGGTACTGGTCTGACAGTAATCCTCGAGAAGTCCACCAGCGAACACTCCATAGTCCGAAAATTACGGTGTGGTGTGCCTTGGGTGATTTCGGTGTGTGGGGTCCTTATTTCCTTGAAGAGGGCGGTGTTACAGTGCCAGTAACTTCAAAGCGCTATTGAGAATTTTCTCTGTCCAAAAGTTAACAGTTTACTCAATGATCATGATCCTGAAGATCTATGGTTTCAGCAAGATGGCACTATGTTGCATACTTCTAGAAGGTCACTTGGAATTCTCAGAAACTTGTTTCCGGGCCATCTTGTCTCTTTAAGTGTTGATATTGGTTGGCCACCGGATTTGGCCCCATGTGATTATTTTCTGTGGGGCTATCTCAAATATGAAAAGTGTACCAACACCGACAAACAAATTTTCAAGGCAGCAATTACGCAAGAAATAACAGAGATTCCGAGGGACATGGTCTGCAGATCAATGCAAAATTTCCAAAAGAGACTTCAAAACTGCATCCACATTGACGGTCACCATATAATGATGTACTCTTCAAAACTTAATGGATGACAATGGCATACTGTGTACTTCTTAGGTATAAAAGATTTCTTTCTCTATCTTGCTTTATATTTTTTTTTTGACGTTCCAAATCAGAACGTTTTTTCTGCCACACCCTGTATTTGCTCTCTGAAAGTTTCAAGATGGGACAAACATGGGTTCATAATTTTAAAAATACCCTCAAAGTATATAGTAGTAGGTAGGTATTTAATTAATGTTGCAATGGAGCAAGACAATGGGCTATTTCCGACAGTCTAGGATCAAACTCGAAGGGAAAGATGAAACGTAATTTTGAACCAGTCAGATGACAAGATCACACCTGAGCTGGCACCCCAATCTCCCAACTTCCATACCACACCAACATGAGGACATCTGAGGCCACGACAAACTTAATATACACCTGCCCATCTTGTACATGAGTTTTAGGTTGGATTCAAACTCACAACCCTCCAATTGCTAATCCGTTATTCTTCCAACTGAGCACCGAGGCCCCAAAGGAAAGTAGGATATAAACAGGTAAGGAAAAAAATCAGGATTTTAAAATATATATTTATTTTATTTAAATGAATCTATGGAATTAAATGATTATAAGTTCAAAATAATTCAAAATTTAAACAAATCCATACACACATGCTTAAATACAAATTAACAGATGTTGTTACTATTAAAACATACACAATGTCAAAACAATAAACCAAAATAACCTACTTGTTTGTGGGCTTCAGTTGTACTCGATCTCTTGTATGGCCTTAATTCCTCACACCCAAATCCAGGTATCCACATGTTCCAATTCTTTTCTAAAATTGATAGAAAAAAGTCTAAAACTGTTACACAAAATAATGCAGTTAAAGGAAAAATCACTAAATTATTGTCCGATTTCATTAAATGTCAATCACTAAATTATTGTCCTAGAAGAGTAAGTTTCAGACAGGGTTCCCTACATAAAAGAAATTCATAGGGACAATTTGAGAACTTTTGCAAAATTTTAAGGACTAAATGAAGTTAATACATGAAAGACTAGTAAATTAAAATTGAACAGTATTTATAAATAAACACAATTTTAAAAAGAATAGTAGTTAAAATTTTCTTTTAAATCACTACATGACAAAAAACTTGGTATGTACTCACCTAGAGACAGCTGAACATCCTTGACTTCAAGCTGAGTGCCTTTACGATGCTTTGCCAAATGACAGGAAGTTTCTACAACATCATCTATGAATTCTTCTGCAAGTTGTAATAGTAACTAAAAAATAATAAATTTAATTGCTAGAAATGAAAATTTAGTCTGGTTTTAAACCAAAGTAATAGAAAGGTTAATTCATCAAGATAAGTTACTTACCTCGTCAGTTTCTTCATCAGTTTGTACATTCGAATCAACTTCACGGACCAGGTCTTGAAGACGCTGTTTGCTTAGTACCTTAGAAAACAAATGTAGACAGTTTCTATCATATTATATTTTGTTAAATGTAAAAAAGACATTCAGAACTCATTTAATCTGAACGAAGTCAAACAAATACAGGCATTCCTCAGTAACTCAGCGAGCTTCACGACTATGACTATGTCGTTAAGCAAGGAGTTTAAACGTTTTTACTTATTCTAAATAAAGAAAACAAGGGTCTAGGCTGTCAATGTTTTTAGGGAACTATCCATAACTTTTGAAGTCGGCGAGTATTCGTAAAAGGTTGCTTTTGTTTTGCAGTTCTATGGCACAAAGGCCATATTTGGCCAATCTGTGAAAAACACAAGGCAGACAACTTTGTGTAACAATTGTTGTGAAGGAGGGGTTGGTGTACAGAGTAGTGGGATGGAATCAGAAAAAGATCACTTTGGTACCCCAGGTGCATGCACCAGTGTTTACTAAAGACTGTAAACCCCATGGAAACGAAGAGATCACTAGAGTACCTTGGATTAGTGATACCCATACTCTGAGTAAAGGTGAAAATTAAGAAATTTTTTAAGTGGCCTCATATGAGCGTTCACATATTTTGCAGAATACACATACACACGCCATATATCTATATCAAAAACAGATTTTCTCACCTCGCAAAATACCCCAGGTCATGTGCACTTGCAAGTAGTAATCTTCAGCCTTCTTTCCCTAGATTGTCTAGCATTTTCCTGCTCCATCTGCATTTTTTTTCTAAATTACAAATACTATTTTCCATGTTTATCTTTTTATGCTTTTTTTTCTTTCTTAAAAAAAAAAAAAAAAATTTCTACGGTCCTCAGACAAAAAATGTGAAATTGGAGATCCCACCATATAAACTGATGTTTTTAAGAAAGTGGCGACTAGCAAAATGTTTCAGTCTCCACTTTCAATCATTCAATTGCCTTTGTGGCAACTGTTTTCACATTTAATTCCTAGGGCTATTCATAACAGAAAATTAAGAAGTGAAGGGTAAGCAAGGCACTGCAATTACCAACTGAATATTAAATTAGAAACATTCAGACATTCGATTTGTCAAGTTTCGTATCAGCTGCATTTGTTGGTGTTGATCAAGATTTTCACAGGCTTTGTTGACGAGGGTGAAAACTGCTAAAATAAAGGGGGGGGGGATTCCTTGTGCTAGAGTTAGTTGTAAGTTCGATGAATCATTGGACAGGTAGATGGTAAGTGAGGAGTACCTGTAGTGTCAGCATCTTTTCGCAAAACCGAGTTAGAAATGAGGAACAGAAAGTCAGGTATCAATTGCTCCTTAATACTTTTATCAGCTGCTAAAAGGCTTAACTTAGGTGCAGTTTCAATTTTATTTTGTTTTGTTTATGTGGATCTGGATGTGATAAACACACAATGTAGACTACGGTATTTTAGCACTTTTTTCCTCTTACAGGCATTTTTTTTGTTTGGAGTTAATTTGGGCACAAAACACCAAACATTTACTCATGGCATATTTGTGTATTTAAATCAAAGAATTTCAGTTGAGGGAGCATCAAAATATTGAAATGAATCATAAAATGTATCAAACAGTTTTCCTCAATCTCTATTATGATTCGAGAAAATCAAGACACTAGCTATAATTATGAATATCCTACAGATAGGTAAAAACTCTCAGGTATAAATGGACAGATCTGATTTACAGATTTCAATTTATCCACATAACATAGCCATGCGCATGAACACACAAATGGAGAAAGCTTGGTTATTGAGATTGCCATATTTTACATAATTATCGCTTGAATGCTAAATTCAGCTCACTTATTTCAATCAACAATAGCTTTTATACTGGGCTCTAATTTTCAAATCACCAATAAAAGCCGATGGGTAATAATTGGTAATTTTTAATTTACGTCGTATTAAAGCAACATTATTGATGACGGTCCGGAATCAATCCCCTTAGGGAAAGATTTGAGGACGACACCACGTCATTTTGAACCACGGTCAGATGACGAAATAGCTGATGTGAAATAGCGAGATTGTGCATCAAAACAATTTATTTATCTTTGGTATTTTGGGTTACAATAAAAGAAAAGTGAACAACCTCTTTCTTTAGAAGGTGCTGGATGTGTGGGAATTTATTCATTGAAGAAATTATGATGAAATATTCACTGGGCTGAAACAGCCCAGTGAATACTTGTGAAATAGTAGCATAAGCCCTGTGTGTGTAGTCAGCATTAACTTACTTAACCTTTTAAAGTTTGTTTAGGCTCTTGAGTGCATAAATTTCATTAATATAGCTTACCTGGTGAACCTGTGAAGTATCAGGTGGCAGTATATTGACATTTATAGAACTAATTGAATTCTGTACTGTTACAGGTAATGTGATAGGGCTGCTGACAGCAGCTACACCTGAGTTTGTAGATATTGTAACTGAATTACCAGTTGCTTGATTACTTGTCTGGAAGGAAATATGTTTTGTAACAGAAATTATTCAAATTTACATTATACAAAAACATAATTCAATAAAAACTAAAAAATAAGATTTTAAAAGGACAGTACTTTTCAAGAATTTGTATAGGTTGGAACTTTCAAGCACTTTGATAAGTGATGATTGATGAATTTGTTGAGAGCTCAACTAGGGCAATTTTGTAAGCACAGTATAGAAAAGAGAATTTTCTAACATTTGTAGAAACTGAAACCAGTAAAATTTCTTGCAGATTTTTCAAATGTTGCTGGAGTTTTAATGGAACGAGGGCCTTATTTGGACAAGCTATGCCATACACAATACCAGCGTTTGAGATTATTGGTGGAAAAACTAAAAGTACGAACGGACCAGGAGATTAAAAATCTGGTTGGTCCGTAAGACAAGTAGCTATAATGAAAAAGAGTGTGCATGTTTTTTTTTTTAATAAGTTTCAAACTCAAAAAACTTTACTTTTGGCAAGCTGTCAAATTTTTTTTCAGTCACGTGATTGAGAATTTGGAAGTTTGCATATACTAAAGTCGTTTCTGCAACTAAATTGCAAACACAACAATCAGCACCTGTTGAATCATTGGCCGTTGACGATCAGCAGGTCCTAAAAGAAAGTGCGCTGTGTAGCATTTCATGTCTCGCTATCAGCGTAGGGGGGCACACATACTTGATCACATGGGATATCACACTCTGTGCTTTTACGATGGCCGTCTGATTTCCGAGAGTGGGGCGATTAGAATTCCTTAAATACTTGAAGCTAATAAAAAATATATCTACAATGTAACAGAAATTTCATTTGCCAAAGAAAAAATTTTACTTGCCAATGGCGAGTGGAAATTTTGTGCCCTGAATTAACACGCTATTAACTAAATTCATTTATTATTGAGGAGCAGATCAGTATATTTTGGTATACACTGGTCCTTGGGACCAGTCACTTTTCTTTTCTAACGTTGAAGACAGACATCAAGTAATGATACAAGAAGATATTTTTACTTTTGCAGAAGGAGAGAAATACATCCAAAGGAATCGAACCTGTGCCGTTTATGACTTCCATGTTGCTAAGGCAGTGGGGAACCCAATGAGCCACAAAAGCCCCTTTTATGGGAAACTACCATAGTTTACTGTTTAGGCATTTATTTACATGACATTAAATTACACTTTAAAAAGGAACACTAACCAGGGTTAGACATTCTGAGCAAAAAATAAGGCCTTCTTACCACCCCAAAACTTTTCCTCAGTTGAAGCAATTTTAAAGTACTTAAGGGGATCAATGACGCAATTAATGTCAGATGACTATTTGCATTTGTGAGTCTTTGGGGATTTTTTGTACTTGTTTTGGAGCTTAACAGTAGTTTGTCCCATTTACAGATAGATTACTGCGCAGATGCTTCGAAAGTATACATGGTTCATTAGTTGGAATTAGCAGGATGAAAGATAAAATATTCAGAAAACTAAGGCATGAACAATGATGAGTAGGAATAAAAAATGGGTTATCCAACAAAATTCTTAAAGTGTGCAATACGACTAGCAACTACCAATTTTGATTCCTGGATTTAACTCAACAAAGTGAGCAGTTGAAAGATAGAAAGATTTTTGTCCAATCAACCTCTGGCTAAGGTAACTATAAAGGGAAAATGACATTGAATATACTAATGGCATAGATTAAAACAAGAATTTCAAATCCAAAATAATTTGTTATGTATGCCAAGTAAATTGACACCATTTCAAGTGGCAATGTACATATTTTATGGAGAATGCTTGAGATAGAGTTGAACCATCTTCAGACCTATTAGGACCAGCATTATAATTTGCAGAACATTAAAAAAGAGCTTTTTCTAAAGAAGCACACATTTACAGCACCTTAAAGTAGAGAAATTTTATTTTTGATTCATAGAGGTATTATTTTGGAACACAACAATCTTGGTCATAGTGCATAAAAGTTTCTTGAAATGGTATTTCAATTAAGACCAATTTCATCAGTTTCAAAATACGGTAATTTCTTAGTTGGTAAACTATTTTTCTCTATGAAGTTATAGTTAGTCCTTTCTCATTTTTTACTGAGCTTGGACGGCATAAGAAACATAAGTCTTCTTATGAGAATAAGTTTTCACTTAATATTTGTATATTTTAAGTAAAATAGTTTGATGCAACTACATTAGATCCCACTAAGCTATCAAAACAAATTAAGAAACTTAATAAAAAAGAATGGAAAGAAGTGTTGTTTTTCATATACTTACACCAGTTATAATACTGTGCTGTATCGAAGTAGGTGTTACTGATGGAATTGGTGTAGAATTAATAGTAACACAAGACATCATATTCCTAAAATAAAAACCATAAGTAAACAAATTAAACAACTATATTTTTAAATCTTTTCGCCCATTTATTGCAGCACAATCAGTCTTGTTAGTCCCAAGAATTTGTCCTATGTTAGGAGTCCTACAAATTCATATCTTCCAAAATTTTCAAATCACTTGTTTGCAGAGCTTGAAAAATTTAAGCACTACAGTTGGGAAAACTACTAAAAACAAACATAAGATATTTGTATACTTTGACATTTGTAATACATCTGGGATTTCTGGTATATCTAGCCCTAACCATTTCAAGGGAGTAGGACACCTAATACCTCATTTCTTCTGAAAGGCAAATTAATTGTCGGTAATGATTTTATCGTACATGGTCTAGCAATGTACAGATTACACCAACCCCTCAAAGGGTTATATAGTACTTCTAGCCATTACAAGTTTAGTTCAATTGTAATGATTTTCAATTCATAACAAGACATTAAAATTAGTAAACACATTTGCATAAACATTTCCTGATTGAAGGACTTGATCAAAGAAAAAGGACTTATTTGAAAAGAATCAGCAAACTGAGATGATATTAATGCAACTTAAGAAAGTAATAACTTGTTTTAAAACTTTTGACAAAAATTACACTACAAAACAAATGCGTTTTAAATAAATAAATCGGTTTGAAAAAACAGTTAATTAGAAAACTAATGTAAAGAAACAATCCGGTGATAATTTATTCAAAATTGTGTTTTAACTCAAATTAGAGAAACCACTTTCAAAATTAAAAAAAAACACATAATATCAATTTAAGAAAACATTGGAACATACCAGGCCGTTTGGATGTCGATTTTCAAGTAACAAAGATATTTTCAAATATATTTGCATCGGCAACACAAAAGTTTTGTTGTTTCTGTTGATTTCCTTTCAGAAACAGCTTCAGAGTTTGCAATTACACTTGAAATTCAAGGGTGCTACACTGCTAAATAAACAGTTTTTATTTCCATCAATTCCTCCAATCCAAATAGACAAGCGGATGGAGACAGGAGGAATCCTAATGTTAAATGAATTTCCGATAGATGGCGTATGCGCTTTAGTTCACACGTTCTCTATGATCGTTCTTTTATTATCGACTAGTCGTGCCAGGTGCTTTACTGGAGCCGCTGAAATTTTCTAAAGACTCCCTAGACCAGTGCTCCCCAACCTTTTTATCGCCGAGGACCGGATCAACGTTTGATAATTTTAACTCGGCCCGCTGAGGGGTTGATGTTATATTTTAGATTGTTTTGATTTAAAATTTTAATTTGATTGTATTTAAACATGCCAATAAATTAAATACAGTTACACCAAAAAACGAATATAAAGTGATTTAACATTTTAATTCACTAGAACGCTAAATCAATGAGAACCCTGAGCTTGTTTTTTTTCGACGAGACGGTTTCATCTGGGGGTAATAGGAGACAATAACACCCGAAGTGTGTTGCTTGTGTCCAGTTTATACCGTTGTTTTGTTTTGGTTGCTGTCATTGCAGAAAACCCCGCTTCAGATAGGTTGTCGGAAATGGCAATAGGGATTTAAGTGCTGTGGTGGCAATCTCAGGGTATTCTGCCATGACTTTAATCCAGAACACCAGCAGAGTTGTTGTCTCGAACGTAATTATAAGACCGACTTCATTTGCAATCTCCAGCAGTTAATCTTCTTGCACAGACATGCTAGATTCGCCTGATTTGTTGACAAATGGATCGCGGATTCATTCCTTACTAGTCCGTGGGTCCTTTGATGTTGGGTCTGTTGCGCTCTATTAAAAGCAAAGACAGGTGATCGTGCACCAACTAGGAGAATGAATATTTAGGCTCAGTCTCGCCTAAAATCCCCACTAATGTCTGAAATATGTCCAAAATGCCTCTGTTCACGCGCCGTCCCCACAACTTCAGTTTTTCTTTAAATGCAGCTACTTTGTCTGCCAACTTGAAAGCAGCTGTCACATTTGTCAAAATTGGAAAATAGAGACATACAGAATTCAAAAATCATAATTGAAGCTCTAGTAACAGAACAAATTTCAAGTTCTCCTAATTTGAGTGGACATTTCATAGATAAGAACTTCACAAACCCGAGAGAAATACACCACAGTAAATAAAATGGAAATAATTTAATGTTCCTTGGGCGGCCCAGTACCATTTGATCCACGGACCGGTACCGGTCCGCGGCCCGGGGGTTGGGGACCACTGCCCTAGACGATCAATTTTATTGTCAATGTGATTGATGATTTCGATTGATAAGTGTTTCAATAAACCGTCAATGTTTTTGGAAAGAGAGTGACGTGTTAATTTTTGAGTTTTAAAACTGTTTCAAATTCAGATTTGGGCTTTGTTGCTATGATTTTGGTTGTCTGCATTCAAAAGAAAGAAAATAGGAAAAGACGTTGGTCCCAGAGTGGAATAAACTAAGCTGCTTTACTCACTAACATCTACAAAACACTTTCTGCGAGTTACTGAATCGTACTTTCTGCGAGATAATGAATTTATAATATTAATTTTCTGTTCTTGTTTTTCCTCAGTATAATCTGATTCATTTTGTTTTAACACATTAACAATTTTTTGCAAAGCAATGCTTTTTTCTTTTCCAGCGAAGAACGCGGAAAAGATACAATGTAATTAATAAAAAATATATATTAGCTTGCAACGTAGAAATTCTACCTTAAAAAAAAAAGAAGGCATTGTGTCCGTCGTCAGACGAATTTGTTGGATTTTAAGAAGCCATCGACATCAAAATATTTTTTTAGTATTTAGTATTAATATGTATAAAGAAAACTACAATTTTATAAAAAAAATTTCATCTAAACTAGAGTGCCTATATACTAAGAGTGGCGACATACGGGAAACACTTTCTGATTGGCTTAGAGACCTTTTCTACCGCCCGAAGCGGTATTTTCCCAGCTCCCGTAGACTTAACATGGGAACTTTTTGTGTGCTCGAGAAAAACGTGTGTATATTAAATTAAAAAGAAAATATAGCTTATTCGTGTTCCATTTCGTGTTCTAGAATGTTTATTTATAATTATTTTAGTGTTTTGTCAGTGTAAATTTGAAGACTTTTTAAGTAAATAGCTTTTTTTGAACAACATGCTGTTTCCAGCTACTTTGGCGATGTAAACATCGCGCCAAAGGCAGTTAGCAAGTTTTAAACTTTTGATAATGCGTTGTTTTTTTAGCTGTTTCCTTATTATAGGTTTTTAATAACCTAAGCCGAATTGAATCATCAGAAAAGCAGAGAGTAAATTGTAGCAATGCTTTATATTAAAAGAATAAAAGAAATGTTTATATAAAAGTGTTATTTTTGATGCAAACTTTCATCTTTATTTTGCTGCTAGATCTCGGAACAAAACCACCACATCAACATTTATCTGTGAATTTGGATATAAATGCGTACAAATGCTGTTATATATTTTCTATCTTGAGATTATTCTTGTATGTTTAGGCCAATATTTGCTCATTATTTAGTTTCAATCTGTTAATTCTATTTTTCATATGAAAATGTGGTAGATTTTTTAACAACTGTGTACTGATGGTGTTGATTATTTTTGAAATTACATGTCTTTTGACTTGTATAAATGGATGAAACTTGAAACAAAAATCAAATTTCATTGGGTTAAAATTTTGTGTTATGCATTAAAAAGGTCAAATAAAAATGTTCAGTATCTTTTCTGGTTCGGTTAATGTAAGGACAGGATTAATCACACTAAAAAAAGCTACATGTGTTGAACAGTTGGTTGAAAGAAGGTTTTATTTTAAGGAACTATCCATTAATAGTAGGACATTTCAAATCTATTTTTTATTTAATGTTGTAAAATTAATGCGTAAACTTCTATCACGCAGCATGGAAAGAATTTAAAGAAAAAACTTGTGCCTGAGAGAAACAACACATCAGATCTTATTTTATTTAACACTGAAGTTATAAGCTTAACTTTATTCATTTTCTTGTTAATATTCACGAAAACAAGTTCAATAAGTCGTGAGCATAAAACGGGACATAAACACTATCGCCAAAAGAAAGAGAGAGGAGGAAATGTGGGAAACCGATGGAAGAAACATATTCGCCCAGCAACCGATTCTGGTAGAAAAATGGCTGCCGCGCATGTGCAGTGGGCCAAATTTGGTCCCTTGTCGCCACTCTTACTATATAGGCACTCTAATCTAAACTGGTTTTTTTTGTTGGTTCTTGGTCCCGATTAAATAAAATTTATATAGATTTAAAAACAGAGTTGTACTTTGACATATTCGTATTTGTACTCTATCTTTAACAATCGCGAAGATATAATCTTGGATTTAGAGAATAAAAGAAGCACTACTACCCGAACGATTGATAATTGTGCATTTTAAACTTTCAATCGGCTCCGTCAATGTCCATCAATAAAAATTTTTATCAATGTGCATCAATCAAATACAAATATTGACGACCAGCTACAGGCTCAAGCCCAACAAGGCTGGTCCTTTGTTTATGAATTCCCCAATACCCACTGACAATCCAATTGTATCTTAAATTCGTACACTCCCTTTGACAATAACGTCAATTACCTCCTACACGATCAATTGGTTGCTTCAACGAGCCTCATTGACAGTAAAATTGATCGTCTAGGGACCCACTAAGTTTTTAACAGAATCGGCTCAATCCCATGATAGTACTTTACGCAAGTCCAACTTGATTGGCTAGTTTCACGGGCTTGGCTTCACTTGGATATCTCGCCAATCTGATTGTTGCAGTAACCATTTGATTTTGAATATGCGCGTTGTTTCGTAGAAATACAATATATACGCCTCAGCGTACAGCGTAAGTGTCCGACAAGTTGACTCTGATTTGCTCCTCATTTTTATGTTGTTGTTAGTAGTATTTCTTGCCAACTTATATTAAGGGTACTTATACTTTAAAGAGCTTCTTTTCGTGAAGCAACGATGGCCTAATAGCTAAGTCACCCACCTTCAGATTAGTGTCGGCAGCGGAGGATGACTTCCCGAGTTCGAATCCAGCTGGCGGAAAAATTTTTAGATCCTCCAAATTATTTTTAAAAAAATCCAATTTAATTCCTTTTCATTCTAATTTACTTTTCCTAATTTTTAATACCCTTTTCATATTTTTCCAAGCTTCCGTTGATTTTACATAAATAATCTAAGAACCACTCCTGAACTCACTACCAGCTGATATTTTTCACGAACGTCTCAACGGAGTAAGAACTCCTTACTCTGCACTGTCTGGCTCTTAATACTGCGCATGCCTGAAGGTTTGACGTAGTAAGAACAGCGTTTTTGGCGACTATGCAGTATTTTAATCCATTTTGCCTTTGCCATAAACTGCCAATAAAGGCAATCCTTTTTTTTGGGAGGACGACGCATTTTCCCTCTTGTTTCCCGCCTTTTTAAGATTCTGTCTATAAATCGAGGCTGGGTTGATGACCGCGCGCGCGCGGGAAGAAATGGATGGCTGGGTTTCATGGCGCAAAGTGTGTTGGATGAGTTGGATAGTAACTAAAAACGGATATTTCCTCAAATCAACAAGTGAATAGAAATTAAAGTTGAAATGTGTTCCTGGTCAATGTCAAAAAAGCTTGTAAAGTTATGCGAAGAAAAAATATATCGTCCCAGAAAAACAAGATTTTTTAATAGAAATTGTTTCAACTGTAAATTAGAACAAGTAATAATAATCATTAAAGCTCAATTCTTAAGTGATAAACTCTTTTGGAAAGAAAAAAAAATCACAAAAACGCATTGAAATGTATTGTAATTTGCACAAAATGTCTTTTAAATATTTTTCATGTTTGTTTGTGTATGAAACAATAGATTTAATGACATGAATTCTTTGAGAAGAAATACAAGTTTGCATTTGTATTTATAACAGAGCAGTTTGTTTATTTTTAGCCACTTTTTGCTCCCATAATTAAAAAATCTTTTCCCTGACAATTTCAAAATAATTTAAGTGCCATCCAGTTAACTGCTCACTTAATAAGTTTACAGTGCAATAATTTTTCAAAATCGTGCACTCAAAATCACATAACTTATGCACAAAAGAGGAATGCGTATAAATTTCTTTAAACATGGAAATGAAACATATGAACATCAAATAATTAAAATCCATCAAATTGTGAAATATTTGCCTAGTTGACTACATTTCGCTGAGCACTGCTTTGCTGACAAAAACAGGTTTTTATCAAATAATTCATTTCATTTTAAAACCAGGTTCGAATTCACATGTAAACAGTAAAAAAAATTCTTTTTATATTGCAGCTTTACTTGAGGAATAAATTTGCAATTTGGATAAAAAATATACGTCTTGAAATTTTGCACTTCTTTGCAATGCTACATTTGAGAGCAATGAGTATTATTAGTTTTTATCCAATAAACTAAGTTACTGAAAAAGGGTTTCTTTTATCTTCAAGACTCCATCATAAAAGTCGAGATTCAATTTCTACCAACTATTTCAGATTTTCCATTACATTCATAATTTAGTTGGATGTCTCTATAAACATCGAGTTCAGTAAAAGTGCAATTTGATGAAGCGTCTACCATATTGAATCATTTCGAAAAACAGATAAAAAAGTACTTGATACATACAGGTTTAAATTGTTTTGCAAGTGCCTTTAAGAAATAAAATCAGAAAATTGCCAAAACATATTGAGAAAAAATTCGTTTTAATTATACACTTCAAATTTTTTCAACATTTTGTGTTCTTTTTTATTATTATTATTACCTATAAAAGTATCAGGGCCGTCGTAGCCTGGTTGGAAGAGTAGCGAATTAGCAACTCGAGATTTGCGAGTTCGAAACTCGATCTTTCCAATACCCGTTGCCATTGTGACGATTAAAATACCTACCATCTCTAAAGATCATGTACTATAAAAAATCATCAGTGCAGAAGTTAAACTTTTGGTTAACATGAAAGTAAAGTTAGTACTTAAAATTAAATTATGAGCCTTCTTTATGTGCATTTACTACAAATATCTAAGCAAATTACTAATATGTGTGTGTTGGATAGGTAGTTAATTAACGTTGCGCGGAATCAATTCCGAATAGAAAGGTCTGTGAACCACGTTATTGGAATCACGGTCAGCTGACGAGACAACACCTTAGCTGGCACCCCACTCTCCGAGCTTCCACACCACACCATCGTGAGGACGTTTGTTTTCACGACACATTTAACGTGCACACTTCCCCCCGTATATACGACGGTCTTTGTTTGGACCTAGTTTCGAACTCGCAACCTTCAGGTTGCTAATCCGTTATTCTTATAACTGGGCTACAACAGCCCTAAGTGTGTGAGAAAAAAAATTCTAAGTTGTAAAAACACTAGTCTGCAGGGACCTCGCAAGTGCTTACATAATGGGGCCGACCAACCGGTAAAGTGGTTATGTTGTTAGCCTCTAGATCCAGAAGGTTCCTGGTTCGAATCTGGGTCCGGGCATGTATGTTTGTAAGCGTATGGTGTAGAGGCGGCTGGTTTACCTTAAATCTGTCGTGGCCGAAAGTCCTCACGTTAGTTGGTGTGGAAGTTTGGAGAGTGGGGTGCCAGCTCAGGCGTTGCTTCGTTACCTGACCGTGATTCAAAATTACGAGGTGTTGTCCTCGGATCTTATCCTTAAGGGATCGATCACAGACCGTCGTCAATAGCCCGTTGTGTTGCTCTAGTACGACGTTGATTAAAAATTACCAATTTTACATAATGGGAAGGGGTAAAGAAAAATAATTTTAAACCTGTTTTTGTAGAGAAGTGTGAGTTTTGCTTTTCTTACGCAAAGCACCTGAATCGGGAGTGCCTTTTTTTAGTTTCAGACATTCAATTTAAATCCTAACCTCAATTCACCGGAAAAGTGGTTAAGGTGTTAGCCTCTAGATCGGAAGGTTCCTGGTTCGAATCCGGGTCCGGGCATGGATGTTTGTAAACGTATGGTGTAGAGGCGGCTGGTGCACCTTAAATCTGTCGTGGCCGAAAGTCCTCACGTTGGGTTGGCGTGGAAGTTTGGAAAGTGGGGTGCCAGCTCAGGTGTTGCTTCGTCATCTGACCGTGGTTCAAAATTACGAGGTGTTGTCCTCGGATCTTTCCCTTAAGGGACTGATCCCGGACCGTCGTCAATAGCCCGTTGTGTAGCTCTAGTACGACGTTAACTAAAAATTACCAAAAAAACCTAACCTCAATTCCAAAAAAAAAATCGCTACAAATTTTTTCCCTAAAAAAGTATTTCTTTATTGTACGCTATTTGTCTCTGCTTTATGAAAGCTTTAAGTTGGAACAGTATGGGGATTCATAGAATTTTTTTTTCAAATACATGTCATTTGTACACATTATACGTACATTATCCGTATCGTTTGATCTAATTATCCGATCGATTCATATTGGGGTTATTTTATGCTTTCTGATAATTTATTATATGCCACTGAAAATGCTTTTTTAATTTAAAGTCTCACAATTCAACTTTGAATTACAAAAACTGTGTACGTAATTTTTATACCCTCTTTCGTAGTAAAAATAAAATGTAAACAATTTCTTCCATAAAAAACCTATATCCTTTGACCTGATAGTCCAATCGAAATTAAATATTGGTTATTGAAGTGAAAGATACAGAACCCCCTTTCTGAAGACCCTGTGCATAAGTGCACACACGAGGGGAAGGTTTGGTATTTAAAATTTCCCTCAGAGGTTATAAAGCACAAATGTCTTTATCAATGGAAACATTCACCAAGGGAGATAAGGGAGCATATGCCACCCTAGTCTTGAAAAAAAAATCACCTTTTAATTCACAGGGGCACAATGGTCATAAGAGGTAAGTTCCAGAATACTATAACGGATATCATGAGTACTGCCCTAAAAAGATTGAAAACTGGTGCAGAGAGGTGAACCTGTCGGTTAACTCCAGCAAAACTAACCTAGTCCTGTTTACCCCAAAAAGGCTGCGATATATGCATTTCCTAAAAATTCTTTGGAACACCACTTGCGTATTCAGACGAGGAAGTATCTAGGAGTTACCTTGACATGGAGCTTACATGCTCCAATAGTGCACGAGCAGGGCAAAAAGTGTTCTGGGCTTGCAGACGTGCCGTAGGAATTAACTGGGGTCTAACGCCAAAAATGTTGCACTGGATATGCACTGAGTGATTACTCCAATGGTATCTTATGGGGCCATTGCCTGGTGGAGTAGAACCCGTAATGAGACAGTGAAGAAGAACTCACTAGTCTACAGAGAATGGCGACCGTTGCAATTTCAAGTGTAATGCGTACCACTCCATCACAGAGTCTAGAAATGCTTCTAGGACTCCTACTACTACATAAACAAGTGGGATTTGAGGTATTTTCGTGTTCACAACGCCTCAAACTCATGGGTCTATGGAAATCGCCCTATGAAATGTCTATGTTTAAAAATGTTGCTACGCAGGTAAAAGAACATCTTTATCTACTAATGAGACCTGATTGGATGTTAAAGCAGTTTTGCTTTCAAGCCAAATACATTATCTTTACAACTAGACATTTGTCTCCAGTCTGATCAGGAGAGGTGATGAAATTTGGTACACAGATGATTCAAAAACATATCATGGCACTGGTTCAGGTGCTTTTTGTCCTAATCGAAAAATAAAGCTATCTTTCAAGATAAGATCTCCACTGTATATGAGGCTGAGGTTCTAGCGATCTCTACTTGTACTTACAACTGCCTGGGGTTGTTAAGATGGTCTTAAAGATCTTCTCTGCCAGCAAGAAGGTCTAAAGGTTTTGCAGAGACACTGCTTTTCTTCAATAGCAGTGTGGGAATGTCACAATGCACTTGTGGGTTTGGCTGAGAGAAACGAAGTGTCTCGTATGTGGGTCCCTGGTCATTGATGGTAATGAAATAGCAGACCAACTAGCAAAACGTGGATATGAAATGCCATTTTTTTAGACCAGAGCCTGTTTTGGCCTGGCTTCAACATAATGATCTGTTATGTGGTTGGATGCAAAAGGTAGATTTAGATAAAAATAGATTATCACTACAGATCAAAGACAAGCCAAAGAGCTCAATCAACAATCTCTCTGGTCGAGGGAACTTCTGAAATTGAGCAGAAAAGAAATCAGGGTAGCTATTGGCCTTCTAACTGGCCATTGTATCCTAAATAGACGCCTCAACCTCATAGTAGTTAAGATGACCCATTACGTAGATGGCAGAGGAGGGTCCTGTACACGTTTTGTGTAATTGTTACTCTACCCACCGTTTCGAGTATCTGGGATACCATTGTATTGAACCCTAGGAATTACCAAACATTCCAATCGGGTACATGATGAAATTTATTTCGGCAATCTGTTTTTATTAGATCAGTCGGGGTTTTTAGTACAAAAGACTACTGGTCACGGTGCTGGCACTCTTTAGAGTTACCCCCACAGTAAGTCATAAATATATATAAAGAAAATAATTCAATATTTAAACAAAAAAATGTTGTTTTATTCAGAGAATCACATGGAGATATGAAAAAATACTGGATTTCATATATTCAAATGCAATTCCAGGCTACAGCGGTTTTTTTTTTTACAAATTTTTAATGTGTACGAACACCTTTTGGGAGCCACTGTATATATTAAAAAAAAAATTAAGAGTTAAAATTTAGACATTTTTAATAAAAAAACAATATTTTTTTCTGCCAAAAATATTTGAAAAGGCATTTAAAAGTTTTATAAAAGATTAGGGGCGAATTCTTTATTCTCTAGAATAGCCTCAAAATCGATGCATACACCATTTCTAGGAAACTACAATGCTTGAGATTTTAGATGCAAAGCTGGTTGAATGTAACATTGGCAAGGACAAGAGTTACTTAATTTGTGAAAGCCATATTGAAGATATTCTGAACATTTTCCAACACTATTCACTGTGCTTTACTCAAGCACTTAATAGTTATTTAGGATCTTGACAAATTATTCAGGTGTTCCATATAGTTACCAATTTTTCAAATCAACGATCGCTTTTTTGTAGTATTACTCAAAAAAATGTTTTAATATTTGATAAATTACCTATTCATATATGAATCCTATATAATTCTGTTGTGCTTGGACATTTAATTAAATAATCTTTTCTTACTGTTGGTAATCTTTCAACAAAAAAGGTGTCCCAATTACATGTCTTTATGGTTGTTAAGTTATTTTCCTAAAGATATATATATATATATATATATATACAATTTCTGGGTGACATGAGGTAAATATACATACATTATCTACAATACCCCACTAGGTAGGTTATCATTATAACTATTTAAAAACGAATAACTAAACGTATTGAAACTTCACTAGAGGTTAAATTTCAGATTAGATGCTTTTTTTTATCTTGATCTTTGAAGATTATTTACCTGTTTGGCTAAAATATATAATTCTTGTAATCAAACTTGCAAGTTTTTCAAACTATGATGTTTAAATTTTACATGTAAAACCTAGCTAAGGGATGTGTATATAGAATGCTTTAATTTTATAAATAAAAATGGTTTTTCGTAAAGAACTATAAATAATGCACTACAAAATATTCGTTACTATAGTAAATGAGTAGAAAAATAATTAAAATAAGTTTTATTTCACATTTTTAAATGAAGATTAATTACTAGCATTATGATTTTCCAATATACAGGTTTGAATAAGTTATTTTCACATATTTTGAGATCATAAATTTGAATCAGTCATATGTCCACTATATATTGACAATTTTTATTTAAAATTTGAATATCTGCATTCTGTGTAGTAATACATGTGTTTGAATAACAAAAATCTCATTCAAGTAAAATTTAATTGATTTAAAAAAGGTGTTCTTTTGACTACTTGAGTGGTTACTCAATACAGTAAAATAAATAAAATCTTATAATTTTAATACATTTTCAAGTGCACATTGTGTAATGAATCAATAACATTAAGAGCAGCTGTGAAGATAATGAATTTTTTCAACAATTTTTAATATTGATGCTTGTATTAAATTTCTTTTGGTTGGTTTTTATGCTGCAAGAGCCATGCACTTTTGGGAGTTTTGCAAAGTTCATCATCACTTCTAAAGGTGTACATGATTAAATTCAACATGACTAAATAATATAGCATATACTAACTTTTTTTTTAGCCATAACACTTATAATTTAATACCCAAATTACTTTCACTTAACAGTCTACCCTCCTGGACTCCAGATGTGTGTATTCTATTCTACCTTGTACAGTACTCAATATTTGAATATAATTTAAAAATTGAGAATTTTATTATCTGCTTCAAAAATCTTTGAATAAGAAATACAAGAAATGTGCTTAGTGATCAATAACTTCTACAGATCTTGCTTGGCAATTTAAAATGTTATTTTAATGGTTCAGGTTGGGTTTATATGGAGAAAGGGCCAAATTCGGCCGTACTGCACAAGGTGTAGAATATAGAATATCAAGTAATGGACATACAAACACAAAGACAGTTTTACTGATGTACAAGAGAGAAATACATTCAGGAATTCAACCCGTGCCTCCTACATTGCAGGTTGCTAGAGCAATGGACAAACCCACAACCGTAGTGCTGTGGGAATAAATTATTGAAATTTAAAAGAATTACTAGCATAAAGAATGAGTTGAAAAATATTCTCCAAAAATAAAAAGTTTATATATAACATACATTTGAGATCAGTGCAAATTGGCAGAATGAAAATGAACAAGTTTTTATTGAATGTGATATCTACTTTCACCTTTAGAGTAAAATGAAAATCCTGTTTCCAGTGATAAGGAATGTGATCCTACATCAATTCAGTGACAGATGGTTGGGAGTAGAGGCTGAAATGGGACGTACAGGTTTTTTCAAGCAAAATAAATTCTTGAATTGTTTACCATCTTACATTCTTAGCTTACAATAATAATTTAAAAAATTCAACTAAATGAACTTACAATAAAGGAATTAAGATATTTTCAACATATCTAACAAATCAGCAGAACAATTTACCACAGCAAGAAAATTTTTACTTTAGTGGCTGGTAAAAAAATTGATGAAAGAAACACATACATCACATCTATAAGAAAAAGGAATATTATTTAAACACAAAATATTTCTCAGCTAATTTTGCTAGGTAGCATTAAAAACAAGCTACCTCAATGGAACTTGCAAATAATGAATAAAGTGAACAATACGTATTTAATATTCAAATATGTGAATGAACAAAACTTTTCACTGCCCACCAAAAAGGGAATTTAGTTGAGTAGCATTTATAAACAAGCAAACGCAACACGATTCACCACTTAGCATAGCAAGCAAATAATATATACATTATTAGGGATTACACCATAAAAAGCAATTAATATTTAAGGAGTTGAATTTGCCACACAGGTAAAACATAACATGCTATTGACTACAACCTAGGTTCAATCCCAAAGAGAAAGATGCCAGAAGTGTTGATTTTTTATGGTGCAAGGGCCATATTTGGCCTTGTTGCACTAGACGCATGATGTACAACATCAAGTAATACATGCACAAAATGAAATTTTTACTGGCACAGAAGAGAGAAATACAATTACAGAGGAATCGCACCTGTACTTCCTACAACTCGCAGGTTGCTAGTGCAGTGGGCATAATCATTGTGCCACAACCAAGGGACAACCTAACCATTTACCATATTAACTTAAAAACAAGCTAACCCAAAGTTATTCACCATTTAACGAAGCAAATGAACAGTACAAAAAAGGGATATAAATGAAGAAAATATGCAACTGACCGAGAATTTTCATCTGCCCGTCAAAAAGTCAATTCCGTTGGGTAGCACTTAAAAACAAGCTAACTCAACGTTACTAACTATTTAACGAAGCAAATGAACAATACAACACATAAAGGAATAAAATACGTAAAATATGCAACTGACAGAGGATTTTTATCTGCGCGCCAAAAAGTCAATTCCGTTGAGTAGCACTTAAAAACAAGCTAACTCAACGTTATTCACGATTTAGCACAGCAAGGGAACAATACATTTCAAAACGGGATATAAAATGCAGGAAAAATAAGTAAATGAAGAGCCTTCATCTGTCCGTCAAAAAGTTTATTCCGTAGGATAGCATTTAATACAAGCTAACTTAAAGGAACAAAACAATTTGCGAAACAAATGGATAGGAATGAAAATCTTCAATAAATTAAAATATTATTGCTTACTAAAATTTGGCTTCTAAATAGAAAACATTTGGTCGGCACACAAAAGACCACTACTCAAAATTCCTTGTCCTTCCGCTTTCATCTATACAATCCAAATGGCAAATGCTGATCTACAGCAGGACTGCTAGAATCCTACATTAAATTGGCGACAAGAATAGCAAAAGCACCTAAGAAAGTTTGCTCATGCGCATTGCATTTTCGGCTCCTTCGAAATTTCTCTCGCTTGTCTGGAGTTCTTACTCCATTGAGGCGCTCGTATATTTTTCCGCCCCTCTGCTGTCCCCTTTGCTTTAGGATGATGGTGTCGTATCCACCGCTGGCTTAGGACCATTCTGATGTAACAAAAAGCATACATAAAACACTAACTTATATAATTATTAACTTATATAATAAAAGGATACAATTTTCGGCTCTCACCTCTACCCACCCATAGCCATGGATCTGAAAAGAAAAGAAGAAAGCAGAAAGGAAGAGATAAATCGCCAACAACTATAAACCTTGATGACATACGTATCTAGGTCATGTGATCCGATTAGCCGATCAAGTTGGACTTGCGTAAAGTACTAACATGGGATTGAGGCGCCTGTGTTTTTAACAATGCTGATCGTTCTCTCTCCGTCCGCTTATCAAATAGTGATATATTTTGACGACAACTATTGCCAAAGTCTACTTCCAATTTCTCCTTGTAATGTGATGTTGACGGTCCAATCAGAGTCTACGAAATTTTCAATATAGCAAGGCTTGGCGCAAATGCTATTTTATCCAATCACTTGCTATGTATCAGCTTTGCTGTAGCTGCATTGCGTCGCTTCGAGCCAGCTCAGCTCTAAATACTTTTGTTGTTCCTTTGCGCTTGTACCGCGTGTATGCAGGGTCATCTGTTAGGTTGTGAGCAATCCGCATTTTATTAATTTCACTTGATTGTTTAAATTTGAGTTACACGAACCCTTGCAGGTTTACTAGCAATGAACCCGACTGCCGAAAAGATGGATTCAGGTACACAAATATTTATATTTCGGGAACCAAACTCCCTTTATTTTTGTTTTGATGTTTATAAGATGAGCAGTCAGATTACTTTATATATACTGGTGTATGACATACATTTGTACATCAAATTTGGATTGCTTAACAATCGTCTGCTATATGACACGTCGTTCATCTCATTCTGTGAACACAGAAATGCGATTTTTTTTATGATCTTTGTTTAATTTATTTGCAGTATTTTGGAAGAAAATCAACGAGCGGAAGTAAATTTTTAGGCTCGTTCAGTGCAACCTCTAATTATTTTTGTTGAAACTATTCTTCAAACACCTTTTATATTAACTTTAGTGTTGTGCGATATTTTAATAATATTAACTAACTCATGGTTTATGTATCTGGATTCTTTTGAAAAAAAAAATAAAAGTTTGATCTCTAGAAAACCGAATCCGTCAATTTCAAAATAGGCTTGATTTCCTCACAGCACCATAACAGGATTTCATCTAGGAGGGCGCCCAAAGTTAGAAATACACTTAACATACCAAATTAAGATCTGAACCTTTTTAAAGAAGTCTATATTTCATCACATGTGTAATTTTTAAAAAGAGATAAAAAAGCATAAAAATATTGATTCATCTCTTGATTAGAATACAAAAATAATTTTAAATTGGTATTTTCATCATTATTTCTGACAGTTAAATAGCATAAAAATTTTAATCTAATTTCTTGATGTTTGCCTTCTATTTCTCTTTCCCATTTGAAGTGTGAAATGATAATGCCATGTAATAATCTTAAGGTTTCCATGAATGATTAAGGGAGCCCTCTGACTACTCTATGGACACCTCCTTTTTTGATTTTGTAAAATATTTCTTAATCAACCATGTATGACAAAAATGAAGCTGTATAATGTAGAGAGAAGGCTGATGACTCAAAATTCTATTTCTGCAACTTCTTGAGGGAATGCTTTTTTAAATTTTGGGCATCACAGCCAAGAGTACTCTAATGATATGTCCTCTGCTCTATTTTGCCATATACATGCATTGCTTTGCCAAATCTGGCCTGGTGATGAACATGAGCCTGAATCCAATCTTGTTCCATAAAAGGAATTGGATATAAAATTTTCAAAAATATCGAATTTGTGAGATTTGGATAGTCTTATGTTTTCAAATTACTCTTGCATATTTGTTTTAAACTCCTATGAGATGTTTGACATAAATAAATTAATAATAAACTCGAAGCTGTGAACTTTGAAATATATAGGGGAAGACGGGGTACAATGAAACATTGCTTCTAAAATCAGTAAAATTTGTCACAGAAAGTTGCAATTAATATATATGTTATGTAACTATATGTTCCAATTACTGATGTGATTTGGATACATTTCCACTTCTACGACATTAGCAATAGAAGATTATTGGTTTTTCACCATTGAAAGTAAGTTTCTTTACTAAAAGTAATTTTGTTTCTTTTTCCTCGTTCTTATATGTAATAATTATTTTTTCTGCACATTGTTATCTTTGTGTTATTGTCTTCATACCTCCAAAACCAAAATTAAAAAAATAAATATTAGAAGCTTGAAATTTTTTTTTTATTTAGTAACCTTAGTACGGGGTACAATGAAACACTTGCAGATGGGGTACAATGAAACATGTTGCATTGCGCCCCGGGTGAATGCATTTACCTGCAGTAATATATCAATGGTAAATATAAATCACTGATATAAAATAACATATTACTGGTTGTCACTTATATAAATAAAACCCTTTTACTAAGGAAATGGCAACACCTAACATTAATAAGAAAGGGCAACACCAAATCAAATCAGTAATTTTGGAAGCATGCAAAATTAAGCTGTTTTTTTTTTTTTAATACAGATTTCAATAGTAAGTTAGTTTTTTTACTTTCAAAAACATTTAAGAACAGTTTATTTATTTCATAGGCCTAAACTGCACTTACTACAGTTCACAATCCTCCTAAAGTTCTCAGTCATAGGGGCCAAAAACAAATAGGTCTATTAACTTTTGGTGAAAGGGGTGTTCTTGTAATTATGTGTGAATTTATTAATGCTTCTGGAAATTCTGTACCCATTATTTAGTATTTCCTAGAGAAAACTTCAAGTTTTGCATGTTGAATGGAGCTCCACCTGGGACTGCGGGTGATGCAACAAAATCGGGATGGATGAATGGAGATATTTTTGTTAAAGTTCTAACACATTTCCAGGCACATGCACACTGTTCTAAAGAAAATCCAGCTGTACTAATAATGGACAATCATGAATCACATATTACAATTTCCAGTCTAAATTTTACGAAAGATAACGGAATTGTTGTTGTAACCCTGCCCCCACAAACTAGTAACAAAATGCAGCCTTTAGACAAAACTGTGTTCAAGTCACTTAAAAATTTCTTCAATCTAGCTGCAAATGATTGGATGCTGTGTAATCTAGGTCATACAATCTCTATCTATAAGATATCTTCTTTGCTTGGCACTGCTTATTGTAAGTCTTTCACTCCACAAAATATTACAAAAGGTTTTTCACCAACTGGAATATGGCCTTTCAATAGAGATATGTTTTGGGAAGAAGATTATTTGTGTTTGTACGTGTCAGATAGGCCAGGGCTTGAAATACCCGGGTGCACTGTGCACGTGAAAATAAAATTGTGCACCTAATTTTTTCCCACTAGGCACACCTGTGCACCTAATTTAAAAACTTAGGTGCACCTGTATTAAAAAATATATTTCGAGGCCTGAGATAGGCCTTGTTCTACTGAAAACTATTTCCATGGTCATATCAATGAAACTGAAGACCAGACAGACAAAACCCAAGAATGATAAGTTGTGGATCTTGCCATTAGTAGATCAGAAACACCGACTGCAGGTTGTTTAGCAACTGTTCATACACCATGCACTAGTTCTAAACCTGTGAGGAAATACATTTCTCCTCAAGAGATAAAACCTTACCCCAAGGCTGGTCCAAAAAAAGAAGTAGAAAGAGTAGGAAAACAGGAAAAAAAAAGAGTTTTGTTCTAACCACGCCAGTAAAAAATGCTCTTGTTAAGCAATTTGAGAGGGAAAAAAACAAGAAGGTATTGTTTTCAAAACAAACTACCTCCTACAAACTCCAGAAGATGACAAGGATCCAGATTATTTTGTAGCTCCAGCTGATCACTAAAGTATTAAGAATGAGATATCCACACATAACATGCGTGAGACAAGCAGTATCTGAATAAATGTTTATGTTTTAATCAAGGAGGATGAACTGAAACTTTATTAAATATATTCTGTTGGAGAAATCGTAAATTTAAATGAAGTCGAATGTGACTAAAGAAACTATATAGGGTGAAAATTGCTTGCATCATTTGGAGTGTTTCATTGTACCCCAGTATGTGTTTCATTGTACCCCAGCATACGGGGTACAATGAAACACTGTGAGACATTTACTGTTTGTTATTTTTCAATCATAAAGATATTGTTTAGAACCTGATAAAAATTTGTTTAGATGGGGAAAATACAAGTTTAAAAGTATGCATTAATTATACTTTTGTGCATGCAAAATTGTGGATAGGAAAAAATAATTAGTAAATTTTGTTTCATTGTACCCCGTCTTCCCCTACCTTTCTCAGAATTTATACTGTTGGCTGTAGAAAATGCACCATAAAAGACAAGATGTATCAAAGCCTTGTTTATTATACAAATAACATGAAGCTTGGGGTGAAATTATTTAAATTACAGCTCTGTTTTGCTTGTGAAAAGTGTAAACATCAGTATTTTAGGATTCATCATGGGGGGAGGCAGCAATAACTGCTTGCAACATTTCTCAGCATTGAAAGAAAAAGGGTTTGGATGTGTGTTTATGGTATGTCCACATGTTTCTGAGTTCATCTGGCATAACCGCAGGTCACCAGACATGTTCAATGGATGACAAATCCAGTGATTGGGCAGGCCATGTAGGAGAAGATAAACCTGGTGGACATTGAAGAATAACTATTTGTTGCATGTCATGCATTGTCCTGTTGAAAACTAGCCACATGAAAGCCCTGAAGGTAAGGGAGGACAACAGACTAAAAAACTTAAGAGATGAAGCAATGGTGGACTAGCAGGTGCAGGATTTGAATAAAATTGTACTGTACCACGGCAGCAGGTAATGAAACTGTATGCAGAAGTCAGAATGTCGCCTTGAATGTAAAAGTCATGCAGTCTGCAGTGACATTCCACTCAGATGCAACTATCATAGTGTTGTTGACAGAATTTAAAAAATAAAAAAAGATGTCATGCCATTCATTTGTGGACGTGCGACACTCTAGACTCCATTGCAGACATTTGTGATGTATGGTATGACAAGCTGCATTGGTTCACGTCGGTTAGTTTTTCTCCATCATTCCTTCTACATCTGCATATTTGTCAATCCATTAAAAAATGTGCTTGCATGACTTCCGTATTTTTTAATATGGCATAATTAAACTTCCAACACTCAGAAACAGCGAAAAAGCACATTTCTAATACTTAAAATCCTATCTCTTCTTTTCATACTGATTACAGAGATGTTACTAGTGCACATGATTTACATCTATGCTGCAGTGCCAGTCATTTGAATATTCTTTCATGTGCATACACATTATACAAATTTCAAGGCTATTGAAGGCTCCCTTCATGATATTGCATTTTCGATGACCAGCGGCGAATTTTAACTGTTCTATATACATCATCGATGATACTAAAGTGATTGTTTTGTTATGTACTTTACATAACAAAATTAGTTTTGAATGATAAATTATCACATAAGAAATTATATTTCATAAATGCCATTTGAACAGTAGAATTATTTTTAGAGTTAGGCTGTTTTTTTAGCTTCTGTTAGAAATTGTTTGTTTTAATAAAATTTTTGAGAAAGTTTAATAGAAGTGATCAGGATAATCGATTTAAAATCAGCTTGATTTAAATCACAATTTTAAATTTAATTTTCCTTTCTGTATTAAGTTTATCAATACTGTAAATGAAATTGTTACGTTTAAGATGCATGTTGTGTGTGTGTGTGTGTTTTATTCAAATAAGTTAGGTAATCTGTTTATAAATAAATAGACAATTAATCATAATGAGCAAATTTTCTGCACTGTGGTAAAAGTATTCCGATTTAGTGTAATACATTGATAAATTTTATTTAAATTTGATTGAGAAATTTTATGTGCTGATCCCTAGGAATTATTTACATTGCTAAAATATCTACTCTTCTTGTTGCATTGAAATTTTGGAATGTCAAAGTTAAATCATCCATCTGATAATTGAATATAAATAGATTATGGGTTTTTTGAACTGGAAAGCTATGATAATGTATTTAATGTTTTTTTTTTGTTGCAAGCTTAAAATCCACTGAATTAGTATGTTCTGGTGGAATGCTATTACAGTTATTCTATGATGTTCATAGAGAAAATGTTCATTTAAAAAAATAAAAATAAAAATTTGTCATGTCTAACCTTAACTGGTGTTTTTTTTTTTTAATTGCTTTATTTTAGTTTAAAAAGTTGAAAATCAACACTTTGCACATCTTTCAATTTTCAGATTCTGCATTTTTTTTTCTGTTTGCATATTTCTTAATCTATTGCATATTGAAATATGTTATTCAGGAATTAAATGTATATATTTAATTAAATGCATATTTATTAAATGCATCCAAAGTAAATTGTAGAAGCTATAAAAAAGTTAAAACGAAGTTAAAAATTCTTTTCCATACAGCTTCAATGATTGAAGTTATAAGGTATTTTCTGTGTTACTTAAATGATTGCACTTTTCTATGTAAGAAAAGTGATTATTCTAATTCATTTTTCAGTCAATATTTACCTATTTCAACCCGAGCTATGCTGAGTTATTCATCTAATTACCTACTTTAGATGAAAATAATGCAAAAACTATGAATTTTGTCTGATTTTTCAATAATTTTATACAAGATTTTTTTTAATACGGTGTTTGTGTGATCCCGCCTAAAATTTTCATTGCACTGGTTATAAGTTAAAATCAAATTAATCTAACCCACTCAAGAGCAGGATGGGAAAACATTGCTTATGTATGTCACGTTTTAATTTTTTGAAAAATTTCCTGGTTATATTTTGTAAAACATTGTTATTCATCATAAATATTAATATTTGATGTAAATCAAAACTATCTAGAAACTGCACTGATTTGTGTGTCTCATGTCCAACTAGGGTTTAAACTTGTGCAAGCAAGGAATTAATTAAATCATAAAAGTCCAATTTTTATGATTTTTTTAAAATTCTATTTTTATATCCTGCCAGGGATTAAAAAAAATTGATTAAAACATTATTTTGGGTATTTATATTCAATGCTATTTAAGCATCAACAGTCTCTTGTTGAGGTTTAGAAATCATCCTTAAGATGGAATTAAAAATATGAAATTTAAATGGTTGTGTCAGATTAAAAATAGTTTTTAATTGTTACAGGTAACATATGTGGCACAGATAATAAGTCTAATTTACTTGAGCCTTTGAGTTCAACTGATATGGATGATATACGGACACTTCTATGTAATCGAAAAGCTATTTTAAGGAATTCCGCAAAGGTATGATTTTTTTTCTTTTATATTTAAGAGACCTTTAAATAATTATCTTCAATTGTGTTCTGACCTTTTTCTGTTCTATTCTAGAATTTCATGTTTTTTATTTGTACTGTTTTTACTGTGCTTCTATTTTGTGGAAATTAAAACAGTAAGATGGCAAAATCCTAGTTTACGGTGCAGCATTGGCTTTTTTTTCAATTTTTGGTCACCAATGGTAATGGCTAGCATTGCTGGGATAAGATGCCAAATTGGTGAACTTTAGCGACTCCACTATGTACTAGGATTTACCCCTGTGGGAATAATGTTTTGTCTTGCTTTTGTTCATTCTTACTGAATATACGTAACATGCCACACTAATTGATTTGCATTATGCTGCTTCATTCAATAAACTTTTTTTAATCAGTGGATCCTAAAAGTATCACCTATGTATGTGTCTTAGTATGAACTTTAGACACAGTTAAACCAGTCAGTATTACTACTAGGGTTATCAGACTTTAGCTTTATAATCCAAATTGATGACTACCATAAACATTGTTTATCAAGTTCACTCGAAGAGTTTTTAATAATAATCAATAAGTTTAGTGTGCTTCAAAACTATATGCAGAAATATGGATGTAAATGTTGATGATCATATCTGACTGGGCCAACAGCATTATCAGTAATATATGTATCAGTTTTCAATAAACACTAACAGTTATAAATAATTTCTATAAAGAAGTGCTTTGTATATTGCGAATAGTACATAAAATGCACTTCAGGGTCATATTTGCAATCAGTTGCAATTTTCTGAAAATGAGGTTTTAATAGAACATTCTCTGCTAACAACTACTTAAAACAAAAGTTGCATTTGTGAATAAATTTGCTTGTAAATCTTTTGTCTACTGAAAGTTACTGATCACTAATGATAGAGAAATGCCTGTTCTAGTTAAACCGCTTATTTTCTTCAAGAATCTTAAATAAACCAATAATTTATATCCATACTAGCGTTGCATATTCAACAAAAATTTATTCATTTTCTTTGTCAATTTGCATTGTGAATCTCAAATGTATATTATACTAGCCATTGTGTGGCTAGCCCGTGATGTAAGGTATTAATCTGGTGTAAAATTTTCTGCAGATTTCAAATCCTTTGAAGATATATTCAATTTAAAAATTATTTATTTAAAGAAAATCATATTTTTAGATATCAATCTAAAGTAAAATTTTCCACAGATTTCAATCTGTTGAAATTTTTAATTTATCTTTAGCAATTCCGATTTTACGAAAAAAAATTAACAAACACAGTCAATATGTTTTTTATTTCTTGCTTTCATTGGCGGAAATCAAATAGGACAGAAAATGTAATCTGTTTCTTTTTTTTTTAAATGCGAAGACCAAAAGATGCAATCTGGTTTGCTTGTTTTTTTTTGTAAAGAGAAAGTTTACGTCGTTAAAATCTCTTGCAAAAATATAAAAGGTATATTCAATTTCAAAATTATTTATTGAAAGAAAATCATATTTTTAGATATCAATCTAAGGACTGAAATTTTCCGCAATTTCAAATCCGTTGAAATTTTTACTCTATCTTTAACGGTCTAGGAGATTTAAAAAAAACTACATAACTAAAGTTAAAACTTTTTTTTTATAATCTGCTGGAAAATCATTCTTATGCGCAAAATGAAAATGGAAACGGGAAAATAAATTTAGAATCTGTCATATCTTTGTGCGGTTGCCATTTCAAAGAAAACAATAATAATTACATTTCATTAAATTCATTTTAAAATGTTCTTGATTGAATTTTAAAATTTCCTGCAACCCTAAAATTGCAAAAAATTTAGACTACTTGTGTGCCAAATCCCATCACTGTAAGTGCCATAGATTCATCAGAACTTTGATCACAAGAAAAACACTTCCTTTTATAATAGTAGAGATAACATAAAATGTATAACCACATTTTAAAAAATGTGTTGTGTTCTTCACAATGAAAATTGCAATTCCTTACAAATATTCTTCTCAAATCTTGGTTTATGTAGCATATATTTTTACTTATCCAATAATTAATGGGGTAAATGCTGTAGAAATAGTACATTTTAGTCTATTTTAAATATTTATTGCATGTCATAGTCAATTTACTAGCATTCATCAGAACATTCCAAATCTACTTATGTCAATGGTAGTTTAATAAGAGAAACCATATTAAAGCTTTGATTTGTTTCTTAGGCATATTAAAACAATTCTTGTTTCTCCATGCCTAACAATTTAAAAAGCATTGATTCAAATTAAGTCCATTACTCTTACTTTTCTCGTAAATTTGTTTTTAATTAATTCCACCTTTGCTTTTATGGTTTTTATTTCAAGCTTCAAAAGTTACTCAATTCCCAAAAATCACAACAGTTCACAAAATATTACAGCAGTGTACACAAGAACGCTTAGATAACATTCAACTATCAGTCTAATCTAATCTTTGGACTTAAAACATGGGCTCACTGTGAAATCGCTTATCTATTTCCTCCAAGTTCATTGATTTCCCTAAACAAGCTTTCATCACAAGTCAGCAACTTTTTCAGACTGTTACAAAATCATAGGGAGCTGTAACCTTGGTTGCTTCGTGTATTCGTAACTCTTTGTAAAAACATTACACTATTCTTGGTATGATTGGAATACTTATCCCTTGTGTTGAAGGGGGCACTGTCCAACCATAAAAATGATAGGAGTACCTGTGGTATAAACTAAGCTACCACTACAAAAATTACCTTACATTATAGTAGTGTAACCCAACTCTTCCATAAAGTATTTTTTGGAAGACAAAGTTGCACTGTCTTTCACACATCTTGCTAAATTGGTGACCCTGAATGATTTGGACATGCAATTGTCTGATACATTAGGATTCCCAAGGTATATTTTTCCTGTCCATCCTTTTCACAATTACTTGACATTGTCTTGTGTTTGGAGCAGTATGGCCAAATATGGCATTTGCACCATAAATCCCCAAAGCAACTAACCTTCTGATGCAAGCCAAATTACGCTTTGAACAGGTTCCAGATGGCGACTCCTTCCACGGATGGTCAGCAATGAGAAGTTAAATTGCCAATGTGATGAAGGTGAAAATTAAGAAATTTTGTAAGTGGCCACTTGCGAGCATTCACATGTTTTGTAAAATACACACACATTATATATATATATATATATATATATATCAAAATTAGATTTTCTTACCCCATGAAAGACCAGCACTATGGAAATACTCCAGGTCACATTCAGATGAAAGTAATAATATTCTGCCTTCTTTCCCTAGATTGCTTTGCGTTTTCCCGCTTCCAAGTGTCTGCGTTTTTTCTCCTAAATTTCAAATACTATTTTCATGTTTATGTTCCCATGCTTTTTTTTCTTAATTTTTAAAAACATTTTTATATGGTCCACAGAAGAAGAAAAATGTAAAATCGGAGATTCCACCATATAAACTAATGTTTTTAAGAAAGTTTGGCGACTAGCAAAATTTTTCAGTCTCCACTTTAAAACATTGTCACAATGTGGCTGCCGTTTATTTTCACCTTTACAATGTGATGCTTATCACTTCCAACAACTCTCTGAAGCTCTAACAGACCACCATTTACTATGTGCAGATCCACTATTATTTGCCATTCAGTTTCATTACAATAAATTACTGATGCAATCATACTAGGCTGCTATCATCATCAAAGCAACAGTCGCAATCATTCATTGCACGACCTTGTATATGGGAGCACACCTGCAATCTTAATATAGCTCTTAGTGGTCTTTTGAAACTGGCAATCAGTGGTCAACTAGTGGTAGCATCTATTGAATTCAGTTTTTTAAAATCTGGAGGGGGAGTATTGTGGTTTAGCTTAGCCATCAATAACCCATGGTGTTCGTACTCTGACTTAGCACCCCCTTTTGATAAAATATCCAAGGGACCTAATAAGTGAGATTGAGTCTCTGTATATTTGAGGCGTTAATGATACAAAGGGCAAACTCAACATTGGGAGAAAATGTTTTTTCTCGTATTTGGTTTTTTCCATGTATTTGGTAGAGCTCCGCGTTTAAATGCAACCAGCATTTGTTGGGTTCGCCCTTTGTATCCACACTGCCTCATTTGTTAACTCATTATTTTTAATATTCCTTATATTCAGAGGTTCCTGCCCAAAACAATAAAAATATTAGGAGACCCTAAGACTTGGTGCCAGTTATGTAGGTGATTTTTAAACAACACATTGGGTTACTCATTGTAATATTTTAATTATTGCCACTCCTATTTGAGGGGTGCTAAGGGCAAATATGGCCTCTTTTGCCATAAAACCAAACCCAACTAACCCATTCGGGGAACTTAGAAGTTGTGTTTCCAAAAAAGTGTCAATACTTCCCTATGTTAAGTGTGGCTCAGTGGGTTGTCCTCTATGTTAACAACCTGCAGGTTGTAGTCAGTGCAGTTTCGATACCACCCTGGGTGTATTTCTCTTCTGTGTCAATAAAACTTTTGTGTGTGTCCATTACTTGATGTGTTTGGCACAGCATGGCCCTTGCTCCATAAAACCCATCCCAACCTTCAATCCTTTAACTTATGAGAAATTCATCTCTGCTTTTGATTGAGATATTGACAAATACGCATCAGTGTCAGAAACTCATTTGGTTTCCCATCTTGGGAATTCAATATCTCAAGTAAAATTTAACAATTTTGTATGATCAAATATACAGGTTGAAAATTAGCAGTCGTTTGTCATATTTTGCTCTTTTACCTTTGTGGCTACTAAGTTTTCAGAATATTTTTGCTACTGACGCAAATACCAGCAAATTGACCATTTACTATTGCTTCTAACAATCTAGTTTATAAGTAGAACACTGTAGGCAGTAAATGTAAAGCAAAACTCCTTTATAAAAGATGAAAAAAGCTCTCAAAATGCAAGTAGTCATCAAAGTTGACCCTAGTCATTAGTTACTTTGTGTTTATACATATGCACACAAACAAAATGTTTTGAAATTGTTTATGTATAGAGTGCAGCAACTGAGGGGAAAGTAACGACCATTGATGATCTTAATTTTTTACCCTTTCTTATACTAAAATGCTCAAACAAAGCATTATTTACAAAAAATAAGATTCATGAAACATACTTTAATTGTAAGAAACAATTATTTATTTACAATTGCATTGACACCAAATTCTCTTGTATCTTTATTAATTTTTTGTACTGGCACAGTATGTGACCTTTAGGTCCTTCTGCCAAATATATTACTAACTAGTCCTGTGACTTAGTTTGTGCCCTGTATTCAAAATCTTGCCTGGACATGCATATTTATAAAGGTTCATATCCCATTTTAACTGACTGAGGGTTGTGCACGCATTCCATTCTATAAAATCTGCTGTTTAGCTTTTTTTTACCCTTTTTTAATATAATGTTTCCTAAAACACTCTTCAATGAATAGTTAAATCTTATTCATTTAATGTGCTGTGTTGTAAAACCAGTTGAACCCTTGTCAGAGTTCTCGCTGGCATTAGAAAGGCCTTTTCATTTGTTTTTAAAGGCTTTGATATTTGCTTAGTTCTTGAAGCATTGAAAAACCTTATTTGCGGAAACTACATATTTCATTTCGTTTGCATTCAATAACCTTAGATAAGTAATTTGAAAAATTCCATCGAATGAAAATCTTTCCTTGCACCTTTCAAAACTAATATCAAAGATGTTTGATATTGGACATTTGTTACTATCCATGAAATGCTACCCATATGACAGGTTAATCTACTTCACCAAGTCCATAATTTTTCTTTTACTGAAGAGTGGGAAGCCTGTTGTCTTGTGAAGCTCGGAGGGTTGTGCAATCAGCCTGTCTAATTAGCCACCCTCATTAAAAAATGATTAATGTTTTAATACTTAATAGCAGGCACTTCAGTAAATCTCAAAATATCCGCCACTATTGTTTCAACTTCAATTTATAAACTGTAAAATGCCAATATCTGTATATTTATATAATACACACCTTATTTACAATTGATACAGTAATAAGCAATTTCTTTACTTAACATGTTTTGTGTGTGCATTGGTTGCATTTAAATTACTTTTTTATTTTTCAATTTCTGCATGCCTGATGAATTTCCTCCTGATTTATAAGTTTGGTGATATGTTTGTGTATTTATTTTTTTGCTGACCGGAAGCTATTTAAACTGAGATATCTGTTTGGAGTTGAGAAGACACCAATGAACATCTTTCTCTCAAGGCGAATTTAGTTGTAGCATATTTTAAAATTAAATTATACAAGTGCTTGTCAAGCAAAATGCTTAAAAGTTTTTAGAAAATGTAGTGACAAGCACTCCAGTTTCTAAATGTCTCCAAAAGCCATTGAACAAAACTTGAAATGCTCTCTGACAAATAATCTGTTCAAATATCTAGAAATTGGTTATGTTAATTGTAAAATAATTCTAAATTTGATGCCTAATAGGTACATTATTTTGTATCAATATACATATCTACCCTTTTCAATGTGAACAGTAAAATAATTCAACATTGATACCAGTTATTCTCTTGCCTACAAATGTTTGATTCATTAGTTAATCTGAAATTTAAGTTAATGAAAAACTACGAGACCAAATTTGCATTTCTTATTTTGTAAGTTATTATGGGGATAAAAATTGCAATAATTTTTAATCGACTATCTGCCTTTAGATTGAGTACAAAACTGAAAATTTGTCACAATGGAGTAAATGTTAAAATTAAGTTTTGAAAAGTGTATATTAAATTAAGAGATTTCTGCCAACACAGACCATTCATTGAGACCCCAAAATTGCAAAAAATTCAGACTACCTGTGTGCTAAATCTCATTGCTGTAAGTGCCATAGAATTGTCAGGATTTTGTGGCAAAAACAGACGAACAAACAAGCACTTCCTTTTATAATATTAGAGACTAGCCACTGCATGGCTAGCGCGGCGTTGCCCATGATATAAGGTATTAATCTGGTGTAAAATTTTCCGCAGATTTCAAATCCGATAAAAAATTTTACTCTATCTTTAACGGTCTAGGAGATAGAAAAAGAACTAATTGCCTACAGTTAAAAGATTGTTTGTTTTTATTGTCTGGCTGGAAAATCCGCACAAAATCAAAACAGTGATTAAATTTCATTAAATTCATTTTAAAATGTTCTAGATTGAATTTTAAAATTCGCTGCAACCCAAAAATTGCAAAAAAATTTGGACTATCTGTGTGCCAAATCTCATTGCTGTATGTGCCATAGAATTGTCAGGATTTTGATGCAAGAAACAGACAAACAATTCCTTTTATAATATTAGTGATAAAGACATCAAAATTTAAGCTCTATCTACCATGTCATCGATACATTTATATTTTAATGTATTTCTTTTTCTGCAGTTGAAAAGCCAAATTCATTCTCATATTAATGACTTGATTGAAACTTTGAAAGAAAGGGAACGCCAACTATTCCTAGAAATTGATGAACATGATATTGACTGTGTTCTCCTAATGGCTGAAAAAATATACGTTGACAACCTTCCTGAGGAAAAAACACGCCCAAGTATTGATGAAGAATACCCAAAAGTGTAAGCATTTTGTTTTTCCAAAAAAAAATTCAGGATTGCTGCTAAAAATATAAGTAACATGCTTTCAATTATTGCTTGTTTCCTTCAAAAATACTGCCTTCGGAATCAACAGATTTTAGTGTTTTTGAAGGTCTTTGAAACTGTTCTGGGAAGCATTTGCTGCTAAGTCTGTGAGTTGCTTTATCACAGCTGCTTAGATAAATGGAAAGTCTGCATGATGCTGTCCTTTTAATGCCCATTTGATAAAAAAAATTTGATTGGGTTCAGGAAGTATTATCGGGTTGATAGATTTGAGAATATGGGGATGTGGCAATACAGTTATCTAATGGTGTGCCAGGACTGTTGAATTGACAAAGAGGTATATATTTTTGCGTTATCATAGAGCAAGATCTGCTTTTCAGATGCCCACAACTCAGGATGGCTATGTCGATCCTGTACTGTGTCTATATCCATACTATGTCATCCTTTTTCCAATAGCATTACTAAGAATGTCCTGACTTGTGGACTTATTGATGTTTACTGATTCAGCCAACATTCGAATGGTAATTCAACAATCTAATTGTAAGTGATTGTGAACTTTCAAAATGTTTCCCTCTGTGCATACTGTTGACAAACGACCACTTCAGTTGTCTTCAATGGCTCACCAAGCCTTTACAGAAATGTGCATGCCACTCACTCCTGTTGCATCCCCATAAGCATTTCTATCATGTGGTACATTTCTGTAGCTGCTTTACCCAATTTCAAACAAAATGCAATGTGGCATTGGGACAAGAGCATGTGCTATCACTTTTGTAATTCCCCTGTGCTGTGAGCTTAGGTGTTGTCTTGTCATCTGACCGTGGTTCAAAATTACGCGGTGTAGTCCTCCCTTGGGGATTGATCCTGGATCTTCGCCAAAAGCCTGTTGTGTTTTTAATTAAAATACCTACCTACCCCTGTGCTGCTTCACAAAATCGTCAAACATAAGTTTGTGGCTGCTACTGTTTTGGACAGTGACTGGTTGCTTCATGGAGCACACGTGACAATTTCCTGGCGTAACTATTTCATGTGTTTTTATGTTAGTCCTGGAACCTTTTGGGCATGTAATAAAACTATGGTATTAACATTTCCTTCATTCGAAAGAGAGACAGTTTTTCTTTGTCTTATAGATAAGTACTATAAAATCTAAAAAAGAGAGAATTTTTTTTTTATTTGGTAAGTGTTACAAGCTAGATATTTCTTTACATTGGAAGGTTTTTAAAATTTGACATTTTTATAATCGCAATTTTTAAAAAACCCTTTTCCACACATAAAAAAGGAATATTTTATTCATACAAGAGATTACATATAAGCAAAATTAATAATTTTTAAGTACCAAAAATTATTATTTTTTTAATTGTTAATTTTTTTTAAATTTCTTAAAATTACAGGTTTTGTAAAAAGTGATCTACATTTGTGGGCTTGCAATATAATCGATAAATGGATTTAAAAAAACGATTGAAAGTAATCATGCTTTCAACTGCTGTTATAAGCTCAGTTACAGTTGTTTCCAATTCAGTATTATTTTAAAGCAAAATCATGTAACATATATTCAACTGTATATTTTTATTCAGTTTCATGCTTATCGACTCATTTTTGTAGGGTAATTTTTTACTTAGAAGTTGATTTTCTGTCTGTCTTCAATGAAAAATAAATAGGAATGTGAAGTAGATGAGAGAGTGTGAACAGGATTTTTCCTATATCGTAAAATATCTAGAATATGGGGCTTGTTTTTAGGCTTTTACAATGTCTTAAAATATACTTTCGTTCTAGAGGTCTATTCAAATGGAGAGGTATCAAGTTTAGCAAACTATCAACACATTCAAAAATATCCACCACAATTATCAAAGGACAACAGTAAAACTAAACTCTGAATGGTTTTAAAATAAAAGTATAGCAGGGGCAATAAATCAGCTATCGAAAAATATATCGTTACCCAGCAGCAGGAGGCAACGTGTCAATTTGGCATCGAATAAAAAAGCATTACACTGTACAATGCAATCCCGGTGTCTTGTTTGATTGCATATGTTATGTTTTACTGCAGTCAGTAGTGTACATGGTTCTAATTGCTGTATGGTTTCTTTTTTATAGGCCTCCAACTGCATTTCTACAGAAAAAGTTAAAGTTTGTAGGTAACACAGAACCACTAAAAACTGAGCTTCAACAATTTGGGCAAATAGAAAAGGTGGAAGAGGCAACCAATGACAGTTGTGAGTGTCTCCCTGATCCAACACAAGTAAGTCACAACTATTTTTACATGAGTACAAACTTTTAAAACTTACTGGTCTTAATATCTACTTTAAGGATTCAAGGATTTAAGGTTATAATTACAAGTTGGCTTGTGGAAAATCATCTATGATGATCACCATTTATGCTTTTGGTATAACTACAGTCCTTCTCTATCACACCACTGCAAGCTTTCATTCACACCTATTTAAAAATAAACTTACCCAGGATCACAATTGCCTTGTCAGGCCTGCACTATAACAGGCAGTCATGTACAAAGGGGGCTAGAGCATGTTAAATATGTTGTGGCCTTGAATGTCCTCATTTTGACATGGTATGGAAGTTTGGAGAGTGGAATGCCAGCTCAGGTGTAATCTTGTCATCTGACCATGATTCAAAATTATGTGGTGTTGTCCTTGAATCTTTCCCTTTGGGAGTTGAACCCGAACCATCACCAATAGTCCATTGGGTTGCTTCAGTATGATGTTAATTATAAGAATATCAAATACTGTAACAGACAGTAGAATATATTTTTTGTACACATTCACATAAACAATAAATTTGAAACTGTTCTTTGTGGCAACAAATGCCTCACAGATTGTAGAGGGAATTGCAATATCTTCCATTGAGTTTCTTGCACAAAGTCTGTTGTAACGACTTTCAGTCTTCCACTCCTGTGTTTTGTGTTCCACCGAACCTGTCTCACGAAATTGCCAAAAGAGTTGATATAGCCTATCATTACTCAGTATTGCATCAGTTGGATATTTATGTCGCCAAAATTCTTTACATCTTTCATATGATTTACATTCAAAATAAGCCTCAAACAGCGCATTTATCTGAATGCGTGATAAACTCATCTTGCAATGAAGAACAAAATGACGTGGAACTTTATGATAGCACAACTTGAGCGCAAAGAAAACCAAATGATAAGTATTAAAGACTAGATAAAACTATAAGCAGGCAATAAAATTCAATAATTAAAAAAAAACAGTCAATAATTTTTTTAAGTTGGAGTATGGGAACTTTTAGGACACTGTATCATTGGCTTAAAAGTGAACCACTTTGTCAAAATTTTCAAGATTTGATTTTTTAGCTTTTCTAAACCAGAATTTGATTATCTCTAGATTTTTGCAATATGCCCAATAAGACCTTTTTCTTAGTATGAAGGTTAGATTTCTTGAGGTACGCACAGTTGGTTTAGCTTAGTAGAATGTTTCTTCCTGATCTTTTTTCTCAGAAATATGTTGGTTTGGCTTGTTTGACTTGTAAATCAATGCTATACTCTTACATTTTCTTTTCTAAACATACTATTGAAATCCTTTGAAAGTCTTGTAATTAATTTTGAATTAGGTTTTGTAAGGAGCCCTGCTGTATGATTTTAATTTAGTTAAATTAAAAACATTTTATATTTTATACAATTTATGTTTACTTTTACATGAATATACCTATTATTTTGTATTTCAATTCACTGCACTAGTGAATTGCATGTTATTAATTTTTTCAAGTATTGGTGCAGTTGCTTTGGCCAAATTCCACCTGCTTGTTATTTTTTATATAACTTATCTTCAAAACTTTGAAATTAAGCACCATCCTCCGGAATGACTGGTTTTCTCAGAGCTACAGGTGATGCTTTAAAGAATTTATGCAAACAATCCATGTGCAGATTTCCTTTTCCGTTAAGACAAGTCATTGAATTCAGCATTTTCCTGTTATTAGATTTGGACTCTGATTCCATATAATTTTCTATCAAGGTTAAAAAGTCACGATTTACCTTCTATGAGCTGATGAGAAAACTTTCTAAAAAGAAAGAACTAAGTAGAACAAAGAAAGCACAAAAAGAATCCACAGGGTCGGTAGAGTCGTTCGAAGTCATTGATGGACTTGATCTTGATGAATATCAAAAATACATTGAATCACTCAGAGTAAGTTGTTTTGTTTTATTAATACTTAATTTTTGTATTAAATTTAGTTGATTTTGTATTAGTTTCTATTAGTCATAGTCAGAGCCTGGATTTTGATGACATCTAATCTTTTGTTAGTCCTTCAGAAGCTGGCACTGTTCTGGGAAAAATCATCGAAATTAACATGAGCCTGGATTGGTTTTAAATGCTAAGACAAATTGAAGCATGTTTGAAAATCAGGTGCTTCTTACTTAGATTTGGTTCTTGCATTATATGAAAGTCTAGGAACAACGCTATACCAGATATGAATACCTGATCCTCTAAAGATTGAAGTTATTAAGAATGCAATTTTACAATATACATACACTAGTTCAGGAAACTATTTATTTATTTTTAAAGTAATTTAAGGTTTAAGAATAGATGTTTCTTTTTCTTAATGTTTAGATTTACACATTCATTGTATATCTACCTTCCCTACAAAATAGCCAAGATATTCCATCAGGATTTGTAACATGTTTCGTCATGGAAAAGTTTTGGGAAACAATGTCATAGACCATGCTCAAAAGCATTGAAATCCCTTTGCTATGTTCTAATTCAATAAATTTTTTTATGAATTCATGTTCCAGCTTTTATTTTAAAATTACTGAGTCGAAATTTTGTATCCACTTATTTGTTTCTGCCATCAAATATTATTTGTCGGCTTTTGGCATCAAAAACTCTGATTTACTCTTTCAGAAAACAGCCTTTTATTGGTTGGGGAATGGCTACCTGGAAAGGGGCTAGTGGTACTATTGTTTCTAGCCTTGACAGAAGAAATGGAAAGATCTCATTTTAATTCATTGTTTAAATTGTTTTTTGAAATATTAGACTAGGCCAAATTTAAATAATCTAAAGCAGCTCTTCCCAAACTGATCTGCAGCCTGGTATGGTTCGGGTTTAAGAACTAATAATGAAATATCAGGTTACATTTTGTTGCAATAGAAAATATTTTGCAAATCAAAAGTACTCAGTCAACAAAATCCAGGCCTTGAATTATAGTTAGGTTTTCCCAGGAATTCTTGAGTTTAGTTGTAGTTCTAATAGAAAAATTTAAGAGTGGGTACTTTTTGAAAAGTTAGAGTAAAATTTTTGTAGAACTCTAATGCACTTGTATTATTCCACTTGGAAATAAGATATCTTTCGATTCTACTTGTAAATTGGATATCTATGCCATCAATGTCCAACTATTCGTGGTTTCTAAAAAAATACTCAATGTTTTCTACATCTTCCAAAATGACATTTGGGCTCAACTTCAACACTGCTGCCAACGTTGCTGAAACAATCATAAGAAGTTTGGTAATCGTAAAAAGGCAAACACATGGAGGCGTTTTCTCAGCTTGTGTCATGGGAACCTGTTTTGTATCCATAATGCAAGTCAACTATTATCAAAGGAAATGTTTGTTTTCTGCACGCAATATCCTGACAAATCTATGGCACTTACAGTAATGGGATTTGGCACACAGATAGTCCAAATTTTTGGGTTGCAGCAAACTTAAAAATTCAATCTAGAACATTTTAAAATAAATTTAATTAAATTATTATTGAATGCAACAGCATATAGTAGATATAGGATTCTAAATTTATTTTTTCGTTTCCGTTTTCATTTTACGCCGAGGAATGATTTTTTAGCAGACGATAAAAAAGAAATAAACTTTTAGCTGGAGTTAATAAGTTTTTTTTTCCTGTCTCCTTGACCATGATGGAGCAAAAATTTCAACAGATTTGAAATCAGCGGAAAATTTTACACCAGGTAGATAGTTAAATATTTTCAATTAAATATTTATATTTTCGCAAGAGATTATGACATCATGCCAATTAAATCTCTTCGTAATTCAAATTTGGACGCATTTTCTTTTTTGTAAAATTGGGACAGTTTAAAAATTTCAACACATTTGAAATCTGGTGAAAATTTTACTCCAGATATCTTATACATTTGATTTTCTTTTAATAATTTTTAAATTATATATTTATATTTTTCAAGAGATTGTGACATGCCAATTGGATCTCTTCGCAATTCGAATTTGGCTTCATTGGACATTCGCAAACCACCATGGGCAATGCCATGATGGCTGTTATCCAATAGGCTACGAATTCCAGGGGGTTAGCGAGCAGTAATCACGCCTAACCCCACGAAAAGAACTGTCCCGGGCAATGCCGTGCTGGCCATGCAGTGGCTAGTATTATATAGAAGTAAAATCTTAATGATTCAAGAGATTGCTGTATGGAATATAGACTTGTTCCTAAAGAAAGAAAGAAATTGTCTAGGTCCTCTACATTTTTGCCAATGGTGTAGCATCCATTGAAGCTCAGAAGCCTGGCATCCTGACAAAACATTTAATTTACTTGCAAGAAAAACTAAAAATTGGCAAAACCTGAAACAGATTTTTTAATGTACTTGAGGGCTCCACACTGGTTGGCGACCACTGATCCAACAGACTTACCAGAATTGTACCTTTTGAACTTTTTAAACTTGGAGCTAAAAATTATATGCATTTTAGTCTGGAAAAGATACAAAGTTCGATCAAGTTGATTTATAAGATTGTCTAAAGTCTCTTGTCATTAAGTGCATGCTTTAAATTCAATCTCAAGTTATCAATGTTACACTACTGGAGATCGATCAAACTGATTTCTTCAACCTTATTTTTTGCCGTTTAACCAACTGCAGCCCTGAGACGGGACTTCAGCACAAGCAACCTAGGACTACTGAACATGCGATTTTTTTCTAGATTGTGCAGTTGCTTCGAGGAAGTCATTGTAGGTGCACATGTGTTTGTTGTATTTTGTTTTTGACTGAAATTAGTTGTACATGACATGTTGGAATGCATCAGTGCTAAATTCATGATCAGAGACGAGTCCTGCAGAATTATGGCTTATCATTTTTAATCTTCAGGTGAATTTCGGTTATTGTCTGGTATAATTGGTATTTGAAGTATAGTAAGTCATACATGCTCTTTCAGGGTGTCTACTGGTCATGAAAATAATAAAAGTCACGAATTCAGAAAATGGTCACGAAATTAGCCTCTTGGTCACGAATTTTTCTGCTTTTTAAATGGTTTTTGTCTTTTTTGTTTAAATCCCGTTTGATACCAAATGGAAATAGTTGAGACGTCACCGGAAGTTTGTATAACTTCACGAGCGTTAATTAGCGATGTCGCGATTTGGTTCCAAAATAAGGGTTTTAACAGGAATTCGAAGATTTTTTGACGAATTTTCGATAATGAGGCGTGACATGAGGATAATTTCTTTAACAGAAATATCTAATGATGGCGTCATCCTTTATAACGACCTGCTTACTGTTAAAAGATTAGTGATATAATGGAAAATATTCAAGTTCGCAGGGACACATCTATCGCCCACAACTGGACTGTGCGATGTCGGAATTTCTTCATCGCGATATATCACCTAGGTAAAATCGCGATATCAGATGATTATCGCAATCATTACCGTGTGATTAATTTGCTGTGTTACAATTTTAAATCCTTTATGTACATTAAAACGATTTCATGGAACCAAACTTGTTTTACAATTACGTGTGTTTTCAAAAAAATTTAAACCAAAATTAAATTTAGTCAAACTTTGTCAACTTGAGCAACCAGTGACAAAAACGTAGCTCGTGTTGAAAGTAGTTTCAGCTATCCGGAAAGAATGGGATCCTATTACTGTTATTCATTTGGGCAAGGATTCAGAACAGTTTATGCTAAGCGTGATTGCACACAGATATGTATGTGATAAATGGGTACATACTTACGTATGGCATAAATAAATGTTAATTCCCTACTTTCTTACAGATGTTTTGTTCATTACAGCTGATTTGGTAGAGGTTATTATAAATTCCCCAAGCATAAAGTAAAAATTTTTGTTGCATACGGTAGAAGTAAACTTAGTAGCATATAATACTAAAACTTTAAATAATCTTTATCTCATTAATAAATCGTTATTTAAAACGTGAATACTTGCATTCTTAATCTAAAAATAATACGACTATGTTGTTGCCATGTTGGAGCCCGTTTCAGGCTTCATGTATAACATGTTGCAAAATTAAAAAGTTTGTGAATTTTTTTTCTAATAATGCAATTCTAAAAATATGCTTCAATAAATGTCATTAGAAAACACGCATACAAAAAAATTCCTTATGAAACATGAAGTAAATAGAAAAATCTCGGATGGATGTAACTGGATTGCAAAACATTTGATACAGTACTAGACACTGCGTGGCTAGCCCGTGCCGGTGGTGTTTGGTTTCCGTTCGAAAACCAACACCACAGGCAACGCCGTGGTGTAAGGTATTAATCTGGTGTAAAATTTTCCGCAGATTTCAAATCCGTTCTTTCCGAAATTTTCGAATTCAAATCCGAAATTTTCGATCTATCTTTAGCAATTCCGATTTTACGGGGAAAAAACTTAACAATCCCAGTTAATATGTTTTTAGTTCTTACCCTCATTTCTGGAAATGAAATGCAACAAAAAATGTAATGTTTTTTTTTTTTTTGAAAGAAAAAGTTTATGTGCGTCACAATCTCTTGCGAAAATATAAAAGATATATTCAATTTAAAGAAAATCGTATTTAGATATTGGTCTAAAGTGAAATTTTCCGCAGATTTCAAATCCATTGAAATTTTTACTCTATCTTTAACGGTCTAGGATGTAGAAAAAATAACTACATAACTAAATTTTTAACTTTTTTTATCCTCTGCTGGGGAAAATCATTTCTCTGCGCAAAATGAAAACGGGAAAAAATATAGAAAAAGTGCATAGTTTGATGTTGTGTGTGACTTTTTTTATGTAGTAGTCTATTCATTTCCATTACTTATTGCATAGGTATTTAAATTTTATATTGTATATGGTTAAATGAGGGTGGAATAAATGCTTAGCTTTGGAGATATGCAAGCACTGAATACGAAAAATATTATTTTTTTAAAAAAATAAATATTAGGTTCATAATGATTATTTAAAAATATTAGCATTTGAAAGTTAAGGTCATGAAATTTGCTAGTACCAGGTCATGAAAATCCCGAAAAAGTCACGAAATTAAGTTTCCAAAATTTGGTAGACACCCTGGTCTTTGCATTTCAGAATTGTTTCATATTGCCAAGTCCATGAAAACTTTGTTACCCAGTCAGCAAGTTCACTTCCCTAAATTTGTATAATTAATTCTTATCAAATGTAGAATGATTGCATTAGTTTTTTTACGATTTTCGTTTATATTTTACAGGATGAAGATGACATAGAGGTTGTATCTAATCCTGACGAATTTCAGTCATGGCAGCCTAGTTTCCCAATTCATGAAATAGGATATTCAAATGGTCCTAAACCAAAGTATCACAAGGACTTGATCTCACCTGTTCACAACGCTTCAAAAGATGAGCCTTCAGCTTCTAGCTACCAGGCTCCCATGCAATCCCCTGATGTCGAGAAACTTGCCGATCCCGTAACGCAGATCCACAAGCAGTTACAGGGTTTACTGCATTCTTCCTCGTGTGATGAAAAATGTCAGGAAGTAAAGGCCAAGACGAGCCAGTCAGATGAACCTTTTAACAACCTGAAAAACCCATCGTTCCCATTGGAGCAGAAATTAAAATCTGATGGACTATCACCTCTGCCATCCAAAACATCTACTCCAAGTGCAATAATCCAGAAAACTTTTAATAAGTATCTTGATCAAGGGGGTTCCAAGAAATGGCTTGCATCATCAGATAATGAACTGAATTCTTTCTATTCTCCTCAAAAAGGTGGTTCTGAGAAATGGCTTGCATCATCAGATAATAAGCTGCAGTCGAAATTAAGTTATGAACTGAATTCTTTTGATTCTCATCAAAAAGGACTACACTTTATTACACCGCGTTAATCTCAACATTGAATAGTCACTTAATTCTTAGTCTTGACTGATATATCTTGTCTCGTACAACCGACTCCTGGATCTGATTTGTACTTTGTGTTTAATCATACTTTATTGGTCATAAAAGAACAAAATTAAGACTGCTGAAATGTTGGGCTATGTAAAATGAATGCTGTATTATTATTATTTTTTTTAATCCTGACAAATATGTTACTGGTATTTACAGCCTATTTGTTCAGCATTTAAATGCATCATAACGGGCCAATTCTCAGGTTTGAATTGAAAATGATAATTTAACATGCATTTCCATTTTACAACTACAAAGGATATTGACCTGTAGAATTTAATTTTTACAACTTCAAAGTACAATGAAGTTAACTTTCACTGTTGCATCATGATTTTTATCTATCAAACTTAGTTCAATGCTTCAGAATTCTTGTATGGTTCAAAATTTTATTCATTTGTACTTTTGTATTTTATGGAAATTTAGAAACGAAATGTTTATTTCATAACATTATCAAGGTTGCATTTTTTTTTTATCATTTATTAGCTTTCAAAATAGAACAATAAATTTTTAGAGATCTGACAAATGCATTTAATTGGCTTGTTTCATTTTTTTGAATTTTTACTATTTATACTTCTCTATTTAAAAGATCAATTTTTTTTTACATAATTCAGACTGAACTTTAAATTTTTAACATACTGTAATAGCAGTTAAATTAGCATCTTATTCTCTGTTTATAGCTGCTTTACATATACTAAAAATAGGCGATTTGAAAAAAATTTACACAATATAATCAAAGCATCTCCTAAAATTTTATTCAAAAATTTACATCCGTAATTATACAACCAGTACAATAACTTACATATATGATACATTCTAAAATCTAAGTGATTTACATTTTATACAGAACAGATTTCTCTAGTAAATTTTTTGGCTTTGGGACAGTGAATTGAATATGCATTCATTAACACATGGCAGAGAATTCGCAGGTGTACAATAAATCCAAATAATTTTAAACCAATATATTTCTTGCCTTTAAGAGAAACTGCTTTATAGAATAGCTGCATAAGAGTTCGAGTCTGTAACAAACATCGAATAAAAATAGTATTACTTTTCCTTTTTCTATATGGGGACTTTGGTAATCCAATTGGTAGAGGATTGTTGCAAGTTTGAAACTCAATAACCATGGTATGCGTGGAGGCCGGTACACATTAAATCTGTCATGACTTCAAATGTCATCGCAGTGCTGTGTGTGGGGTTCCAGTTATTTTATATTTTTATTAACTAGTTCGCGTGGTATTGGTAACAAAATGTAATCAGTTTTCAAAATCGTGATAAAATTCATTTTCCCTTTTAATGAAGCACAAGTTAGTCTACCTCTCGACATCTCTTCAACATTCTACAAATCGCAAAGTAATGCTTTAAACACCAGAAGTAATAAAGATAAGGTGCTAAAATGTTTCTGGACTGGCAAAGCTGGTTGATTTGGATTTCTATGGCACCACATTTAGCTTAGTTGCACAAGACAGATGGCACTTGAACATACACCTGCAAAGATTTATTGACACGAGATAAATATATTGAGGATAAGTTACAGGAATTGAACCTGTTTCACTTTCGACTCGTAAGGTGCTAGCACAGTGGGCAAACCCACTGAGTTATGGAGGTCCCAATAAAACATTCAAATTAATCAAATAATTTCAGAAATATACTGCTTAGGTAAAAATATTTTACTGAATAAAAGTATAATTGAAAAATAGAATGTATAGTATAATAATGCAGCTATTTTGTATATACTTAGTAGTTCATTTACCTATAAAAGCAAATCAAGCTCGAAAGACAAACACAGCCTAAAACTTTATTCATGATACTACAGGACTGAAAGTAAAGTACTTGTATTTAAACTTTGCATGTGTGATTCACGTTGAACATAGACGTGTAACAGAATATATTATTTTGGGATGGAAAAAATTATCTTGGAATGTGATTTCAATACATCGGTTTTCAAAGGAAGATAAAAGAAGAGCACTATTAGTGGTGTTTTACTTGACTCGGATATTAAAATTTCTGGAAGTAAATGTATGAAGGCACCTATTTGGAATAATAATGTAATAAATGACAAAGATGCACTGACATTCAAGCATTAAGGCAAGAGTGCTTGGAACTCTCATAAGGACAAGGATTTTCTATACTGTTTTTGGCAAGATTAAAACATTCTAGTAAATAGAAATGTTTTTTAAAATTAAGTTCGTGTAAGTGCGTTTGTTATAATTTTCCTTGAATTTTTACACAAAATGGCATTTTTCAATTTTTTTTTGTCAGTGTATGACATTTCTTTATTTCTTTTTTGTTATGACATTTTCAAGGAAAATTATATTTTTGGATGAATTTTCAAAAATTGTTTTTCAACTCTGAGGAAAATATTTACCATTTATGAAATTTCTGAAGACTGAACAAAGTGACATAGTTCATTTGAATTGTACTCCTGAGTTTCCATAGAAGCAAAAAGGAGCTTTTATCAAAGTTTGACTGATGTTCAGATCACAGAAAATATTCTCTCTTGAAAATTAGCTCGATTTGTTTTGTTCTGCTTTGCAATTCTAGAGTGATGAAATAAAAACTTCCAGTCTGCCATAGCAAACTAAAAATATTAAATTTATGTCTTTGCATGTAAAATTTAAACTTTCAACTTTACGAGCCTTAAAAATTAAAGCCAAAGTCGATGAAAAATGTCTTAAATGGTATTATTATTTTAAATAAGAAAGCAACTTCTGCCAAATCAAACTAACAAGACAGTTTTTAAAAAAAAGCCATTGCATTCTGGGGAAGTCTACATCACAATTTCAAGTTTTGCAAATATTAAAAGCTCTGATATTAAGCATAAAAAGCTGCATCTTAATTCTCCACTACATGAAAAGCACATATATTCTGTTACAGGTAATTATACTTTAGGAACACTACAATCCTTGGTTTCAGCTTTTTTAAGAGCAGTTTTATTGAAGCCAGTGATGGAGCTCAGGAGAGCGGCTCGACCTCCAGCAGGTTCACTGGATGCCACAGGTGGTGGCATGGGAGGCGGAGGTGGCACTGGGGTACCTAGGCTTACTGCAGATGTGGAGTCAGCAGCGGGAAAGGGAGGTGGCAGGGGTGGTGGTGGAGGAGGAACAGGTGAAGAGGGTGATGACACCGGGCTACTTGCTATTCCTGAAAAAGGTGCCAGAAGTCAGTACTGTAAAAATTAAATAAACAGCAAGAAAATACAGAAACATAAAGTGGGACTCATAAAATGCAAAGATTTGGGCTGGTGCCAATACATAATGGTATGCCATTTAAATTACAGGGCTCCTAATAGGTTTCAAGGTCCAAAAAGTTGATATGACTAATTAAACCAAAAAGTGACTAATCGAGCAACAACGAAAAAGTAACAAATAACAATAATGCTAATTATATTCAAGTATAAAGATAGTAAATAAAAAGATCCTCCCAAGCTACCCCTATCTTTTCTTTTTCTTTCTTTGGAAGGATATTTTTATTTTCTTCATGTAAAAAGTACATCATTTTAAAATATTACAATTTTTTTTTTAAATCAGAATTATGATTTTTTAATTTGTTTATTTTTTGACACAGCTTGAAGAATTTCTTCCTTTTCTTTGAAATATTACGTCTTAATTTTTTTTGTTGAAAAAGACTAAAATTAATTTTGTCTTTTTCTTCTCAATAGAAGAATGTGCATTTTTTAAAGTCTGTCTTTGCTGATCAGCATCATCTCAGACTTTAGCCGCTCCTTCAATCATTGCCTGAACATGTGCTCCTTCCTTTAATTATTTTCAAGCACTATCCAACACCTCATCCCCTTCCTTGCGCATAATTTTAATTTTTCGTTCTTCTATCACCTTTTTCTTTCCTGTCCTTCTCTAATTTTTCTTGTGCCTTACGTTTTAAATCTTCTAAATAGTCACTGTAGGCTTTATATGCAACCCTTACCATGTCCATTCGATTTGATATAATCGACACCAAATAAGGTTAATTGTCAAAATTTGCCTAACTACTTTTAACCGTCATCAATGCATTGAGTGTGCGTTCTGACATTGATGCTCTGTCTCCTGTCAAAGCTCTTCCTGAGGCTGAAAAGCCAAGTTCAATGTCAGCACTACCATGAGAAAGTGACAGAGCAGTCTTCACTAGCTTTGACACAACTGGGTACTTAGGATCCACACCACTAATGCAAGGTTACCGACCTTTTCTGAGCAGTTTCAAGAGCAATCTCATAAAATTTCAGGAGTTTTGAGGCTGCTTCCGGAGCAACGCGAAAATCAGGACAAAAATAAAATATCTGCATATTTTTCTTTAAAAACAGTCATAAAATTCCGTATTAGCACAAATAATTTCTTTTTAGTCCTAAATGCGGATGTCCAAAATCCGGAATTTTCAAAAATTTCGAAAAAAATAAATATTGGACGTTTTGCTAACCAGAGTTTTTTGTTTTTTCTCACTTTTTTCCCATCTTTCTGACAATTTTCATAGAACAAGGAGGTAAACCTGGACCTAATTGATGAAACAACGCAAAATAACGGACATGTTCAGAGTAAATACCACACAGAAAAATGAAGATTTGCAAGTAAAATTTCTTGCATTGTTTTAAAAAAATTCCTATTTATATATTCTTCTTACTTACATATCTGTTATTTTAGTAATGCAATTCGCGCAGGGGAGGTTAGATTAAGGTTTTTTTAACAAAAAATGCAAATAATCCGAAAAGGCCGAGGAGAAGAGGATTTTGGACTTTGTACTGATTTAAGGATAAAAAATTACATGAAAGGTTTTATCCTTAAATTATAGAAACAAAATTCTAATACACAATTTCTCTGAAAATGGAAAAAATTTTCCTTTTCATAGAGGAAATTTCCTTTTCCCTGCATCGAAGCGATTTCCGGAGTGAACCAATGATTACGCAGAGTTGCGGATTTTCGATTGTTTAGCGTAGAAACTCTGGAATTTCCTGAGCACTTGGCAACTCTGCTAATGTCTCGCAGTCTAAAGAACTGGCTCCAGTAAACATCAATATGCTTCATTCTAAATCCTTCTTCCTCAAATTCTTTTTGGAGTAATTTCCACTCATCCAGTAGTATGTCTGACGGGACATCCCATAGCATTTCTCTTGTAAATTCTAATACTTGTTGAACACTCTCGCCACTGAGTCTCTCAAGAGGACCAAGACAGGATAAACTTTTAAGGAGAGATGAAGAGAAGGAGGACTTCTTCAAAAGATATTTAACACTGGCAATGTAAAATTCTGAGCTCTCAGAAAAAATAAATTCCTTTCTTTCTCTTTCACATTCTGTAGCGGTCTAGAATTTTGATCTCCAATCACAATATCTGCCAGAGGCAACAATTTCTGAGGACATATATCTTCCGATTTATCCATTTTCAAATCTCAAATAAATTCCCCTTCGTAGATCCTAACCAAAATTGTTCTCGTCAACAATTCAAGTTGAGAATGAAGATTATGTATTAGAGGTTCTTTTTTCTGAAGAAATTCGGTCAAACAATTAAACACACCTGCACTTGATACAACAAATATCACTTCAGCCTCCATAGTTTCTCTTCTAAGTAAATGAACAATTTTTGTGTAACCTGGTCATTGTATCATGTTTGGCTTCTTCATTGGAATGTAGTCAAGGAAATACTTTCGCACTGCAATCCACTGTTCAAGCAACCTTTCAGCAGCTGGCTTTAGGCTTAGCCACCTGCTTGATGAAATGGTGAGTGGGAAGTTTCAAGTCTTCTTGAATTTGTTTGTACGTTGACCAAAGCTTAGGCCACTGATTAAAAAGTCTGTGAATAGTAAAAACTAGTTCAGACACATCTTCCCCTAACTCTTTTAGACCTGTAAGAAAAGCATTATGTATTGTGTGAATATTACATGTCCCAATGTTCATTAGTTCTTTTTTTCGAGTAGAAAGTAATGAGTCATTAATCTTTTTAAAAACTGACTTTCACTAAAAAAAAAATAAAAAAATAGTAATAATCAACTTTGATGATAACAGAGAATGATTTTCAATATGTTCGCAATTTTTAATATTTAATCACATTTAATATTTAATCGCTCCTTCAATATTTAACCCTCTGGATACAGAGACGGACGAATTTTTTGCATTCTCTGGTTATGGAGGGGTTTGGAATCTTTCAGATCTCAAACTCCTGAAGAAACGGCTGAAGTCCATTAAGATTTCCATGTCCTAATTTCTTTGCCACAAAGAGAGCAGCGCGTGAATAGCCTCCGTTCTGTAGAAAGGAATATCTGGGTTCTCGATGGGGAGCTTCGAGCACTTAGAATGTGTGAGAGGTTGATGATCTATCCCCTTAAAAACTTTGTCGAAGACACCTTCGAGTGTAAATTATCATACATATTGAAGATTCCACTGTCCTTTCAGAGTTTACCCGTGACGTATATCTACACCTTCTAGACATAATCAGACCCATAATAGAAACTGCAACATAAGATGACAAAGGTACTAAACGGATTACCTCTCCTCCTGGGTTAAAGTTGAGTTAATATCAGCTTGATCCGTCCGGTCTCTTGACCTCTCCAATCTCGTCTTATTCCAGAATCAGAAAATAAAATGGGTCTGTTATCCTTCCCCCCCTTTTAAGTGACCACTGGCATCAATTACTATTTACGAGCTGTCAGCGTCTGACCTCCCAGAGGGTTCCTCCTTTTGTTCAACCCTGTCGACCAGTGATACCTATCTTGCGCTAAATGATACGCCACACAATACTATGAAAGGAAAACGTTAGTCGTAAATGCCACTCACGGTTCTATCACTCAAGTTAGGTAATTAGGTAAGAGGGGTCGGACAAAAAGATGGCCTTGCTTCCCTTAAACTTCGCCACTTCGTTTTACATATAGCCTTTTCCCCATGGAAAAATTTCCAGAACTTGCTGCTAATACACTGCGGGCACCGTAAAGTATCCTATTACAACTGAAACGATACGTTTTTGAATCCATGCTTGCGGTGGAACGCAGTGCGCATTTCGAAATTGAATTCATGCAAACCTTTTTTTTTTAGAGAAAATGAATTTTTTTAATTGCGCACCATAAATTTTTCTTCTCCAAATAGAATTTAAGAACTTAAAACCCATGAAAAGGTGACCAAATGTCAAAAAGGTGACAAAAAATAAAAAGGCGACGTGTTAGGAGCCCTGAAATTAGAATGCATGGATAAACCCCTACTGGCCTGCAAGTTGGAATTGTGAAAGCAGATTAATTGGGTCAAAACAGAAGCCTCAGGGGACAAATGAACCACTGGGAGAGTGCCTGTTATTTTTTTATAGATATACCACAATATTACAAGAGTTCCAATAGATCTATAATCTAGGGTTCCCACGAAGCGAAATATAAATTAGGGCCTTTACACAAATACATTTCACAGAGCTCAATAGATTAGCCAGCCGTAAGTTTAGAAACTTTTGTCATGCCTTTGATTTTTTTTTATGACGCTTGACCTTGGATGAGTAGATAATTGATCTTGTATTTTTTTTAATGCAAATGAAACAACTAATACAGTGTTCTAGTAAATATTAAGACTTTTTTTAAATTGTAAAAGAACATTTAGCTTACATTAAGACCCCTTAAAAATCAATTGGTTGGAAGTCAGTAATCTGAGCTTTTAGATTTCACTTCATGAATATTTTTTAATCAGTTGAATAGTTTTTAATACATTTTTTTAAACTAAACAATATTTCAAAACATGAGGCTCAGTGAAATGTTTAGTTCTATTTAACAGTTTTGTATGAAAGTTTTTTAGTGACAGGCCCACTGAGAAATCCCAGGGTTGCTGGTGGTTTGAAGAACCTTCTTTCAATTGAAAAATATGAAGGGCTTTCAATTGAAAAATATGGCATCAGACAACATATTGTATACAGTAATCTAAATGTTTTCTAATTTTAGACAGTAAACTGTTAGAATAATAATAAAATAATTGGGTCATACATCATATGACTAGAGTAATTAGTTTTCTTAAAAAAAAAAGAGGAAACTTGGAAAGTAAGGCTAGTTGTGGATGAACGATGCTACAAGTCCAAGTGCTTCAGTGATGCGAGAAATTCTTACTGTATCCGTGAAGTAAAGACCACAACAGTTTCTCGGAAGTAATTTTCTATTAATTTTTAATTTGTTCCCTTATTTAAGAATTGCCTACTCAAATGGGAACTCACCAGAGCCAGGCTATAGTCTCGTCTTTGCTTGCAACTTTGGAGCATATCTTGCTCGACTACACTGGAGAGAACATATTTAAGAATTATTTAAAGAAAATTTGTGATTATTTTTCAATTCCGGAGTGAGCCTACTAATCTCCATTACAGAAGAACTCTAATTATCCATGTGGGTTTGAGAGAAAAAAAGATATCGCCAAAATCCACATTTTAAAAGTTTCTTTCGGTGAATGATAAAAATAAAGACAACAAAGTGACAGTTGAGGACACATAAGAAACATCATAGTCAAAATTCCTGAATGTTCTGAGTGCAGTGCAGAGGACGTAGGCAATTGGCTGGTTGGTGATTCTTCGGACCCTGGACTCATTCCAAGTGTGTGAGAAGAATTCATTGATGACGATGACATTTTACTCAACCAGATGCAGGACCGTCAGCTAGTAAGGCATTCGAGTATCCTGACATAGCGCTAAAATGAATGGAGCTGCAGCCGGAGTGCGGCCCTCTACAGCTACTAAGCGTCAAGCACATGTGAGACGACAGCACAGAAATGAGTAAAGACAGCAAAACTGACTTTGACTTATATGTTCAAGCAATGATACATTTTAATACAGTATGTAAGTACGAAATTGTTTCCAAAATTTGTATCTATTGCTTCACTGTTTAATAGAGGGCAATGTGAAAACTGCATTAATTACCAGATTCATGTATCAATGTGCATAACCTTACTGAAAGCTGAAGAAATTAATATAGATAGGTGCCAGTAAATCTATGAATGCGTAAACCTTGCTTCTGCTTCTTAAAACCTCAGTGACAGAACAAATTTTGAAGTCAACCTGTATTGTCAAACTATTGCACATAAAGTTACACCTATTTCATGAATTAACCCTGAGCATTATGAAATTTTCAAATATTATCTTGTTTTTAGCCAACTTTAATGATTAATTGATTATTCCTATTTGTTGAAAGACTCTTAGGAAACATTTGATTGGTCAAAAAGTCTAAAGCTGATGACCTGAAAACTGCAGACTGCAATGCGGAACAATGTGTGCTAAACACTCAAACCGACAAAGAATAAATGAAATTTTATAAAAATGTCATTTATAATTTACACCAAAGATTTCTAAAGTATTGTACAATAATGTTGTTTCAAGCGATGGCAGAAGTTGGAAATTTTACAATGAAAACCATATGCATATCCATAAGTATGCATGGCACCACTATGGTGATATGTGTACCAGTTTAGTCTAGATGTTATTATTCCTTTAAATAATAATCATAAACATAAAAAAATTTGTGTAAGCGATGTAAATAACTTTTACAAAGCAAATGTAAAACAAAATTTTCTTCATATTTTGACATGGAATTATTCTAAAAAGGTACATAAAAATACTTTTTTTTAATCTATACAGACTATTAAAATTACAAACTAAAAATCTATCTTATTCTGAATAAATTAATATGAAACAAAATAAAATAAAACACAAACCATCTTTATGTGTATAAGTAATTAGATATATCACACACATTATTTCCTTCAACAAAGTGTATCTTAAAAGTTCAGTGAATGGCCTCATAAAATAAAGAAAACAAGAGATACAAACAAAATACCTTTACTGGAATTCAAAGTAATCGCCATTAGCTACAACACACTTTTGACATCGGTTGTACAGCTGCTGGAAACTGTCAGCAAACGCTTCTTTCGGTATCGCTCATAGTACCGTTGTCACACTTTGTTGGATCTGCGCAATGTCGGAAAAGCATGGACCTTTCAGGACTCCTTTGAGGCGGGGAAACAAGAAGTCTGCAGGTGCCAGATCTGGAGAATATGGAGGGTGTTCAAGAACTGTCACCTGGTGTGTAACAGGGAAATGCCTTACACGGATTCTAGTGTTCGGACGGGTGTTGTCCTTGGAGTAGATTCCACTGTCCTCTCTGGTGCTGTGGCCGAACCCGCCGGATGCGTTGCAGCAGCCATTTCAAAACTCCCTTGTATGAATATGCATTGACGGTTGTATCCAAGGGTACAAATTCATGATGGATCAAACCCTTACTGTCGAAAAAGGCGACCAACAATGTGTTACTCCTGGATTTGGTCAGACGACATTTTTTGGGAGGGAGGACAACGACAATGAACACCATTCCATGGACTGTTGCTTAGTCTCTGGATCATACTGGTACCACCATGACTCATTCCCTGTAATTTTACGCTTTTGCAAATGTTCATGACAATGATGCTCACACTGTCTAGGCTTATCTTTAATTCTTCTGCTATCATTATCTTAAGCAGCCATCGATCATCTGTTGCACTTGTTCAATGTTGTCTGGAGTTGTGCTTGTTGACGGTCAACCCGAACGTGGCTCATCTTCGGCATCTTCCTTTCCATCTCTAAAGCATCTAAACCACTCAAAAACACTTTACTCACTGCTTCCACAGCGCACACTTTCACTAACATTTCATGTGTCTCAGTTGCCATTTTGCTTAATTTTAAGCAAAACTTGATGTTTATGCGTTGCTCCATTTTGCAGTGACACGCCTTCTCATACTGACTGTGTTAAATTGGTCATAGCGTGCACTTCCGCTTAACTGTCATGATTTGGACGCTAGGGGACACTAGTTGCCATGTCTCTCACTTTCTCCTCTGGATGAGCGCAATATCCTAACCAATGCAATTATTCAACTATGGGACCATTCACAGAACTTTTTGAACACACCTTGTATTTAGACTTGCATATCATCGACCTACTAGTGAAACATGCCAAACAAAAAATAACAATTCTGAGGAAACAAAAGGGGAGGTATTTTACTCACAAAGTGAGTTTCTCAAGGAGAAAGCTAACTTCATGCAAAGAAAAATAACTTAAGAGGACTTGACTAGTCTAAACATCACTCTATGCTTGGTTTAGAAAAGCTACAAAAAACTCATACAGAAAATTCTGAATTTGTGTTTCACTTGTAAGCTGACAATGTTACACAAATAGCATATTTTTAATTTTAATATTTAATGAAAAGGCTATTTTCCAGTAAAATAAGCAAGCATAAATACAATTTTGAAGTTCTTTTTAGGGAGAAAAACAGCAATTCATTTGATATTCTTACAAAAACTAAATTAGTTTGGATAACAATATCACAAATACATAACAATAGCACACAAAAATTCCACCTACAGAAGTGCCTTGAAGACCAGGAATGTATGTTAAATGCATGGGATGGAAAAGTGCAGGAATGAGCTCAAATGACAGGGCCTGGATGATGCAAGGGTAAGCATGACAAAGACAGAATGAATAACATGAGATTGGTGTCACTTAAATAACTAATCACAATAATTTTTTCACGAGCAATACCCAAATGTTTTAAAATTTTCCAAATTGGATTATAAAGAGCTTTTACTGATTAAGTTAATCACTTTCAAACAAAATTAAATACAATAACCCCTCAATATATTGAACTTGGTGGACAAATTAAAAAAATTCAATAACTAGCTTCTTAGAAATAAAAAGATGTTACACACACACACACACTACTAAACTGCCGGGGTTATAATCAAAATTAAGCAAAACTACAAACAAAAAATTGATGTTAGATACATATAATACTAAATACAGTATATTTTTTAAACAAATGTCTACACATCCAAACTTTCAAGATTCACTACTCAAATCCCTTTTATACCAATTCAGTTTAGGACAACTGCTTGAAAAACACACAATTTTAAAGAAATAAAGGGTGATCAAAAAGTAACTTCCCTTATATATGAGGCCCCAGCAACAGCAATTTTCAGTGAATAAGAATGAAACAGGGGATTTAGAGATTTTAAGTATGCACTTGAGAGTGATGAGTAACGAGAATCGAGCTTTCAGTTATGAATACAAATAACAATACTCACTTTTTGTCGCAATGTGATTGGCACAGCAAAAAATCAAAACTGCCATTAAAAGTTTAACTTAAAAATTTCACAAGAGCACTATCACAAAAGTGAATAACAAAAGAAAGGCAATGATAAACATAACATTTTATTTTTATTACAAATGCTAGTGCTGATTTGCATTGTGATTTATGCAAATTACATGCATTATCATTGCTGCATGTTGCCTTTATTTCCTCTTTTGTTGTTGACGCTTGTATTTGACAGTGTTCTTGCAGTCATTTTCAGAGCTGAAGGTACAATTCTGTGCTCAGATAGCAAAATGTTATGTGACCTTTCCCAAAAAATTGACTAAGTCCCATCTTGGAGTCTTTTTTGTTAATGTTAGAAGGTGGCCAAATGTGTGAGTCTTTTTCTTTCAGTTTATGCGAAAACAAAGGTGGGAAAATTGTAATAAATCAAAAACCACAGAACCACATGTTGAACCTTGAATCTTAAAATTGCTGTCACGAAAAATTAAAAAAGTGACTTATAACATTTTGCCATCTGAGCACAGAATTTCAATTTGGGTTTTTCACAGTGCCAATCACATTGAGATAAAAAAGGTGTTGCAATTTGAAATTTTCGATAATTTGTAATCTGTACGTGTAACTATGAGAGCTCGATTCATGTTATCTACATACATAACACTTGACCACATACCTTGAAATCTCAAATTTCCGATTTCCAGACCGATTCATTGAAAATTGTGGTCATTCAGAAATTGTTAGAGGAAATTGAAATGGTTAAAGAAATTGATTGACAGATACATTAGGGACGAGGTTCTAAAAGCTGAACCCATATAGAGATTTCAACACGCCTACCAGACTGGGAAATCTAGAGACTGCTCTATATGATCTTGTTACGGTCCTTGATAGAGTGGTCAATGGAAAAGAAATTGCCTTGGCAGCCTTTTTAGATATTGAGGGAGCTTTTGATAAGGTTCCAGTAAACGTAATCATTGATGCCCTCATCAGTCAAAATGTTCATCCATTGGTTTGTGCCTGGATTAAAAACATGCTCGAGACAAGGATGGCTCAGGCCTCTTTACTGGGAGACACGCTCACTGTGGGGAACTGTAAAGGCTGCCCACCCATTATGTAGAGGTTGTTGGATGGTAGAGGAGAGTTCTGTACACGTTCTATGTGAATGTGACCATTACTCTGTACGATTTTAATATCTGGGATACCACTGTATCAAATCCTGGGAACTGTCAAACATTCCAATCAGGTACATGCTGAAATTTAGTTCGGCTATCGGTCTTCAGTGGATCAGCAGGGGTCTCAGTACAAGACTATAAGTTGCGGGTTGCTGGCACTCTTCAGAGTCACCCCTTTAACAAGTCATAGCAGTATGTAAGTTTCCCACGGAATTATAGATCTACCTCTGTAATTTACAGATGCGGAACTTCTGGAAGTTGAGAGCTGTATTAAGATCGTATAAGTGCTTCCAAATGCATTGTGCAAGGAGTGATTGCAACTGAAGAATGTTTTGCTGGTGCATTTGGCAGCCAAGTGTCAAGTGCGTAGTGTGAAAATAGCAGCAATGTAGATTAAAGCCGTGATAGTAGGAAATTCAAAAAATAAAAAATTTGCTAATTTCTACTTAAAAAGACATAACTAATAAATCTGACTCCCAGAAAGTTAAATTTAAGGTTCTTAGATAGGTTGAAATAACAATTATTCTAAAAGTAGGTAGAGGGAAATTTCCAACAATATAGATAAATTAAACTCATTTTCACTTTATATTTCCTAAATGTATGTAACAATGTTAGCACAAGAAATACATAGCTGTTCAAAATCAATAAAACTTCTACACTGTCCATTTTCCATTCTGTGTTTCAAAGAAATATCTTAGTTAAAAAAAATACTATTTTGCAGCCTAAAATCGATTTGAACATTAAATTCACATAAAATAAAATCCATCAGCCTTAAACATTCTAAAGGGGAACCCTTCTTATTAAATTGTTTCTGACTCTTCTCTAAGATGACACACGTTCAGAAATTTAAAACTTCAGATCTGCTGGTTCCTAAAAGGCAGAATGTAGTCCCTAAATTTGTTTTAAGATGAATTCCTGGGATAAATAAAAAATTCAATTAATGGAACATCTCAACCAATGGTCTCAACTTAACAAAAACTCTATATTAATTGTCTGACTTCCTGAAAGCTAAACTTAAATGTAAACATTTTTGGTAGTGAAAAATTGCTTAAAAAGATGTATTAAGCATCCTCAGTTAGGTCTTTTACAAGGTGAATGTTCCAAGATATTAAATAGACCCTATTTATAGTATAGAAAATATTTACACCCCCCCCCGATATTTTTCAAAATGGGTTCCAATTCTTACAGATTAGCAATAATAAAGAACACAACTACATATTTACACTAGACTGTGATTGGTTTGGGATTTTGTGGCGCAAGGGCTATATTTGGCCAAGCCACACCTAATACAAGACAAAGTTCAGTAATGAACATAAACACACTAGGAATGCTTTGCTGCCACAGCAGAGGAGATAAATACACATAGGGAGGAATCCAAAGTGACCGGAACTGAACCTGTGCTTCCTACACTCCATTGATTAGTAGCACACCCAATAAAGCATGGAAACATCTCGCCAGACTGAAACAGGAACATTACATTTACTACTGTGATCAAAAAGTATCAGGAACGCTGCATTTAAAATACAGTAGATAAAGTCTGCAAGCTTTTATCAAATAGTTTTACCACTTATATAAACCAGTAGCAGCAATCAGGGATTGATTTAATTTTATCATCTGAAAATAAATTGGTTTTTAATACAAGAAGAATTTTTACTTCGTTAATTTTCCTAAATGTCGAATGTAACTGAGCAAAGAACGTGCATTCAATTTTGTTTCCGCAATGGAATTTCTACTCCAAGCACATTTGAAATGTTGCAAAAAAGCTTTTACAGACGACAGTTTATCAAAAACAACAGTATTTGATTGGTATAAAAAGTTTAAAGAAGGTAGAGAATCCGTAGTAGATTATTTACCATCTGGTAGACCATCCACATCGACTCATGATCAAAATGTCAATCAGGTCAGAGAATGGGTGCTTAGTGATCGTCGTTTAACAATAAGAGACATTACTGAACAAGTTCTTATGTCATTTGTCAAAACGACTTGAATTGTGGCGAGATAACTATTGGGTTTAACATCACAATATGCGCCTTTTCACAATGCATTATTATTCATGATTTTTGACAAAGTAGTCAACACTGTTTGACCTTTTCTTATTTCCACGAGTGAAACTCCCTCTTCGTGGTCACTGCTTCAAGTCCATTAATGCAATGAAAGGAAGTTCAATACAAACCTTGAAGGACTTCACAAAAACGACTTTAAGGCTTGTTTTAAGGGTTGGAAAAAACGTTTTCAGAAGTGCATTGAAGTCTGAGGAGATTACTTTGAAGGAGATGCAATACATTTTGACCAATAAATGGATACCTTTTGTTTTGTGACAACATCAAGGGTACTTTTTGATCAGTTATACATGCAAACAGGTATAACTTAGTTTGGTATGGAACAATATATACTCATTCCATGTCTTAATGCTATCAGGCATGCCTCTAGCTGTTGGTGGCCCTTTAACTTTGAGCACTGCCTGTGAAACTGTAAACTACGTTACTATAAATACTTTTGAACTGTAATATTAGGGTTTATCTCAATGTTGTTCCCATACCTGTTGTATGCATTGTCTGCTTCCCATGATATCATCTCAATCAGCCATCTTAACATTGAGTGCTAATTGCATGCAATTGTAACTACAAGTAATGAATTCACATGGAAAGACAATTACTTTGAACATAGGTAGGGGTTTTGGAAATACATAAAAAATTTAAACTATTGCACCATTATAGAACAGGCGTTACAAGTTTAGCGAAGTCAAATCGCTATCATAAAATGTTTCTAGAGAATAATATCCATTTAGACTTATATTATTAAAAATAACTTAACTATACAAATATTTTTATTTTCCATAGTATGCACAAAAAATATAAAATCAGACACTTGAAAATAATGTAGAAAATTAAATCAGACAGTTAAATCCAGAATGATTTTATCACTGATAATACAAAGAAAGCATACAAACCTGTAGGAGTAGTTGTTTGTGACCTATCACCGGATGCAATACTTAGTTGTTCTGCATTGTTCTTCTGAAACCATAAAATACAAATTTTAAGGGAGAGTTATTTAAATAAATTACTTATAAAAACATTATTTAATGATTCAAAAAAAAATTGCCAAGTACTTTCAATATTCAAATATAGCTATCAGTTCAATAAGGTTGGTTGAATTTTAGTATCACAAGGGTCAGATATTGGCCAGCCAAGCTGCACCTACTCAATAAAAGGTTAGGGGATTTTATCGAATTATTTATTTTAGTATATTCAGTTTGAAGCAAAAACTTATTGATTCCCTTACATAAAACAAATTGGATAGAATAGATTATGCAGTAAATTTATGAAAATATTTACACATTGACATTACCAAAAAATTGCCATCACAGCAATTGCTTGCATTTCAGAACAGAACTTAGAAACCATTTTTGCTAAAGGAAAAAACTTGAACTCAAAACTGATAAACCAGTATTACGAATCACCATTGTTAATTCAAAAACACTAGCATTGTCCAATACAACACTGTATGAAAAGAATTCAAACAGCTTCTGCATCAGCATTTGTACTGAAAAAATGTCAGCAAAGCAACTTGCACATATACTTTAAATGAAAATCTCAATATAAAAATTAAAACTGGCAAGCATCTTTGTAATCACTTAAACTACAGTTCATAAGTATGAGTTGTCATATATATATATATATATATATATATATATATCACCAAATTTGGTACACTTATACTTTAGAAACACTGGGGAAAACATAGGCTATTTCTTTCCTATCTTCAGACCAATCAGTAGCCATGAAAATTGACACACAGGTAGTCCTAAAAGTGCCCCTCGAAGCCCGAATTTTATAATCTAAAGTTTGTTTTTCCGCAATAAATGGATGTGGATAAGGAAACAAATTCTACAGGGTATGTGTATGATTTAACATAGGGTGGGAAACATGTTCTACAGGGTTTGTGTATGAATTAACACAAGGAAATGTCACAGTCATATTTTAGCTTTCACGGTAGGAAACATGTTCTACAGGGTTTGTGTATTTGAGTTAACCCAGGGAAATGTTGCTGTCATATTATAAACCCGAGCAACGCCGGGTCATTCAGCTAGTTTTACATAAAATCTTGAAGGAAACACAAGCCAAAGTTTTCTTAGAGTGTCAATTAATCATAAAAATAAATTTTATACCCAGCCTATATAATTACTTAATGAGCAAGCACAATATAATAGATCTACCTTTCTTCGTTCATGAGACCGCTTCTTTTTCTCATCTTCACATGACAGCTGTGCATGCACTTTTGATAGACGTTTACTGTGTCTAATCTAAATATATCAATTGAAAGAGTATTGAATAATATTAGATTGCTGTAAACTTAGCATCTAATTGCATAATGTGAATCAAAATTATTAAATTTCAAATACAAAAATCAGCAAAGAAAATAAATGTATTGTATAAAAAGTTTTTATGCAACATGTTTTCCGCGAAAGCGCTTTTAAAGGTCATAAGTCCTTTCTACTCTTTATGAGCAATCAATATTAACATTACTTTCCAACAAAATAGAAAATGTATTTTTACGGCTGCTGTTCACACCATGCTCACATGTTGGCATCATTCTTAAATTGGCATAACTTTTCAAGTGCTTGGAAAGCACCAAGAATGTTACCACTCATCTGTTTAGCGGCTGATCACTTGACACAATAGCAGATATCACCAATATTCCTTTTCAGAATTCAACCGACCAACCAGTCTGGTGGTTAAGGTGTCAGCCTCTAGATTGGAAGGATCCTGGTTCAAATCCGGGTCAGTGCATGGATGTTTGTAAGAGTATGGTGTAGAGGCAGCTCATGCACCTAAAATCTGTCGTCGCCAAAAGTCCTTACGTTGGGTTGGAGTGGAAGTAGTGAGGTGCCAGCTCAGGTGTTGCATCGTCATCTGACCGTGGCTCAAAATGACGTGTTGTCCTCAGATCTTTCACCTTACGCGAATAGGTCCCGGAATGTCATCAATAGCCCGTTGTGTTGCTTTAGTACGACGTTAATTAAAAATCACCAAATTATTATTATTTCCTTTTCAGAAACCACTCTGTAAAATTAGGTTGATTTGGTTTTATGGCCCAAGGGCCATATTTGGCCAAGCTGTGCCAAACACATGGCAGACAATGTCAAGTAACTGTGGAAATTAAGAATGAAAAAGTAGAGAAAGATCATTAGGGCATCCTGCTCACGAACTCATGGGAAAAGAATAGATCACTAGGGTTACCTCAGGTTCATGACGTGTGACAACGTACTCAGCCTGTTAGGCCAGCCAAGCATAAAATGATTTCCAAAAGAAACAGTCACCTCTGAACTTTTCAAACTTACTTTAAAATTTTTATAAGAATACAAAAATTTTGTATTTAAAAACTATAAAATGCAGTTACTTACAGATTTCTGTTCTTCCTTCAACCGGATTTCTGCTTGTTCTTTGGCTTTTCTCAGACTTTCCTTCAATTGTGTTGGAACTTTAAAGTGGATTTTTTCTGTATCCCCCATAGTTTGTGCAAAAAAGCTGTAAAAAAAAAGTGTTACAAAAATGATGCAGATGCAACCACTCTATCCAATATAGGAAATAAAAAGTAGCAAGTAAATCATATTTTTTTGATCATCAACACAACCATTTATTTGGTTTCATACTCATGAAATGTACTCATGAGACAGCTCAAATAAGAATTTTTAAGTTATTCCCCAAATGATATTACTTTGAGAAACTAAATTTTTAAATACAGAAATGTCTAATTTTATAAGTGAAATTTTCACATCAGATTCAGTTAGAGATACACAATCTATTTGAGATTACAAGCATTGTTTTTTTTAATAAGTCCCTAATTAATCTTACAAAAAAGTTTGGAAATGTTATCTGGAACACTTGTGGTTTTCCTAAACTAAATTTTTTAAAGAAATTAGTGAATGTTGTGTTTCATTTTTCATATTTAAAAAATGTGATAATGGTGAAATATTGGATTGAGATGCAAAAGTCCGTTTACTAAAAATTGCATTTAATCAATATAGTATGTGCCAACCTATTCAATGACCCTTCTTTCTCTCCGGTAGCTGAATAATCCTGCACTCATAGAAGTTCTGAGGTTTCTGGCTAAAGAACTAATCCAGGTGATGAAACTTTCGGAACTGCTTACTTTACATGGAATTGTCAACGGCACCCGCATAATACACAACACATACACTACCCTACAATAATGCACCGAACAGCAAGATGAGATGGTATAATGGAAAAAATAGATGCTTTAATAGGGGGATGGTCCCCACATGCTGCAATTACACTAGCAACCCTTCTGGGCATACTTTCAACAAGGTTTTGATATACAGCTATGGGTATTTGTGCCCATTTCTGCTGCAAGAATGTTGCTAGCTCAGCTGTCGATTTCGGACGTGGTTCTCTGATCCATAAGCAACACTCTAAAGTGTCCCACAAATGTTCTATGGGTTTTAGGTCGGGACTCTGAGCAGGCCAGGGAAGACATTTTACATCCATATCTCGATACCACTGCTTGACAGAGGCTGCAATATGACATCGAACGTTGTTGACAAGATGACATGAAACATATTTTTAGGTATCAATCAAAGCTAAAATTTCCGCAGATTTCAAATCCGTTAAAATTTGTTAAAGATAACCTGTTTATGAGAATCTATCTTCACATGTTTGTACCTCCTTCTTGTTTGGGTATGATTATGTAAACAAACAAACAAGTTGAGTTGTCATGCTTTTGTGATTGGCCACAGTATGACATCACACTTGTAAAGGGGTGTGGTCATAATATTATGGCCAATCATGTACTTAATGCAGTATTATGATTTTGCTTATGGCAATCTTTCCATTGAGATATTTATGCTAATTTCTAGAGATACAAGAAGTATAAAAGTGAAAGTTCCTTTCTTTCAGGTCACAATTGTTGTCATACATTGGACAGAGATGTATCTCTGGTTTTCCAATCTTTGTTTCTTTTCTGTAAATAGTTTTACAGCTTTTAATGAATAAATGTTTTTAGCTCTTTAAATCTGATGATTTATTTTTTATCCCACATATCACTGGGCACTTTGCTTCCTCACAATATGTGGGTGATATTGGTTATAAACCTGAGCCCATGTGGAGATTTTTTTTTTTAATTGAAAATTTTGTTTTTGTTTTAAGAAGTTTAAAGTAGGGCCAGTTTGCAGTAATATTATGTTTAATACTGCCTTTATTTTAAATTCGCCGTGACCTAAAAATTGCAAAACATTTGGACTACCTGTGTGCCAAATCTCATTGCTGTAAGTGCCGTAGATCGTCAGGATTTTGCGGCCGCGAAACACAAACAAACACTTCCTTTTATAATAGTAGAGATATTCTTGTGCATCTGTGAGCATTCTCGCCTTTTCGGAAATAAAAAAGTATAATTTGTCGAAAATGCTCTTTAGTTTCTGCCATTTTTAATGCTTAAAAAATTTAATAACAATCAAACACAACACAATTTCTTTACCATGCACTCGCTGGAATTCCTTCTTCCAAACATCAAAGTGTGAAACAGTTCGTTTTTATTTTGTGATGCCATCTAGCAACGAAAACGTGACGAACTTTTGCATCAACCTAATACAATACATACATGTTACGAGTTATTCATCGCTGCCCAAAAGAACAAAGCCTGATATTCAACCACATAATCAAACATCACCTAAAAGTAATATTGAATAACCCTTGATTTATATACTTGGGAACATTTATTGATATCTCTCTCTTGCCTGTGTATATAACTAATTCTAACTTAGATAGTCACATTCCTTAACTTTTCTGGTTTTGAAGAATTTTTTTTTATATAATTTCACATGGTACATATCATAAAACTAATAGTCTAAATTAAATTATTAATTTTACATTTGGAATAAGACAATATAAGAGACTCTTTAGAGACCAACAAATTTAGGACACATTAATTAAGAACACGTAAAAACATTCTTGGTTATTTATGATCTTCAACACTTTGACAAGAAAATCGACTTTTTAGATTCATTTAATACATTTTGCGTTTCTTGGAATTTAAGTATTACGTTAAATAAGCTACATTAAATTCAGTTGTATTAAAAAACTCAGCATGACAGTAAACTCAGAGGAAGATGTAAAATAGCACTCAAACTTTACTCACGGATGCTGTAGGAGCTGAGCTATGCTAGGAACTCCATTCTTCAATGATTCTTTGGACAAAGTTGTAAGAATGACTGATCCTAAAATAACAGGTATGGAAATCAAAGATGCAGATTCTTTATTACTATAACAATTTCAATCTTTTAGGGGGCTAGTGCAAGAACATCCTCACATTTACCCAGTATAGATAGTTTTTACATGAATTTATGACCAAAACTGTGCTTACCAAATCATTCAAAAATATCATTTCCAAATTGTATAAAATATTCACTATTTAAAGACTTCACTCATTGCATTTCTTACTTCTTTGGCACATTAGTCATCATTAATTTAATGAGGTGTTGTAGCAAGAATAATAAGACATAATTTTTAGTAAGCTTTAAACACAATTTTAAAATATTTGGGAGAAGCATTTGTATTTAATAGATGGTTTTTATTAAAAAGTTTTCTGAGAATTACCTGATTTTTCCAGGTTCTATTACAACCCTGTAATAAGTTAAACCATATTACTACATGCTTTGCTGGTAACTTTTGTTTCCCTAAATGATTGCTAATCTAAGGAACTAACTGCACATGAAATAAAGTTTGAATGCATATTTTCACTTTTGAGAGAGTCCCTTCAGCAAAGTTTTTTTTTTATCTAATGGCGGGCATTGTTGATTTGTAATCATTTTGCCACAAGGCCAGAAATGATGGCCACTTGTGAAGGAGCAACCAATGGGCGACCCTCATACATGCCCTGACAATGAATTAGAACCAGGAACCTTCTGATCCAGAGGCCAACACCTTAACCACTAGACCGGTTGGTCAGCAAAGTAGTTTGACGCACTTTGACGAAAATGCTTATATTTTACATGAACGTCTCAATTAATTGTCTATATTTAGAAATATATGTAAAATATTTTCAACATCTACACACAATTTATTTTAATCCTTAACTAATTTGAAGAATGTTTTTAAGCTACAAAACAGAAACTCTATCAGCTATTGTCATATTCATTGTGAAACATGCTAAAGATTTACAATAACCTATACTCAGTATTGTAAGAGGTTATTATTATGCATTAGTCAGTATTCATGAAACAATACAGTTCATACAGCGTACAGTGTTTTGTTTACAACTTGGCTCATACAGAACCAAAAGACCTTAACTAAATACTTACGCAACTCAGGAGCACAACTGTTTGGAAGGTTATCACAGGTTGTTGATGATAAAGGAGCACCAAAAGCCATTTCATACATTAAATGTCCAAAGCAATATACATCAACATCTTCCATTGTCTACAGAGGGATGGAACGACAAGTTGCGAATTAGATTTAAAAGTAAGATTAAGAAAGCTGCAGGTAAAACTGGGCTCTTATACTGTAAACATAATTTAAAATTTCTACAAGTTCGCTTGAGGAATAATTGTTAAATTTTAAAAATTTCCCAGAATGCACTGATATGGTAATTAAAACAAAGTTTGTTCTTTCTTGGAACTAATAAATCATTACATTTCCTAAAAAATGGGAAAGAAATCTTACCTGAATTTTTTTTATTTGAATGATATAGGGTCTCAGGAAACATGGAACTCCTTGCACTCCATTAAAGGTATCGAGGAGCTTACATTTTCCACCAACAATGGCCACATTTCCGGAATGAACACTCCCTGAAATAATAATTCGCTTTTTAACTTGAAAAAACACTGAAATCTTGAAAAAAACAATTCTTAGACAATCATAGTCTGGCTTCTGGGAGTTGCCGATCGGGTCACTATGTTTTGAACAAGTCAGTTAAACTAGAGGATTGGGGGTAATTAAACAAATTGCTTCCACAATTCGGCATTTTAAGCACAGATGCTGGTTCTAAGTTTATCATTTGGTACCAAAAGCAACAGCTATGATAACATGTTGTAAGTAGGGAAACCAGCCATGGTAATTGCATATGACACATATGGCAGCCTTCTCCTAACAATGTTTCATAAACTGACTGAATCAAGGTCAACTGCTTTCTCATTGGAGCTACACTATATCCTCACACAGTAAAACATATTAAATACTCCCAATTCTTCTCTCCACCAATACTCCACATAAATAAACACATTATCATACTCTACATAAAATAAATTTAATAAATACTATTTAATTCATAAAACATTGTGTAACTGCCACCTAAATTGTTTTGAGTGAGAGGCAATTATGTAAAAATAACAGAATCTAAAAAAAAAAAATCAATTAATCGGATTTTTTTTATTTAAATCGTATTTTTTTTCAAATTGAAATCAGATTTTTTTATTTCATTTTCTGTAGGCAATATACATTGTTTTTACAATAATTATATATTTATAAATTTGTTAAATAAAAAATTGAGTTTGTGACAAGTTAAATCAATATTTACTTAACATTTGTTTGACTTTAAAACACAAGTTGACATACTACATAGTTTTTCTTGAGTAAATTACATCGTCATGTTAACAAATTTATCAGTAAGTGTAAGTGACAGACCTAAACTATAGTGAGAGAAGTAGAATAAATGACAGAGAAATAGTCAGACTATAGTAAATTCTAATAATAAAACTGCCGAGAAGCTATAATAAATTAATATTCACTTATATTGGATCTTTCTTTCTTCCTGCTGATATTTTAATGGCTGCGTGTGTGTGAAAATGTATATTTCTACCCTAATCTCTATTGCACACCACAAGAATAAGTCAACTGAGAAATGCCTAAAAAAACTTTACTTCCTACTTGTGTTTTTTTTTTTTAGCTAATGAAATCAGTCACCCCTTTAGTTTATAATTTTGAATCAAAATGTTGCATACTTCCTTTAAGTGTTTATATTATGAGTGCTGTTAATCAGGAATGTTTATACATTACTGTTTCCAGTATATAGTATATTCTAATAAGTTATAACTGGCTGTGACAATCTTTTATAATTTGCAGTAACTGACCTAGTTCCCTCTGAGCCAGGTGTAGCTATTAGTGCTGAAATCAACACGAGTGCAGAAAAATTAAAGCATTTGACCACTTCTGTGATTATTCTATGGTGCATTTACTTAGTTATAAAAATTTGTGATTAGTTGTGATTTAAATCAGTGATTTAAAAAATATCATTTGATTAAAATCATGATTTTAATCGTTGATTTAAAATCTTGACACCCTGAAAAACAATATCTGTTTAAGAATAAAAAAATTAAAACTACTTACACAAATCCAGTGAAAGTGCTGTAGCTATTATATAACAGAAGACTTTGCAAAAATGTTTTTCGAAAACAGCAAATTAATTTAAATTTTTTTTAAATACATCTTCTGCTTTCTCTAAATCGAATGAATCAGGACTGACATAAACATGAATTAATGCTAAGAAAGTTTGTGCTTAATTTACCTTTCACAACTCTTCATTTCAAAGTTTTAGACTATACGGGTTATCCGTGGCAATATGTATTGAAATAAACTGCATTTATATTTATCGTAGAATAACTGAAATATAGACAAACTGTATATAATTTTTGAATATTTTAGGAATGTAAAAGTGAAACATGAATAAAAAGAAAATTACCATGATAAAATCCACGGTCATGAAGAAATTTCAGAGCTGTAAGAACATGGTAACCAAATGCTCTTATCTTTGGAAGCTCTAATGCATTATAGGATTTAGGATTACCATACTTTTTAAGAAATTGCAAACGGGGTTTTGTCTAGAAAAGGAAAACAAAGTGGAATCAATTTACTTACTAATCCACATTGAGGTTCATAAATTTCATTTTTTTACAACATAAGTATATATTCATTTGAAAAACATACATAACCTAATAACTGAGTATCTCTCTATATTAAAAAAAAGTTACCGCCGCTGCAGGATTGAAAACTGTGTTGTTTAGCTCGATTCTTAGACGGTTTCCCGAGAAAGTACTTATCAGAAAAAAATTTAATTAACATGGTTTGTTCTTCATCGTATTCCCTCGACAATTATTAAGATTTTTTTCCGATGCGGCTATTAGTTTAGGGTTTATTAAGTGTCAAAATTGAAGAAGCGAAATTTCTTCCGCGAGTGAGCAAAACACATAAAAATTTTCAGTCTTCAGTCGTGAGTTGTTTTTTTAAGAATACCTCTCAACGTAAATTTTTGCAGCTTGTAGAGTTTTTTTTTTGAAATTTCAATTTGGTTCTTGATAATATTTTTGTGAAATTCGGGAAAAATCGGGACATTTTTGTTACTTTTTTTTAAAACTGCCGTATTTATATCTAATTACTATTAGTTTTTAATTTTTAAATATCGCAGTATACCTCAGAATGTACTCTTTCTTATGGTACTATTATTTTTAAATCGGTTAACAATTAAATTGGATGAGATCAAAAGTTGGTCATACAAAATTCGGAATCTTCGGATATTTTCGCTACTTTTTGTTAAAACTCTTATATATCTACAGCAAAAACCATAATTTTTTTAATTTGAGAACATCACTGAATACATTACATTACACTCTTTCTTATGGTACAATTATTTTTCAAATTGGTTAATAAATAAAATCGATGCAATTAAAAGTTGGTCCTACAATTTTCGAAACTTTCAGATCGTAATTTCCGATATGAAACAAACTGTCATATCTATATCGTTGGCGAGCGTAAGCGAGCAGGGGGCGGAGCACCCTAGTAATTCAAAATTTTTGATTGATTTAGAGTTTGGAGTCTTTGGAATAAATTTGCTTTATTAACTAATTTTTCAATGTTGCTTTCAGATCTGACTTTAAGAAATAGCCACCATATCAAGTTTCTTTGTGATTGGATTTATATTTGCTATCTTTCAAAATTAACGCTTTGGGGCACATAAAACGACACTAGATTTTTTATATTTTCATATTAGACCCGTTATTTTGAGGATGCAGCACTGGTTTTCAATGGTAGAGAATATTACCACAATCGAACATATTGTCTACCAATGAAAAAATCGGTATTTTTGTATTCCGAACTTTCAGGTTCTCAAATTTCAAGAGTGGAATCTTCTAGCTAAGAGCATACGCTTCTATGCTAAGAAATAGAATGGCGTCTATTTATCGACTCGTTCAACATTAGTTTAAGACCTGTCCTTTTGTACAATGGAAATCAAAAGCCTTGTATTCCAGTAATGCAGTAAAAATGAAGGAGACTTATGAAAGCATGAAAAAAAGTCTTACTGTAATAAAATATAGCCACTTTAAAGGCTCAGCAGTTTTGCCTACCACTTCATATCAAATTATGACTTACAAAACCCAGTGAAGGCTATGGACAAATGTAGGCCAGGTTTCTTGCACACTTAAAGTAAAATTTTCCACAAAAGAGCCACAAAACCCAAAGGAATTTTTGTTGGCCTTCAGATACAGAAAGTACCAAGTGATTATGTTATTACATAAATGCTGAAGAAGCTTGGGCACAACACGTGCCCCCCCCCCCTCACCTCCCGATTTAGACTGTCAGGACTAAGTGGTTTGTAGTGACCACCCAATAGGGTTTGATTCCATTGGTTGTGACAAAAGTCACCCCCGAAAAGAAGAAACGGGGCACATGATAGCCCTGGTCGTATCACCCTTGTTACCCGTGCTTCTTGCACACTGTTAACTGGTCTAAACGAGACCATGGATGTGTTTTTGGGGTACAGCAGACCAAGCAGCTTCCACACGTTGATCTGGTGTGGCAGCTGGGGATGTAATCTGGGTAAATCGTTGAGCAACCATGGACCACATGTTTTCTATCGGCGAAAGATCAGGAGAGCGAGCTGGCCAGGGAAGCAATTCAATCTGGCGATTGACGAAGAACCCTTGGACAATGCGTGCCACGTGTGGTCGCGCATTATCCTGTTGAAATATGGCTGTGAGAAAACCCTGAAGGTAAGGAAGGACAATTGGCTCCAACACCTCGGAGATGTAGCGCTGACTGTTTAAAGTACCGGCAATGCGTACTAGAGGAGTGCGAGAGTGATATCCAATACCCCCCACACCATAATACCCGGTGCAGGACCAGTGTGGCGGTGCATAACGCAGCTGTTCAGCATCCTCTCTCCACGGTGTCTCCAGACTCGAATCCGACCATCGTGGTGTTGCAGACAGAAGCGTGACTCGTCAGTAACGACAATTTCATTCCATTCTGCCGTCCACATCCTTCTTTCATCGCACCATTGGCGGCTGAGACGTCTGTGGTTCTGCTTCAAGGGTAGACGAAGCAATGGACGCCTTGCGGACAGACCACTCTGCTGTAAACGGCGTCGAATGGTACGCCCAGACACTGGATGATGCGTTACAGACTGAATGTGCTGTGCTATGGTTCGTGATGTGGCTGAGCGATCCTTCACTGTCATACGCACAATATGTCTGTCATCACGTGAAGTGGTGCACTGAGGTGGATGCGATCAAACACGTCGGTTCATTGTATCCTCCTGCATCCAACGATCACATATCCACATTACAGTTGTTTGGTTTCGTCCAACACGACTACCGATTTCCCTGAAAGATAATCCACAATCTCGGTAGGCCACTATCCTTCCTCTGTCGAACTCGGATACTTGATCAAAAGATGATCGCTGTTTTCTAGGAGGCATAATTGATTGTTTTTTTGAAAAAACCACAAGAAAAACACAATTGCCGTACTTGAAATCGTCGAAATCTCCAAGCCTTAAAAAGCGCTTTGAAGTGGCGCCACAGGCGTGCGTGATGTGCGTCTGAGCTGAAATTCTAATCATTTGCATATCTCACCTCTGATAATGCATGTTGTAAATTTCATATTATTTGCATGCTTCCTTCAGGGTGTTGCATTTACAGTGGCCAGCAGTGTACATCAATAGCCAAGTGCAGGCGAGCCCAAGAACCAAAAGGGTAATGAGGTACAAGCAAATTGACAAAACAATGCAAAAAAAAGGACATGTTCAGAGTAAATACCACGCAGGAAAATTAGAAGATTTGTAAGTAAAATTTGCTGCATTGTATTAAAAAAATTTTCCTTTTTTCAAAAATTATTCCTATTTATATGTATATCTGCTATTATTTTAGCATTGCAAAAGGGCATAAATAACAGGCAGAGGGAGGGCGGTGTTAGATTAACGGTTTTTGACCAAAAAAACTGCAAATAATCCAAAATCCGGAAAAGTCCAAAATTCCGAATGGCTGAGGTCTGGAGGAATTTCGGACTTTGTACTGTACTAACTACTAAAATAACCAACAGGTCATTCAAGACCTTCTCAATAACTATAAAAAACTTCGATGCCGAGTGTCTTTTAAAATACATTTCCTAGATTCTTGTCTGGATATGTATCTTGCCAACCTAGGAGCAGTCAGCAATGAACATGGAAAAAGTTGTTGTTAAGATATCCAAACAATGGAGCAGAGGTATTAAGGCAGGTGGGATACCCACAATGATGAGTGATTATAACTGGTTTTCACAGGAGAACACGACACATGTGAAAAATGAGCAAAGTGAATGAGTATGGGAGTATAAGTGTATTAACCCCTTCTGGTGAAATATAACCATGTTTTTCAAACTTTATACTTGAGAATAGAACAAAAATACATATTTGAGAGAAAAAAAACATTAAATCAATTAGAAATTTTTTATTTACCACAATCATAAGACCTCTAAAGTGTTAATCTGCATAGAAATATTTTTGAATTTTAAGTATAAAAGCCTTATATTTTTCACATTTTGTATAAATGCAATCATAAAACACCTTAAAGTGGAAAGTTAAAAAATTCAAATTGATTAATTTCAGAAGTAAAAAATATGAAATTCTGAGCCAACTGATAAAAATAAATAAAACATCAAGACAAATATATTTTTCGTTTTCACTAGCAAAAATAATTTTGATTTGACTGCAAATATTAGAAGGGTTGAATGGATTTTATAGTGCAAGTGCCATAATTTAACATTAGATGTTAAAATATACTGTTGAAAATGTAAAGTGAAGAAATAAACATACATTACATAAAATATCTCTTAAAGTTCCACTTTCTAAAAAATCGTAAATGACTAGTCCACCATTTGAGCTCACACAGGACATGGACACTGGATATATATATGGATGCTGGAAATAATAAAAATAGGTTAAGAAAGGTTATTAATCTATACAAAAAGAAAACACAATATAACTTTCTGCCTACAGAAATAGATCACACAGACCTGTACATTTCCTAATAATTTCACAGCTAATGCCAAATCTTTTTCATTTAAGTGCTGATCAGGTCCTAAGGCCATCTGAAACAGAAAGTATTATTTACAAAGTTATATTCAAAAAGTTACTTACAAAAAAACCATATTTGCTTTAAAAAAAAAACTGCACAGTAGGCAAAAGCGCCTTTATTTAGGAATTCATTTGTTCTACAATTATTTTTTAAATATTAATAATTTACAAAGCTTGAATGTTTTACGAATTCAACATGTTTATAAATTACATACAAGGTACATTTACACATATATTTATATATTCAAACATATTTTTGATTTAACAGCCAATATTCAAAGAGGTCGAGAGCAAAAAAATTATTTCTTTTCACATTTAATATTTAATAGTGCATTGAGTTCGGTAATTATGAAGTTTTTTTGTGTCTTACCCATGACAGTATAAATCTTTTCTTGGTTTCGTTCTTTGATTTAATACTAAAATATTGTTTTCTTATCCTCCAACCTAGAATGCATTTTATTTAATGTTAAATGCATTACCAAAATTACATAATATCAAAGCATTTATTACAAAAATACAAACGTAGGAAATATTTAAACTGAAAACTATCAAATTGTAATTATACTAGCAATAATTTAAAAACTATTTCTCAAAGGCCAATGTCAAGAAACTAGGTTTAAATTACTATACAAATTACAATAAAACATATTTTCCTTGAACTTAAATATCCTGCTGACTGAATCCTGCATAAAAATAAATCCCTTTCGTCATAAGATAATCTTTAAATTGGAAAAAGTAATATTTGTAATTTTTAATACCAAATGAATTGTCAAAAAATTCTTATTAGTCATTTATGCGGAAAAGTTGGGTGAGTCAGATTTTATTTCACAAGGACGTATTTGGCCAAGCTGCACCCAAATAGTATCAAGTAAATGGATATACATTAGGGATGCGACATCGAAAACAAAACATTGATGTTCAAAATTAAAACATCGATATTGATAATACATCGCTAATACTTTAATTTGTCATTGGCGTGTTTATTAATTTAAAACTAAGATTTTTTTTTAACTGTTAAAACAAAGTCAAAAAATTTCATAAGAACAACTAATAGATATTTTATTTTCAAATTGAATAGGATAAAAGAATGTAATATTTACAACAATTTAACATAGGTACTATTAACTACAAGTATAATTAGGTCGGTTCATAACAATAATTATTGTTAGTTATTATTAATTATTTATAAACTTATAGGGGGAGAAATATTTTTTCCCCTTCACCAGAGAGTGGAAATATCAGCCATGAGCCCTCTGGCAGCTCAATAAAATTTAGCCTTCGTATAAAAGTTGTCAAGAGTAAAATTCATAAAAGAAAGTGCAATGCAGTTAGTCAGATGTAAAAAGTTCATAACGGTGAGAAACATAACAAACTTATTTTTTATTTAGTGTAAATAAAAAATATTGTAGTCTAAAATTATTATATGCCTCAATATTTAGTATTTATAGTTTGTACATAATGAAGTTTGTTAACTTTCTCCACTTTACTTCTTTTTTCACTAACTATCTCACCAGTTAGGGAAAAATTGATGGAACGGATGTTGCCATCACTGACAAATACTTAGTTGCGCGGTTACCTTTCTTAATTTTTACACTGTGGTATTTTTTCATTCAAAAATAAAATATTGATGTTAAACAAACATCCGCTCCATCGGCTATGGTAAATACATTGAAGTTTTTATAAAACATCGACATCGCTGTCTCATCCCTAGTCTAAAAGTATGTTCAATTTACTGATTATAAAAATTATGCTATTTGGTTATTTTTTAAAATTTTTATAATGGTACTTTTTTCATTTTAGAATAAAACCTTGACGACGTAAAAACATCGAAAAGTATGAACATCAATGTTAAAAAAAAAAAAGAGACTTCAATTTTTTACAAAACATCGACATTGATGTTGCATCCCTAATATACATATGCAAGGAAAGTTTTACCTGTGCAGAAGAGGGAAATAAACCCATTAAGGAATTGAACCTTCAACCGTTACAACTTGGAAGTTCCTAGTACAGTGGACTGAGTTCCCACTGAATTGCAATAACCCTGAGGAAATACTTGAAATTTCACAAGTTACATTTGTGACTCTTAAAATTATCACCCACATATAATGGAGAAGCAAAGTGCCCAGTGATATGTGGAAAAAAAATGAATTCCAAACATTCAAAACAGTTATTAATAAGGCAACTTTTTGCAACCAATGCAACTTTTTTTTTCCTTACACGTTCTACGCTGCATGTAAAGTACTAAAACCAAAATTCCACCTACCTAAGTGAGTTATAGCTGCAACATAAATGCAACTTTTCAAAATTTAGCTTAAAATTAATATTTCATTTTTTGACCTCATAATCAACCCTTCCATCATGTGTGTCTGATCTTGCGAACGCAGAAGTATTACGGATCAAACAAGTTCATGGAAAGAAGAAGTGCGTCCTAACAGACGAAAGTGAAATAAATAACAAGTACTTTATTACATTGGTTGGCATTCTTGATAATCCAGAGGAAACTTGCGTAATCGACAGCAGTTTGCAATGCGAGTATTGATTATCATTATGTAGTTCGTCTTGTAGATGACTTTTTAAAATCTCTGAATGTTGAGCGAAAGGATTTTGCACTTCTGCTATCCGATGCTCCATATTATATGAATGCGACTGGAAACACACTCAAGGTGTATATCCGCGATTGCTTGAAGTAACTTGCGTGGCACAATTGTTTCACAACTTCAGAAAAAGTACGTGGATTTTGCACAAATCAGTACAATCTCATTGTTTGTGTAAGGCAGCCAAAGTACAAAACAAGCTCCGAAAAGCCACTTTTCAGGCATTGGCCAATAGCCTGAGCCAGTACTCACACCCTCGGCAATGTGGCTTCGGACATCATTGTACTACGCAGCCCACCTTCCCACTGTAAAGGACATTGCTAGCGGTTTCAGTGACAACGGCATTTTAGTGTGTCGCGGTATAAAAGAAGTGTTTGACCCGGAGCTGCCAAAAATTTGCTGAATATCAAAAGCAGCTACGAATGTTTGTATCATCTCGTAGAAAAATTGAAAACGAAAGCGTACAACATCAAGACAGCGTATGAAGATATCAGATCAATGGATTTTAAAGATCCTTGCAACCTAAAAGTGTATCTTAAAAAAAAAAAACGATTGGAAAAGAATAATGACCTGAAGGTTATTGCCTGAAGGGATTGAAAACTGTGTTGTTTAGCTCGATTCTTAGACGGTTTCCCAAGAAAGTACTGATCGGAAAAAAACAAAATTAACATGGTTTGTTCTTCATTGTATTCCCTGGACAATTCTTAAGATTTTTTTCCGATGCGGCTATTAGTTTAGGGTTTATTAAGTGTCAAAATTGAAGAAGCGAAATTTCTTCAATTTCTTCAACCACATTCAAATTTTCAGTCTTCAGCCGTGAGGTTTTTTTTAAGAGTACCTCTCAACGTACATTTTTGCAGCTCATCAAGTTTTTTTTTTAATTTCAATTTGGTTCTTGATAGTATTTTTTTGAAATTCGGGAAAAATCGGGTCATTTTTGTTACTTTTTTTTAAAACTGCCGTATCTATATCTTATTACTATTAGTTTTTAATTTTTAAAATATCGCAGTATACCTCAGAATGTACTCTTTCTTACGGTACTATTATTTTTGAAATCGGTTAATAATTAAATTGGATGCGATCAAAAGTAGGTCATACAAAATTCGGAATCTTTGGATATTTTCGCTACTTTCTGTTACAACCGTTATATCTACAGAAAAAACCGTTATTTTTAAAATTTGAGAACATCACTGAATACATTACATTACACTCTTTCTTATGGTACAATTATTTTTAAAATTGGTTAATAAATAAAATCGATGCAATTACAAGTTGGTCATACAATTTTCGGAACTTTCAGATCATAATTTCTGATACAAAACTAAAACTATCATATCTATATCGTATTACTATTAGTTTTTAATTTTGAAAATATCGCAGTATACGTCAGAATGTACTCTTTCTTACGGTACCATTATTTTTAAAATTGGTTCATAAATACATTCGATGCAATCAAAAGTTGGTGACACAAATTTCGTATTTTCTATTTCGCTGAGCATATTTGCGGAGCACACCAGGGTTGTTTTTTTGACTTATCGGGTTTGCCAGATATCAAATTTATCGTAGCAACAGTTGCCATAACAACGATTTCTTTTTATTTGGCGAGGAAATAGGCTCGCTGTTTTCCCTCTGTTCTCAGACGGTTTACCGAGAAAGTACAAAGTACAGATCGTAAAGTTTGGAGATTAAAACGGTTTACTTAAAATTCTACAGGGAACAAGATGCAGAAGATTTTTTACTCATGCGGCTATTAGTTTTGGGTGCATTAGGTGTTAAAGTAAAAAAAAGTGAAATCACTTGCGAAAGAAGTATTGGTTTGCGAAGCAAACCAAACGGGATTGCGTAGCAATCCCTGTGAGTCGGCGAGCGTAAGCGAGCAGGTGGCGAAGTCCTCGATGTGACGTCATGGACTGGAAAGTGAAATCAGGATAATACGAATTATTCAGATGGTTTCACTCTGCGAAAGGAATGTTGGTTTGCGAAGCAAACCAAATGGCATCTGTGAAAGGAGAGTTGGTTTGCGAAGCAAACCAAATGGGATTGGCGAGCGTAAGCGAGCAGGGGGCGGAGCCCCCTAGTCTTTAACAAAAATGTTGGATTAAATTTCTAAAACTTCCTTAAATTATATGAGCTATGTCGCTTTAAAACATTTTCTAACTTAGAGATGTAATTTTTACAAATTAAAAAAAAAATGTTAGTTATGTAACTAACATTTTTTACACAACAAATACAAATGAAACACTACAAATATACTTTTCAAGAGTGATCTAAACAAGTAATCAGTTAATCTGATTACATAACTATGTAACATACCAAAGTCTAGCAATGGTTCCACAATTTCCCATTCAGGTTCAGAACGAAAGACCATAGAAACATGTTGCAAAGAGGTTTCTAGAGGTATATAAAGAAATCCGAATTAAATTTTATGGATTATGATGCAAAAAGTTTAACTAACATTATAAATCACAAAAAAGCGACAGTACATTAATAAAAAATACAAACATTTTCCAACTTTTCAAAGTTTGAATGTATAAAGATAATTTCTATCAAATGTAATCAAAACTAAATAGTTTTATTTTTATTTTAAAAATCGAAAATTTTATCACAAAATTTTTTTTTGAAAATTTACAAAAGGTAAGTTATTTTGTAAACTATCTTGAAAATACCTCCTTAAATTCATGGCAAGAATATAACTGAAAGCTTTAAAAAATCAATTACAGTTTAAATAAACACAAAACTACATCCTGAGATTATTTTAATGACAAAAATATAAATATATGAAATAAAATTTGTAGTTATGTTAAATAATTTAGCTACTCAAATAATAAAAGCTAAAAAATATTACTCACCAACAAAATTAAAAGCATAATTAGCTGGATCTAAGAACTTTTTCACATGGATTGAGGAAGATAGTAAAGGATGTGACAACACAAAATTTATGTAAACCTAAAAAAGGATAAAATGTAAAGCCACTGAAGAAAAAAAATACTCAGGATTCAATTGGATGATTAAATATGTGGGAAATTTTTTACCACATGCTAAGGAATTTTGGATTTTAAAGTATTAGGGAGAATACTACTTTTTGTAAATTTGTTGTGAAGTTTAGTAAACTACGAGGTATGTTTCCAAAGTTCTGGATATTTGGTTGATAATTTTTCTTAATGCCATCGACCTTGTCCAATATCATTTCCTTTTAACTGAATGCACTTAACCTAGTATGAAACCATTTAAAAACTATTAAGAGTGTCTTTTATCCACTGATTTACAATCTATTTTTTTGTCACAAATTGAAATTTTACACTAGAGGTTTTTAAATTCAGGAAACAGATGACATAGTTCCTGTGTTCCCACTTTCCACACTCCTATTAACACTCTCTTTCCATAAAGTAATGGCTATTTGAGAATTTCAGTGTCTTCCATTGCTGCAAAAATGTACACTTAAAAATACCATGATTTAGCCATGTGTATTCACCAAATGGCTAAATCACGATGATCAGCATTGATTAACATCATTGGGAAAACCTGTCAGGATTTGTCTACTTTAAAACCTTAGTCAATGGCCCTGCATTATTCAGCCAGGTCACATTTCCTAGAACTATGAAAACATCTCATATTATTTGTAATAATTATTGTACATATTTGTGCTTTAGAACACCACACAAAAGTACAGGTATATCCTTTTACCTACAAATTATCCAGATAACTAAATACAATTATAATCTAAAAATTGTTTAATCAATTTTCTTGAATAAAGAAACTTGCTAGCAGTTTTTAAAATTATTTCATTAATTCTTTCAGCAACATTAGATTCTAATGTTATAAAACATTTAATTATTTTATCAAACACAAAGCTCCTTTTTCATTTTTGAAATGTTTCATCAAACTGAAGGTTACATAATGCTATCTAAAAAGTACATCACAACTGCAAAATTGAGGTGAATTTCCAAGATCTACTTGTATGCGTGGCATTATTTTCAAAAATAACATAATACGCTATTAATAACCTCACTTTCACTCCCATCAAAGAGTGTCTCGTACATGTTCTATAATTAATATTAATCATGACCTAAACTCTTGGTTTTCTTTTTCTGAATAAAATAATGAATTGCACTTACATCCAACACAACAGCAATAAATCAGTTTTTCACTAGATTTGTAAGAATAATAAAAGATGTTTCAAAGATAATTGCTCTTAAGGAACACTTATGTTTTACTTCTGTTACCCAAAACAATCCAAACAGCAAGCCTGAACGCAGTTTAGAAAATTCAGTTTGAATGTGGCCCAGTGAAGTTGCCACACAGCAAACCCAAACTATTCAGACATATCACCTGACTTCCAGACATATCATTCCTCAAAAGAATTTCGGTAGGTAGGTATTTTAGTTAAGGTCGCAGTGGAGCAACACAATGAGCTCTTGGGAAGTCCGGAATTAATCCCCAAGGGAAAAATACGAGGACAACACCGCGAAATTTTGAACCAAAGTCAGGTGTCAAGGAAACACCTGAGCTGGCACCCCCTCTCCAAAATTCCACAACATGCCCAATCATTGGTTCATTTGGGTTTTATGGCGCAAAGGTTTTGACAAAAAAATTTCGGATCTACCGTCCACCAGAGATATTCTTCTGAAAACACTCAAGCATGCCACTTGAAGGGTTAAGCAATTCACACCAATTTTAAAGTCAACTCTGGTAAGTAACCTTGGTGAGCTAATATTTAATAAGCTTGACTAATTTTTCAGACAAGCCAGATTCCATTGTATTACATTTTCCACAAGAGAAGGTTTTGCATGACTGTTAAGCATGTCTCTTCAAAATCTTATTTCCCTTACTTGCAGTGCTTGCTGCCTTTCAGCAATAAACTCTCTTTCCAATTTTCCAAAGACTTTCTTTGGTGGTAGGGGAATATCAAGACCAGAACATAAGAGCATGTGATTCAGAGCATCAAAATCACTATAACGACGAGTCACCTGCCATGGTGCATCTGAGGACCCCCTTTGCACTTTCATGAGATACACCTGAAAAACAAATATTTTTTAATACAGTATAGGAACTAAAAATATGCTTATATAGGTCAAAGAGAACAGTGCAATATCAAAATGAAGTGTCTGTCAAGAGAACTGCTCCCAACATATCTTTAGTGGAAGTTATATTGGACATTTTTAGAATAATATCCAGGCCTTGTACTAATGTATTTGAAAATAAAAAACATCTTTAATCAGTTTGAGTTGTATGCTGTTAATCATTTGATTTTAATCATACATCATTGAAAATATCCGAGTTTGCTGCATCTGTTGTATGCTATCATATTTCCCTGAAAATAAGACCTAATCAGGTCGGTTGGTTCGGGTTTTATGGCGCAAGGTCCAATAGTAGACAAGTTGTGCCAGACACAAGATGAAATTTGACCCAGTAAATCAATAAAACTTTTTTAATGCTGTCGAGTAAGAAATGCCTGCTTTGGGAAATGCCTGCTATCACTAATGATTTTCTTGCATTCGATAAAGGAAAGGATTTGATTAATTTTAATGGTTTGAATTTCCTTTTCCTCGATCCAACAAGGATAGGTGCGTGATTCGGATGGATGATCACCTTAGCAATTAACACACTTTGGTGTAGATTCGCATGTTTTACTATTATGTCCTTCAGTTGAACAGCATGCGCAGGTTTCTTTACCTCAGCAACATTGCATGGAATGTCAAAATCGTTGGCATTTAAAGCAGCGTAAGGGGTTGGGATATATGGGTTGACAGGGCATCTAAGGTAAGCAATATTAACAAATTTAGGCAGAGCAGGTACCTTGAAAGTAAGTATTACATTTTATTGGGAAGATATGACCGTTACAACGAAATATTATCTTACGGATCAGTCTTCAAGTGACTCTAAAATAAATAAATTCAAGAACATCTTCCAAATTTCAATCTTTGGAAACACTGTTTAGCATTTATTTCTGTGAAATTGTGTTCCTTCACATCCTCCTTTTAAATAATCTCTCTATATTAAAAAAATGTAACCACTGCCGCAGGATTGAAAACTGTGTTGTTTAGCTCGATTCTTAGACGGTTTCCCGAGAAAGTACTGATCGGAAAAAAACAAAATTAACATGGTTTGTTCTTCATTGTATTCCCTGGACAATTATTAAGATTTTTTTCCGATGCGGCTATTAGTTTAGGGTTTATTAAGTGTCAAAATTGAAGAAGCGAAATTTCTTCCACGAGTGAGCAAAACACATACAAATTTTCAGTCTTCAGCCGTGAGTTTTTTTTAGAGTACCTCTCAACGTAAATTTTTGCAGCTCGTCAAGTTTTTTTGAAATTTCAATTTGGTTCTTGATAATATTTTTTTGAAATTCGGGAAAAATCAGGAAATTTTGTTACTTTTTTTTTTAACTGCCATATCTATATTTTATTACTATTATTTTTTAATTTTTAAAATATTGCAGTATACCTCAGAATGTACTCTTTCTTACGGTACTATTATTTTTGAAATCGGTTAATAATTAACTTGGATGCGATCAAAAGTTGGTCATACAAAATTCGGAATCTTTGGATATTTTCGCTACTTTTTGTTACAACCGTTAACTAAAACTGTCATATCTATATCATATTACTATTAGTTTTTTATTTTGAAAATAGCTCAGTATACCTCAGACTATACTCTTTCTTACAGTACTATTATTTTAAAAATTGGTTCATAAATAAATTCGATGCAATCAAAAGTTGGTGACACAAATTTCGTATTTTTTATTTCGCGGAGCATTGTATTTGCGGAGGGTTGTATTTTTGACTATCGGGTTTGCCAGATATCAAATTTATCGTAGCAACAATTGCCATAAACACGATTTCTTTTTATTTGGCGAGGAAAAAGGCTTGCTTTTTTCCATCTGTTCTCAGACGAATTACCGAGAAACTACAAAGTACACATCGTAAAGTTTGGAGATTAACAGGGTTTTCTTAAAATTGTACAGGGAACAAGATGCAGAAGATTTTTTACTCATGCGGCTATTAGTTTAGGGTGCATTAAGTGTTAAAGTAAAAAAGAAATCACTTGAGTAAGAGGTATCGGCTTGCGAAGCAAACCAAACGGGATTGCGAAGCCCTCGCTGTGACGTGACGGACCGTAAAGTGAAATCAGGATAATACAAATTATTCAGATAGTTTCACTCTGCGAAGTAATGTGGGTTTGCGAAGCAAACCAAATGCCATATGTAAAAGGAGTGTTGGTTTGCGAGCGCAAGCGAGCAGGGGGCGGAGCCCCCTAGTTATCTTAAAAAGCACTTCTACACCACTAGTTTTAATCTTTCTTCATTCACAAATAAAGGGAGAATTATAGGGGAAGACGGGGTACAATGAAACAAGGGGTACAATGAAACATTACTTCTAAAATCAGTACAATTTGTCACAGAAAGTTGCAATTTATATATATGTTATACAACTATAAGTTCCAATTACTGATGTGATTTGGATACATTCGAACTTCTACAACATTAGCAATAGAAGATTATTGGGTTTTCACCATTGAAAGTAAGTTTCTTTACTAAAAGTAATTTTATTTCATTTTCCTCGTTGTTATATGTAATAATTATTTTTTCCATGCATTGTTATCTTTGTGTTGTTGTCTTCATACCTCCAAAACCAAAATTTAAAAAAATAAATATTAGAAACTTGAAATCTTTTTTTAATTTAGTAACCTCAGTACGGGGTACAATGAAACACTTGCAGATGGGGTACAATGAAACATGTTTCATTGTGCCCAGGGTGAATGCATTTACTTGAAGTAATATATCAATGGTAAATATAATATCACTGATATAAAATAACGTATTACTGGTTGTCATTAATCTAAATAAAACACTTTTACTAAGGAAATGGCAACAACTAGCATTAATAGGAGAAGGCAACACCAAATCTAAACAGTAATCATTTTGAAAGCATGCAAAATTAAACTGTTTTTTTTTCCTTCTGAAAAAAGTACAGATTTCAATAGTAAGTTAGATTGTTTTTGTTACTATGTGTGGATTTATTAATGCTTCTGTTAATTCAAGTTTTGCAGTTGAATGGAGCTGTTTGTGGGACTGTGGGTGATGCAACAAAATCGGGTTGGATGAATGGAGATATTTTTGTTAATGTTCTAACAGATCTCCAGGCACATACACGCTGAACGAAAGAAAATCCAGTTCTACTAATAATGGACTATCATGAATCACATATTACAATTTCCAGTCTAAATTTTACTAAAGATAACGGAATCGTTGTTGTAACCCTGACCCCCATACCAGTAACAAATTGCAGCCGCCTTTAGACAATACTGTGTTCAAGTCACTTTTATTTGTGTTCGTATGTGTCAGATAGGCCTTGTCCTACTGAAAATTATTCCCATGGTCAGATTAATGAAACTGATGAGCTCAGTAATGAAACTGAAGACCAGACAGACAAAACCCAAGAATCAGAAGTGGTGGATCTTGCCATAAGTAAATCAGAATCACCGACTGCAGGTGGATCAGCAAATGTTCATACACCATGCACTAGCTCTAAACCTGTGAGGAAATACATTTATCCTCAAGAGATAAAACCTTACCCCAAGGCTGGTCCAAGAAAGGTAAGAGTAGGAAACAGAAAAAAAAAAAGAGTTTAGTTCTAACCACACAAGTAAAAAATGCTCTGGTTAAGCAATTAGAAAGTAAAAAGGGGAAAAAAAACTAAGAAGGGATTGTTTTCAAAACAAACTCTGCCTCCTACAGACTCTGAAGATGACGATGATCCGTATTATTTTCCAGCTCCAGATGATCACTGAAGTACTAAGAATGAGATATCCACACATAACAGTGTGACACAAGCAGTATCTGTATAAATGATTGTTTTAATCAATGAGGGTGAACTGAAACAAGGAAATATATTCTGTTGGAGAAATCATAAATTTAAATGAAGTTGAATGTGACTAAAATAAACTATATCGGGTGAAAATTGCTTGCATCATTTGGAGTGTTTCATTGTACCCCAGTATGTGTTTCATTGTACCCCGCCATACGGGGTACAATGAAACACTTTGAGACATTTACTTTTTGTTATTTTACAAGCATAAAGATATTGTTTAGAACCTAATAAAAATTTATTTAAATGGGGAAAATACAAGATTAAAAGTATGCATTAATTATATTTTTGTGCATGCAAAATTGTGAATAGGAAAAAATAATTAGTAAATTTTGTTTCATTGTACCCCGTCTTCCCCTATATACAAGGGAGCTTTGCACCCTGCTCGCCAAACCCTGGTGATTGTTTCGCAAACAAACACTACTTTAGCAAATGTCTTTACGGGCCATGACGTCACAGCGAGTTTCATCCCAAGGCCAGATAGAAGGATCTAATGTTTTATCTCAGTGATGAAAAATTTGTACACTATCATGAAATTATACTTTTCATCCCATTGAGTTTATTAATCAACCAATTTAAAAAATAATCATACCATAAGAAAGAGTGCATTCTAAGCTTTTATATGGTATTTTTAAATTTTAAAACTAATAGTATTAAGCTATAAATATGAGAATTTTAACAAAAAATAATGAAAATTCCCCAAAATTCAAAATTTGTTATGATTAACTTTTAACTGTCTCTCAAATTTATTTACTAACCAATTTCAAAAAGAATTGTATCGTAAGAAAGAGTGCATTCTAGAATTTCCTGTGATTTTTTCAAATTTAAAAACTAACAGTAATAAGCTACAGATATGAGTTTTAACAAAAAAATAACAAACATTTCCCGAATTTCAAAAAAAAATTTCCAGGAACCAAATTGAAATTTCTAAAAAAAACTCGGCGAGACTTAAAATGTTTACATGTTTTGCTCACTTATTTAGAAATTTCGCTTTTTTCATCTTTAACACTTAATGTACACTAAATTAATAGCCCCATCGTAAAAAAAATTCTCCGCCTTGTATCCTGTACAATTTTGAATAAATCATGTCAATTTCGTAATTTTCTGATCTATACTTTCTCGGGAAACCGTATAAGAATTGAGCGAAAAAAGGAAGTTTTTGATCCTGCAGTTGCGACAGTAACTTTTTTTAATGTAGAGAGATATATTATACCCAATGCATAATTTTTACTTTGCATACGTGCTCTACACATCAAATTATAAATATAATTATAACAGCTTTAAATTTTAGAACAACCAAATCCATAATAATGAATGTTTACAAATAAATTCGAAACAGTTATGGTGCTTTTGTCAAAATTCATATTGACAAAATTATATTCATATCAAGACAAAAGAATAATTATGTATGCAAATTTATTTTTCATCAACCATTCTAATGTCAAAAGTTTTGTAGATGGATATGGTAGAATTGAGTGTGCTTTCAAAGCAGTTGGTCCTAGTTTAAGCAGACTGCACAGCATACAGATTTTCATATTGCTCAAGCTTTCTCTTTCTCAAACCTTATGACTATGGTACAGCTGTCAACAAAGAAAACAGACTCCCTAATCGTAATTGCACAATTTACATTGCAGAACAAAACGGAAGGTAGCAATCAATAGGGATGAACGTTTTCTAAAAATATCAATACTTAAAATATGTCTAAGTGGCTGTCTTCATAGTAAATTGGGTTCTTGGTCCAATAACTTCAATACGAACCCCCATCTTTTAACACAAATTTAGGATTCTACACATAATTTCATGAAAAAATAATTAAAAAACAGGCGTAAAATTAACCAAGAAAATCCATAAAAACCTTTGAGGGAGCATGTTAAAATTGATCTCTGCAGTAGAAAGAACAGATTCCGATTCGCTTCTGATTCCGCAAGTATGTGTCGCTTTCAACAACTGTTTGAGGAAGGTTTGTTAGAGTGTGAAACGTAGATAGTGTCGTTGTGTCCAATATTTCTATTTTCACTTTTTGAACAATCCCCAATAACAATAATAATCATCGAATTTTGCAAACAGTCTCACTATGCTACTAATTATGCACGTAATGAGCTGAAATTTGGAATTCCGATATTTCAGTAACAGTTGAATCACTTAGTGTCAAAATTTGTTCATGTTTTTATGAATATTAATTTCATAATTATTAAAAAATAGTGAAATTTAGTTTGACAGCTAAAATGTTAATAGACTGTGTTTGGGTTTTAGGGTAGTAGAGGATGAAAAAACAATTTCCAAGGAAAATTAATGTTTTTAGCAAATATAACTAAAAATGTGAAACACCAATTTAACATTTGGAGAAAAAATTTTCAAACGCTTGACACACAAATCAGAGAAAAATCCAATAAAATTTATGAACTTTTTTTATTTCTGCCTGAAATTGTGTGTAGAATCCAAATTGGTGATAAAAAGGGGTTCGTATTGATTTTATCGGAGTAAGCACCCAATTTAATGTGAAGATGGCCACTTAGACAAATTTTAAATATTGATATTTTTAGAAAACATTTGTCTATCAAATACTACATTCAGTTTTGTTCAGCAATGTAAATTGTGCAATTGCGATTGGGTGAGTCTTATTTCTTCGGCTGTACCTTTGACCATCCCTTATGCGGGGCTCTTTATGTGTCTCCCCCTAATGGCAACTAAGAGAGGCAGATTAAGGATCTTTAGCACTTATTGCTTAGTTTAATATAAGGCTAAAAAGCATAAGTTTGTATCAAAAGGTAAAACTAATGTCACATAAACTGAGATAATGTATTCAAAGTGCCTAAGATAAACAACAATTGATAAAAATAAATCTTTCACAGAAAGGTACAATAACAAAATACATTGTTTTTTAAAAGCATAATTACAAAAGATGTGTGTGTGTAACAAAATATATTGTTTCGATAGCAATAAACTTTAAACAAATCACTATAGGGATCGAATTTCTTATTTGGGTTTCAAAACAGCGTTTTCAATTTTACAGTTGAAACCTCATTTCCCACCCAAGACTTAAAGACACCGATTCAACTCGGAAAATCGTGCTTAAACAAGTATGGTAACATTTCTTTCGCTTGAAATGTACTGTTTTGAAAGCGCTACAACAAGTCGAAAAATATTAAAGAAAGAGTATCAAAACTAATTTTAAAAACAGCTGTCAAAAATTATTTATAACGGTGGTATCGATATATGATGATAAAAACTGAATAAATAATATGACGCCCCAGTTTTTGATATCAACAAAAAATGCAATCGTCAACACTTCACCCAGAACAATAGCAGAAACGTATGGTACTTAGCTGTCATACGTATGTTTTAAACACAAATATGAGCTTTAAAAGTGTAGGAGTATTTGGCATGCAACGATATAAGCACAGAAACAATTTTGAGAATATACTCCTATTAATACAGTTTAACTACAAATAAATAAAAACAAAGCTTTACTGTGTGTCCTTGCACATTTTCAGCTGCTTCTATTGAACAACTTAGTACTTGTGTATCGTCTAAAATCATTTTTTTCCTTTCATTACTTCTGAAAGCAGACATATCGACAGCGACAATGTTTTGTTTGGTCACATGCTGAAATATTTATTGCCAGTTTCTTTTATTAAAATTATGTTCCTTTTCACTTCCGTTTTCACTTCAGGCTATTTTAAGCATAATTATTATACTTTACAGTGACAAAAAAGGCTAAAAATGTTATTTGCTTATATTTAAAAATTTTTTAATCTTTTATCCATTCTAAAAGCACTTCTTTTTCCTATAAAAGCATAATAATTACTCCTACGCATGCGCAATTTTCAAAGCCACTCCAACTACTTCTGCTCTGATATATATTTGAACGTGAAAGTTTGTTTCATGTAGCTTTTGTTTATATCGTCAGCAAAAGTCGAAGTCATCAACATTTCTCTTCTGTGTTCGAATAAGACCACACAAAAAAAGCAATTCTCAAGTTGTAAATTTCAGGATGTTTTTGAAACACTCTTTTTTCGTATTATAATAACATAACTCACGATAAAAGAACCAAGATTGGACAAACAAAAACTTTTTATACTTTTAGTAAATATTAATCATGTCACGCTGCGATCCTTTGAATCCTCTTCAGCTCAAAGTATATTTAACAATTCATAACAGTGCTTTTCTTTGTAATTATCTAGTATGTGTTATGTGTAAACTTTACTCATCAGAAATCCTCATATTCTTGAGCTTATTAAATGCAAGTTCACATTAGAACATGTAGAAGACAGTGCAAGGAAAAAGTCGCCAAGGTGGACCGTACAGTAAACGATAACTGATGTCTCTATCGCTAGAACTGGTCCCACCACAAAGTGCTTGCCTGTCCATCACTACTGTACCAGAAATTACCCTATTTCATAGGATATGCTTGAAATATATATTTTGAAGTTTAAAACATTGGCGGACTTAGTGACATAAAAAAGAATAATTATGTTCAATCGTTTCTGAGATCTATGTATTATACTACTTTTGTCCCTATACTAACTGAAAATTAAGTCATTTGCTATAATCCCCTACTCAAAGTAAACAAGCCCAGCACCTACAGTGCTATTTCAGTGTAAACACATCTCTCAGCCTGGCTGTTACTGAATAGTTTAAATGGAGCACATGTCTTTTGCTTCTCTCTATTATTTTTAAAGAGAGTTATAAGTGAACAACAAAACAATGGCTGCAGAGTAAACAAGCCAACCTTCTTGTTCCTGAGGTACCCAATCGATCTTTTTCTGCTTTCATCCCTCTTCTCTATACCCCAATCACTCCACTTTCGTCACATTTGTACTTGACATTGTCTTGTTTGGCACAGCTTGGCCAAATGTGACCCTTGCACTATAAAATCAACCAAACATTCACATTTTTGGGCCAAGGTGTAAAATAAAATACCAATTCAGAGATGGACAATTAAGAAACGGGTGATCTTCAAACTCCCTTACTTTCCACAGAGTAGTCCAACAAAACTTGTCAATTTTTGCTAATCACAAGGTATCCTGTTTGGTTAAAAATTGCTCTATTTCACTGACGATAAGCTCAAGGAGAGATAAATTGTAGGATTCACTGCAACACTTGTCACACTCGCACATAACGTTCCACTTTTGAAAGCAACTACAAAGGTGGACCACTGATGAGTTTCGTGAGTGCCTTGTTCCTGATGCCCTTTCCCACTTAGCATTTTTGCATATGGTTCTTGGTGTGTTCTGACAATAAGTTGTCCAAACAAACAATGCTGAATCTCTTGGGTAAAAGAGTCTGTTCTATGCTCCAAACCTGAGAGATGGAGGAGATAGGTCTCGTGGAACTTCAAAGCAGCTGATGGAGGGACAGATTCATTTACTATTGTCTGCTTTGTTAATTCCAAGAAGTAATTAATATCCAAGTAGGAAAAAAGATCCTTTGTACAGAACTGGTGTCAATTTGAAACAGGTTTTGTATCATGCTGGCCAATGCAGGTCAGTTTTTGATGCAGAGATAAACCTCCATCATGGTTTTAAAAAATTTATTCAAATTTCCTTTGCTTTTCACAAAATGATAATTCATGGAAAGGTAAAAAAAGGCAATATGGCTGAATGTGTGGTGCATAGAGGCATGATTTAGTGAGGAATTACTGTATTTAGAAAATATAGAAATACAACATTACCCCTCAGAACAGTTTAGATTAATCATCTCAACAATTTTAAGCTACAGGGTTTCAGTTTCTCATGTTATATATTTACATCAAATGAATTAGGTTTTCATTTTTTACAGAGAAATGAACATTCCAGAGAGTGGGAGGAGGATGTTAATTCATCCGAAAGCGAAAGGGAGCTGGATTTCCTTCTTAAGTTATTTGTAGATAAATCAAATGAAGATGACATTAACATGGTAAGTTTTATTTGAACTTCAAGAAAAATGCATTTTTATTCATCTTTTTACTGTTAACGTCTTCAAATTCCCTGCCTTTTATGCAAATATGTTCTTGGTGCTGAGTACTTACTATTCTGATCCTCAGTTCAACTAGCCCTGGGTTCAAATCCCAATGTGGGTATTGACCCCAGTGTAATTACTCACCAGCCAACTTGCATGGTTGGCTGTACAATGTACAGGCATGTGATAAGATATTTTGCAAGAGTTTTAAATGAGATTACTCTTTTATTTCATAGATATAAGGGCACTTCAGTATTTGCATTATGTGCATCAGGTTTATGGCTGTAATTTTAAAACTTTAAATTTTTGCAGGATTCAGATTCCTTGAAAAGTAGCGAAGATGGAGACAATAATGAATCATCATCATCATCGTTCAAAGAAACCGAAGACAAATTAAGCCCCAACAGTTATTCAGAAAAAGTAGTTGCACATTTGTGAAAACTTTTTTAACTGAAAACTCAAAAGTTGCTTTATTTTATTGTACTTATTTTACAGATTCTTAAACCTGGCAATAATAACTTTAAACAAAGTGCAACTGAGCTGGAGATCCCTAAATCACATGCTGAGAGTGTAAGTATTATCCATAGCCCTTCCTGCTATAATAATGTAATAGTTTTTCAAAACAGGAGAATGTAGTTCTACCTGTAATAGTTAAGATGTTTGTTTCCCTACTCTTTCTTTGAAAAATTGATTGCTGAAGCATTTCAGTTTAGTTTTATTATCACCATAAATACTTTCATGGTGATTGAAAAGTTGCGTTTCATATAATATACATCTCTATATTAAAAAAAAGTTACCGCCGCCGCAGGATTGAAAACTGTGTTGTTTAGCTCGATTCTTCAACGATTTACCGAGAAAGTACTGATCTGAAAAGAACGAAATTAACATGATTTGTTCTTCATCGTATTCCCTGGACAATTATTAAGATTTTTTTACGATGCGGCTATTAGTTTAGGGTTTATTAAGTGTCAAAATTGAAGAAGCGAAATTTCTTCCGCGAGTGAGCAAAACACATACAAATTTTCAGTCTTCAGCCGTGAGTTTTTTTTAAAGAGCACCTCTCAACGTAAATTTTTGCAGCCTGCGAGTTTTTTTTTGAAATTTCAATTTGGTTCTTGATAATATTTTTTTGAAATTCGGGAAAAATCAGGATATTTTTGTTATCTTTTTTTTAAACTGCCGTATCTATATTTTATTACCATTAGTTTTTAAATTTTAAAATATCGCAGTATTCCTCAGAATGTACTCTTTCTTACGGTACCATTATTTTTAAAATTGGTTCATAAATAAATTCGATGCAATCAAAAGTTGGTGACACAAATTTCTTATTTTTTATTTCGCGGAGAATTATATTTGCGAAGGGTTGTATTTTTGACTATCGGGTTTGTTGCCAGATATCAAATTTATGGTAGCAACAATTGCCATAAAAACTATTTCTTTTTATTTGGCGAGGAAAAAGGCTCGCTTTTTTCCCTCTGTTCTCAGACGGTTTACCGAGAAAGTACACATCGTAAAGTTTGGAGTTTAACAGGGTTTACTTAAAATTGTACAGGGAACAAGATGCAGAAGAATTTTTACTCATGCGGCTTTTAGTTTAGTGTGCATTAAGTGTTAAAGTAAAAAAGAGTGAAATCACTTGCGTAAGAGGTATTGGTTTGCGAAGCAAACTAAACGGGATTGCGTAGCAATCCCCGGGGGTCGGCAAGCAGGGGGCGAAGCCCTCGCTGTGACGTCATGGACCGTAAAGTGAAATCAGGATAATACAAATTATTCAAATAGTTTCACTCTGCAGGAATGTTGGTTTGCGAAAGGAATCGCGAAGCCCTCGCTGTGACGTCATGGACGGTAAAGTGAAATCAGGATAATACAAATTATTCAAATAGTTTCACTCTGCAGGAATGTTGGTTTGCGAAGTAAACATATGCTATATGTAAAAGGAGTGGTTTGCGAAGCAAACCAAATGGGATTGCGTAGCAATCCAAGGGGGTTGGCGAGCAACAGATAAAAAAATGCCATGCATTAAACTAATATGTTACATTAAAACTTAAGTTTAGGTATTTTATTGCAAATTAAATTCAGTTGAACTGCATAATGTGGCTCTTCTTTCTGTTGCTCCAAATTTACCTCCTACAATCAAAACTACCTATCACTGGAACCCAGAGAACGTGATTCCAGAACTAGAGATGTTTTGACCGTATTTTTAGGCCATTTGTGGATTTTAAGGGGATGGGTTTTTTTTTAGTTTTCATTATTACTTTTTAGTTTTGTCCCTTAGTTTTAATCTAAATTTTTTTGAAACTCCCTCAAGGGGGTTATTTTTTTCAAGTAAAATTGGGTATCACTACCCTTAGGTACCATAGTGATCTTCCCTCACTTGCCCTTCTAAATTTTGCTAGTTTTTCATCCCTCATTGATAATGTGAGGTTGTCTTGTGTTTGGCACAGCTTGGCCAAATACGTCCCTTGTGCCCATAAAACTAAAAACAACTAGCCAACAGGTTAGAAAGTTGCATGTTGCTTTGCATTATTTAAATGGAGGACTTTATTTCTGCTTGTCTAACATCTGACTTATTAAGGTTTTCAAAAGAACATTTAGCCCTTCAAAGTAAAATCAGTTTTAAAAATTTGACTGGATAATCATTTTAAAATTAAGGCCATGTCCAGTTTTATTGCAATTATGTCTACTTTTTATGTTTGATTAGAAAGAAAGTATTTAATGTTTTAATAATTTGGGGAAGTTTTGTCTTACAAAATATGAAATCTTTATTTGATCTGTAACATTTTGAAATATTATTAATTTTAGCCTTATACCCATTTACCTGTGGTTATAAAGACTGAACCCATGAGTCCAGAACCTGGTGTTTCCAAAAGCATTCGAGAACCTATTTGTATGCCTACCAGGTAATATTCCAGATAAGGTTGAAAATTTTGCACAAATTTTAAATTACTATGAAATGGTTTAACTATTTCAAAGTTTAATTTTAAAAAGTATCACCAAGCCAAATTTAATCGTAACATAATTTTCCTTTTGGACTGAAATTTTAAATTTTTATTTAAAAAATATGCTTTTTTATTTTGGAAAGCAATAGTTTTGAAAAATTGTTTTAGAATAATAAGTAATGCAATGCTACTTAGAATCAGCATTACATTACCAATTGATAGCATTTTCACCAAATACCATGATTGGTAAAACAGTACTCATTAAATCGTTACCTGAATGCAAGAACTAGATATAACTCAATCTTTTGATTTTTTTATGATAAAGGTGAAAAACAGTTTCTCCACGGTTCTGATTGGTTTACGCATGATGCTTTGGGCCTTGACTATCTCAATTGAATTCAGATTTAGTCTTCCTTGGGACTTATAGGAAGTATCCATGATTCCACCATCCATTCATATTATATATCAGGGTGTAAAAAAAATCATGATTTTTTTTTAAATCAATTAATCGTATTTATTTGATTTAAATTGGATTATTTTGATTTAAATAAGATTTTTGTATTTAAATTTCTGCAGGCCCTAAACACTGTTTGTATAATAAATATATATAAATTTGTAAATATGTATAAATTTGTTAAATATATATAAATTTGTAAAATTGAGTTTGTGACATGACATGTAAACCAATATTTATTTTAAGTAAACAATCAGAATTTGTGACATGGTAAATCAATATTTACTTAACATTTATTTAACTTTAAAACACAAGTTGACATCCTACATAGTTTTTCTTGAGAAAATTACATCATCATGTTAACAAATTTATCAGCAAGTGTGAGTGAAAGACCTAAACTATAGTCTGAGAAGTAGAATAGAACTCAGAAATAATCAGACTATAGTAAATTCTGATTTAAAAAAAAACTGCAGAGCAACAATAATAGTTGGATTTTCACTTAGTTTTAATTCATATAGGATCTTTCTTTTTTCCTGCTGGCATTTTAATGGCTGTGTGTGAAAATGTATATTTCTACTCTTTTAATCTCTATTGCTAACTACAAGAATAAGCAAATACAGAGGTTCCCAAACTTATCCAAGTGGTGGTACCCTTAAAAGAATTATAACTTTCTCACAGCACCCTCGTCATCATGTAATATTTATCTGTGGATCTTATTACATATGTATACACATTTCATATTTGTAGCACTTTGAAAAAGGAATTCGAGAATTAAGAACAAACATAATTAATGCAACTAGTATTTAAAATTCACACACAAACACTTTAATTTTACTTAATAAGAAAACATAGGTTGGTGAAAATATAAATAAAATTAGAATTACCTTCATCATGCTCTAGTAGGGGAGTGAACCGATTTTTGATAAGTGACCTTAACCCTTTTTTCTGTTGCTTAGAAATAGCTTAGATTGGAGGTTACGGTGCTTCCCAGCACCTCTCATCTCTCTACGCGGCACCCCAGGGTGCTGCAGCACACACTTTGGGAGCTAACTAACAAATGCCTCACTCAAAAACTTTACTTCCCACTTGTGTTTCTTTAGCTAATAAAATAAGTCACCTCTTTCGTTTATAATTTTGAATCAAACTGTTGTATACTTCCTTTAAGTGTTTATATTATGAGTGCTGTTAATCAGAAATGTTTATACATTACTCTTCCTGGCATTTAGATTTATATCATGTGTGTTTGTTTACTTTACTGTTTCCAGTATATAGTATATTCTAATAATTTACAACTGGCTGTTGCAATCTTTTATCATATGCAGTAATTGACCCAGTTCCCTCTGAGCTGGGTGTAACCATAAGTGCTGAAATCCCCATGAGTGCAGAAAAATTAAAGCATTTGACCACTTCTGTCATTTTCCTATGGTGTATTTACTTAGTTATAAAAATGTAAGATTAGTTGTATTTGATTAAAATCATGATTTTAATCGTTGATTTAAATCAAGTGATTTAAATCTTGACACCCTGTTATATATCAATTTTAAAAGCACTTTTGCCTAAAATCACCCATTTAATTGCTCAAAGACTAACTTTACTGAACAGAAACACTAATTTTACTGTCACTAAAACTAGCTAGACATTTTAATAATCATGAACAAACCATCAGAGCAAAACATTACTTGCATGTGTACATGTAGACCTAAATTGAAATTTTTACTTTGTTCATTTAGTCTTATCACTTCAATTACGATATTTTTTTCAGTAAAAGTTGGGAAGGCTCTCATGATTTTACAATAAAAGTTTCTTGTGATGAAAGTTTGAAACCTGCAAACAATGCAATTGTAAGTTTATGTTGATTTTGTTAGACTTTAACAGAATACTTTTAATTCCTCCTGCATAAGACAGGTTTGCTATAATACCCAACCAATCTTTCATTATGTCTTTCACATTTTAACTGTTTGTTTTGATTTTCACTTATCAACTTGGGTATTTTAAATCCTGTTTTAACCATGCAAGATTTGGATAATTTGAACCTTCATCAAATAATAAAAAATGATAACGGTAATAAAAGACATGACCAAAAAAGGTTTGGATAATTTAAACCTTCATCCAAACCTTTTTTTGGTCATGTCTTTTATTACCGTTATCACTTTTTATTATTTTGTTCATGAACGTTTTGCATTATTTTAATCCTTTTACTGCATAGCATGCTTTTGTAGTAACTCCTTAGGTTATGGCTGTTGTTTTTCTTTTCAATGATTGCAATCTTGAATTTGGCACAGTTTGATCTCGTAAACCAAACTTTATGATTAGTCTTAATTTTGTGTTTATTCCCTTAGTACTCTGCATCAGTGAACAAATTGTACATAACAAAAGACTGCGAATTTCAAATCTTATTTAGTGCTAATAATGTCCCTCCTGGCTCAGTTGTAAGGGCAACTGCTTTTTATACAAGGGCGTCGGATGCTTTTGAAGTTGTAAAGAGATGTCCAGAGCACTTACAGGAAGATAAAGGAGCAGGTAATTGCTTTTATGTATCAAAATGATTTATACACTAAATTATTCCCTACCACTTAAATGTTAAATGCTGCTTTTCTGCTATAGCCCAGAACAGTTTTAATCAGAAATAACAAGAACTGCTCCTGCCACTTAGTCTTTGTGGAGACAGTTACTATAGGAACAGGGCTCTTTCATTTTGAGTAGGTTGACTGGTAGATGTCTTAATTTTATTTTGTTTTTGTGAATGTTGGTGGCAGAAAGAAGTAGTTTAGTAGTACAGATCTTGACAACAAGTAAAATTAATGTCAAATATATTTCCAATTTGTCATTACGTGCACCTATGTGAAACTTAAATTCATTTCACCAAAAATCACATGGAAAATGGAATAAGGTCCTTTCTACAGCAGCAGATTAGTGCAGAGCTTTGTAGTGAAAACAGTTCTTGTGATAAACAGACAATAACACTTGTCAGAGGGGCTAAGGACCCCCTCAAAATTATAGAGTTTTGTTTTTTTAAATACTCTACAAACAGAAATAAATACTTTTTATGTCTTACAAATAAAGTAATATAATAGTCATTTGTGCTTAAAATAACTATTTTATGAATAAATATTCATTTTACATAGGCTGACCATATTTCCTTCAGAAAAAAACAAGTTATTAAGATGGCCAAAGAGGAATGCTAGTTATGTAAGATTCTGTATTCATGAAAAGCTAAGGTGATAAATTCTTTCTGGAGATCATTATAACCGATTTTTTGCCTCTGACATTTCAGAGATAAAGTTTTAAACAATTAGACTTAAAACTGTAAATAATGAAATTTAAACCATCTGCATTGAATGACAAAGCCACCTGTTAGTATACAGGCAGAACAAAGTACTGGTATCATTAATATTGGTGTCTGATTATAAGTTATTAATTATAATTTACAACTGACCAATATTATATATTTAGGTTTAATTAAAAACAAGATAAAATTGCCATTTTTATTAAATGTCACGATGTACAAGACATAGTAAAAATAATACTCTCCCATCCAAAACTGTACATATGGTTAATCTAATTGTACAGTAGTTTAGCCGACCAACCGGTCTTGTGGTTAAGGTAGCCTCTAGAACGGAAGGTTCCTGGTTTTAATCCGGGTCCAGGCATGGATATTTGTAAGCGTATGGTGTAGAGGCGGCTGGTGCACCTTAAATCTGTTGTGGCCGAAAGTCCTCACGTTTGTTGGTGTGGAAGTTTGGAGAGTGAGGTGCCAGCTCAGATGTTGCTTCGTCATCTGACCGTGGTTCAAAATTACGAGGTGTTGTCCTTGGATCTTTTCCTTAAGGGATTGATCCCGGACCGTCATCAATAGCCTGTTGTGTTACTCTAGTATGACGTTAATTAAAAAATTACCAAATTATATAGTAGTTTAATGATTTAATATTCAATATAAAGCATGAAAGCAATGATTATGGTTCTTTCATTTGCATTTGACCATCTTCTCACTTATTGATGTAATAACTAGGTATTATATCAATGTCCCTTTGATGAGGCAGAAATAAATTTCCAGAATTTAATATTTGCTTATTGTTATAAAAACATGTATATTATGCTACTTTAAAAAATATTTTTAGACAACTGCATTTTTAATTTTTCTAGGAAAAGTGGCATTTGAACATTTGCTTCAGAGTTTACACAATCAAGCTTCATATGAAAGGAATGAGCAAAGTGGAAGATATAGTGTAGTTATTCCTCATCAAGTATCTGTAAAAGGTCTTGCTTTTTTAGTTAATCTGTATTTCTACCTTTATTTCTGTGAAGTGCTTCTACATTTCATTTTATATACAGGATTTTCAGCATCTGTCAAGTTTAGTGATCACATTTTTCAATGTAATTTTTTTTTTAATATTATAGCACATTGTTAGTATTAATCCAGTGATAATTACTTACCTTAAAATCCCAAAAATAAGCATCACCTCCCATATTTGACATATTTTCCTGTTTTGAAAATCTTATAATCCTCATCTCTGTTTCACATTCCATGCCATGGCATAGCCAGATAAGAGGGCTATTGGCCACATCCCAAACCATTATACAAATAAATTATTGAAAATGCATAGCATACTTTAGTGATATTGAAGTTCAATATTCATTATTGAAATTTAATAATTTCTTAAAAATTGATCATACTAGGAAATATTAGTGTACAAGAAGATTTATTTTCACTAATGCAGCAATTTCAAAACTGAGAGCCTCGAAATGTTTACCAGAAATGTCACTTCCTTTAACTTACAACCCTCATATCTCTGTTACAATCAATAAATTTTCTATTAATTATGTGGAGGTTTGCAGCTTTTGGTATATCTGTTCTATTCCCACATACACTCATTGCCATAAAAATTTGCGCACCAAGAAAAAGTCGTCAAAATGAAACGAAATTTTACACATGTAAGTGCTACTTGGCTATAAGTGATTAAAAAATCAAAGAAAAAGGATCATTTATTACAGAAAAAAGTACAAATGAACGTAAGTTTTAGTACTCTCTTGGACCCCCTTTAGCGCAAATGCACGATGCGATACGGGCGGGCATTGAGGCATACAAGTTCCGTATGATGTCCTGAGACATCTCGTTCCACAGTTACTATAAACGCGCCTCTAGTTCAACCAAACTCGTAGGGTGTCCAACTTGCAGTCCCAAATGAACCCAGATAGGCTCGATTGGTGACAAATCTGGGGGTCAAGCAGGCCAGGGAAGGGTGGTAATATGGCGGAGGCAGTCTTGTGACACCCTTGCTGTGTGTGGCCAAGCATTGTCTTGTTGAAAAATGGCTCCTGGGAGCCCTGCCATGAGTGGGATCACATGTGGCTAAAGGATGTCATGGACGTACCGCTGGGCTGTCATTGTGCCATGAATCAATATTAGGGGCGACCGTGTATCGTAAGCAATAGCAACCCATACCATCACACCAGCTGTGGGAGCAGTGTGTCGCTGTAAAGCAACGGCAGGATTGAGGCGTTCACCACGGGGCCTCCACACACGAACACAATTGTCATCATTGCTCAAATTGAATCTAGATTCGTCGCTGAAGACGACCTGGTTCCATTCCGCTGCAGTCCAATCCCGTCGTGTGGGACACCACTCCAAACGGAGGCACCGGTGGGTGGGTGTTATTGACAGCACACGTAATGGGCGCCGCGATACCAGATGTTCTTCAGCCAGGCACCTTGCGATGGTTTGGAAAGACAGGGGCCCATAGTGAAGGTGCTGCCTGTGTCTGGATAGCGGCCAATGAGGCAGTAGGCTCTACGCGTGCGTTTCGTATGATGTGACGGTTTTCTCAACGACTGGTCTGTCGAGGGCGTCCTGAGCCTGGTCGGCGTGTAAATGACGTCTCTTCTGTCCACTGGTCCCAACACCTCCTTACAGTAAAATCAGAACGGCCCATTTGACGAGTTACTCGCCGAGCTGACCACCCAGCTTCTATTATCCTGATGTTTCTTCCCCTCTCGAACTCTGACAGCTGCTCATATTGTCTTCGATGGCGGCGTAACAGCATGTCTACCTTAGTGTTTCCTTTGCAAAAGATTAAGTACACTCAAATAAGCTCTGTTTACGTGTTTTATACTCCAAGGAGAACGAAGTTCAACGCCCTCTAGTGGTATTACGCAATCGCACTGCATTTCTAATCATTTGCATATCTGGCCGACATGTACCTTCATGCCAAGTTTCGTTACAATCCCACAATTATTTCTTGGTGCGCACATTTTTGTGGCAATGAGTGCATATTTGAAAAACTTGGTGCTAATTAACAAGCACATCCATTGCATTAAAAATAGATTCATTTCAAAATAAATATGAATAGTAAAATCTTGTTATTATTCTGCCCAATTAAGTTTTTTTTCCCCTTTTTTTGTATTAATACATTTTTTACCATTTAACAATGTCATTATTATTTTATGAAATAAAGGTATGGGGCACACTGCACTAATGTAACAGCTGCTACAGATCACTAAAAAGGCAATTTTTTGCTACTATTTTTCAACCCTGGTTTCTAAGGGTATCTATAAGCAAAATCGTCTCAAAGCTGTTTTCACAATTTTGGAAAAATTTTCGAAGGTCAGCAAAAATTTACATTCTTTTTTTAAAACTAATCGAAGAAAAAATATTTTAGAAGGAAAATTTTCCAACTGATGTCATTTTCAAAATTTTGACTCCAAGCTATGGCAACTATCACCCACATATTGTGGATAAGCAAAGTGCCCAGTGATATGTGAAGTAAAAAATAAATCATCAGATTTAAAGAGCTAAAAACATTTATTAATTAAAAACTAAAAACTATTTACAGAAAAAGAAACAAAGATTGGAAAACCAGAGATACATCTCTGTCCAATGTATGACAACAATTGAGAGCTGAAAGAAAGGAATTCTCACTTTTATACTTCTTGTATCTCTAGAAATTAGCATAAATATCTCAATGGAAAGATTGCCATAAACAAAATCATAATACTGCATTAAGTACATGATTGGCCATAATATTATGACCACACCCCTTTATAGGTGTGATGTCATACTGTGGCCAATCACAAAAGCATGACAACTCAACTTGTTTGTTTGTTGTTTGTTTACATTATCATAACCAAACAAGAAGGATGTGCAAACATGTGAAGATGAATTCGAATAAGCAAGTTATCTTTAACAGCAACCATGAAAGAAAAAATTTGAAATCTGTGGTTACTAGATTGCCTTATTAAATAATTAATTTATAAGATTTTTAATTTAAATTTCTTTGTGATATTTTCAATTTTTTTTTCATACTTATTCAGCCCATTTTTACTTTTGCTAATTTATTTTGTATCCGAGTTACCAAAATGAGGCTTAAAAAGAGACTTGCCTGCTACTATTCAAAAAAAATTATGCTACTAATTCTTCTGTTTTACAAGTGCTTTGGCCGCAGTAGCCATTTTTCTTATTCATATATCTGTGTACACTGTCTGGCCATTCATCACTGGACACCCCATACTATTAAGTTAAAGCAGACCCAGCAGGACATCAGTATCGCGTAGTAAAGGTGAAAATTAAGAACTGGAACCACTAAACTCATTTTATTCAGTGTTCACTTAAGAGTGTTCTCATATTTTGTAGAATACACTCACATGTTATATATATTAGTCCTTGTAAAAAAACCCCGTAAAATTGGAGGTTCCACCCTATAAACTAATATTTTTAAGAGAGTGTGGTGATTGTGGCAAAATTTTCAGTCCCCATGTGGGGAGTGGCAAACGTTAATTTTTACCTTTATCACGCTAGGCCACCTTTTGCCGCAATGACATTTACAACTCTTTGAGGTATTGCGATATGTTTCTGCAGGAATCTTGCTCCACTCATCCTTCGAATAGGCAAACAACTCATTGTTGTACTATGGATGTTTGGCCTGGTTCTCAACCGGCACTCTAACTCATCCCAACAGGTGTTCCAAGGGGTTGAGGCCTGGATTTTGGGATGGCCAGTGAATTTTTTCCTCGAACAATGTGTTAATAACACCTGCTGTGTGACAAGGAGCATTGTCCTGTTGAAACAGGTATGGGCCAATACCAAAATTTTGCCACTACATCGGTTGCGCAGAATAGTCCCAAACTGTTTTGTACGCCTCAGCATTAGTGGTTCCAGGAATTAAAACAAGAGGATCCGAGACCATACCACGAAAAGCAGGACCATGCCTCCTCCGAATTTCCTCATGGGTCGGACACAGTCCTGTAAATACCGTTCGCAGGGCATTCGCCAAGCCCACACGTGTTTATCAGACTCCCACAACTAGTAGCATCCTTAGGTGTGATGACCTTAGGATGCTTTTCTATAGTCTAGTGTGGCGGCATTCTTTGCACCACTGTAATCGATGGGTCGAATTGAGACACGTGATATTTGGCTCACGAACTGCTGCTCGGCCATGAAAACGGAGTGCTGCAAACTCCCGATGCACGATCACTTCCATCGTTTGGTGAAGCCAATCGAAAATTTTCTGCCACCGTATCTATGGAAACCTTGCAGTTTGACTTCAACACATGTTTCAGGCTTCAATGGTCCCGGTCTGTCGATTTAGTCTGTTTACTGGGTCTGGGTTGGCATATTTATAACACCTTCTTGCTTCCATTTCAAAAAAACATCACTCAATGTAGAGCAGGGTATCTGGAATTTGTTGGAAATGTCACGGACCGAATACCCGAACTTGTGGGCTCCGACAACCATTCCTCTTTCATCCGCTCTCAGTTTGCGTCGTTTGTTCATATTCACTGCAGTAGCTGCTATGGAAATATTCTCACCATTCAACGTCTTTTATAAGTTGTATGACCATACGGATGATCCTGAGTGCTTTTCGAGGAGTGTCCGGTGACGAATGGCCAGTTAGTGAACCGTATCAACACTTAAGAGACAAATGTTATATAACTGAATTGAGTCGGATGTTATATTTCACACAGATGAAGTCAAAATTTTTCTGCATGTAGCCTTCATTACTGAAGCATTTTGAATAAAATGTAATGATATAAATTATTTCTTTACGACTTGTTAGGTTAAAGAAATTTGACCTTGGTATGCTAAGGCATAGAAAAGATCAAGCAAAAATCTGCACTATCGCTATTAAGTACAAGAAATCGACTGTTAATATTTTAGTCGTTTTATTTTAAACTATGGCAAATGACTAAGGACCTGAAAAGCATTTACAAAACTATTTTTTAAATACATTCACTGTGCAGCCATTAAACGTTCTTATCTATTAAACTACAGTGGAATATACAAGTTTTCTGTAGTGTGATTTTGTGGCAGCTTTATAATAACTTTTATGTTAACGTTTGTACATCTGATGTTTTTGTAACCACAATAACCTCTCAAATGTCTGTTTTTATAGATTCAGAAGGATTAGTCTCTGTTGCATACAAATTCGTCTGTTGGGGTTCTTGTACAGGTGGTATTAATCGAAGACCCTTCATGATTCATTTTACATTAGAAAAGAAGTACAGTAGCCATTTTGATACATTTTATTATATTAACTAATTTAATTATCTGACTACCAGTATGATAATTTCAATAAGTAGATATTTTTCTCACAGATCTCTCACATCGCACCCCGACAAAAAAAGTGACACAAGTCATGAAATAAAAATTTTGATGTTGTCATTGAAAAATATGTATGAGGTGCCACAGCATGTTATATTACTATTCTATAGAATATAATAGAAGTTACCACCATAAATACTTACCTAAAATTTAAAAGAAGTTTATGCTATTTCAATATAAGTTTTATAGTATCCTTTAAGTTGATGTTTCTCAAATTCTGCTATTTTGAGCTGTGTCACTTTTCTTGCCGGGGTGTGACATGTTTGCAATAGCAACAGTTTGATTTATATAACCAAGGGCTCGTAAAGATTAGAAATTACGGAAACACTGGTAACAAATTCAGATAAGGTAGAATAAATTAACTTAAACAAAATATTGACAGTACATACTTGTAACATTACTAAATTTCAACCCCTTGAATATTATATTCAGATAAATGCCTTAACATTCCGGAATAGGATCCTTTGTTTTTATCATTTTCACTCTTTAGTCTTTCATTACTACAGTCATTTGTTGCATGTTTAAACCACTTTAATGATCTGAGCTTTCCCATTTCTCTAACCATGACTTCAGACAGCTCAATCATGTTGTTTGTTTCTCCTTCCCTAACTGTTGCATTTCACCTCAATGCTGAAGATGCATGTATGTCTTTAACCGTTAGACTGGCCAGTACAGCACTTGTACCTTGAAAGTTATAAGAATCACACTAAGAAAGAAATGGTCTTTTTATATCTATAGCCATAGTCAACAGGTTAATAGAAACCCTACATTCTTTAAAAATAAATGTTCTTAATAGGTCGTGGAAATTGTCGGTATGGATGACGTTAAGTGTGTTATTTTCACCCGACTCACCTCTCATGTCGACATGATTTTAAATTGAGAGTTTTATTGAACTTGGTGCCTTTTTCGAGTCACCATTCCCATCGGCATTGATTTCACTTGCATGTTCCTCTTTAATCCATCAGCAATTAAAGTTATCAATTCAGTTCTATGGAGTTGAATATTTTTGTATTTTTATTGGTTATTTGAAACTTTGATTTTCAACCACTGTACCATCTATAAGAGGATACATTTTGTGACATAAGTCCTTGATCTTCCAACAATCTTTAGCACCCTTGCAGATTCATTTCTAACTGCTCATTCTTCTCAGATCCCTGTAGAAGAAAGATAACATAGCTATTTCACTCACCACATGTAAACTCAAAGAAGGCCAGCACTCATGTTTCATTGCATCTCAAAATGTCTAAATTTAGTGATGGATAAAATAAAAATTTTGTTTTTTCTGGATATTTCTCTGCCTCAACATTAAATTGCTAAATTTTCTACATTAAAAACCACCTCAATGAAACCATGCTTATACCACTCTTGCCATTCCTGTGACTTTGATTACTTATTATTATGATATACATACATATGTGTGTGCGTGCGTGTTTGTTTCAAGATGAGGCATGGAGAAATGTACTGGTTTTCATATATACTGGCCATTGAATCATTTAAATAAAAAGAGTTTTGTCCAGGTTTTGAAAAGAACAATTAAAATACTTCAATTTTAGTCAATTATAAATTATTCATAATTTATAACCTATTGTTGTTAATTGTTCAGACAATGAGGGTTATATTTACTGTGCGGCAAAATTGAGTCATCGAGTGATTCAAGTTTTATAAGGTTTGTAAGACTAAAATTTGCTGCATTAGAGAGATTTCTTTATTGGTAAATTTTCATAGTGAAGTAGTCCCTTCTACTTCTACCTAAATTTTTCATCATTTCTGTCATTAAAGAAGAATGATACGCTCAATATGTCTGTAATAAAACATTTTTTAATCATCTTACTTTTTCATGAATACAGAGTATTACATAAACCTCACCAAATTTTTTTCTCAAGGAAATATATTCAGCATAATAATAAGCATATACAGATGATTTACAAACCCATAGAAGAATTGGAGCCTTTCTTGTTCTCCCAATAATTCCCCAAACTCATTCCTCTGTCATTTTTACTCATAGCTTTTGGCTGATGAAATAATTGCAATTTCAGAAATCTAAAATAGTGCTTTGAAATGGAGGGGTGCCCAAGGTACTTAGAAAACATTTTACCCAATTTGTCTTAGTAATTCAACATCTTATTCTTATCATCAATTCCTATATTGTATAGGATGTACCTTAAAATAACATTTAAGAGAGAATGTCAGTTGTTTGATGCATCACAACATCAGAAGATAATCATTATATTACCCAATTTGGTAACAAATATTTGTATGTAAACACTATAACTGCAAAATACACTACGTACATGAAAAAAGTTTTGTTTGTAGCAAAAAATCGCCACCAGTGATTTTTTTTTTGCTATTATTTTTAAACCTTGGCAATTATTGGCATCTTTTCAAAATTGTGTCAACCTTTTTTGAAAGTTCACCAAATGTCTGAAAATGTAGTCTTTTTTTTTTTTTTTTTAATCTGATGGTGGGGAATAAAAAAATATTTTTTGGATTGTTCTTAAGGATTTAAAAATATTTTGAGACAGCAATTTTATTGTTTTGGTACCAAGTTGTGGCAACCACGAAATAAAAACATTTCCAGACAAACATTTGAAAGAATTGCCTTTAGAAGTACATAAAAAAAAGGCGCCAAGGCCATTGCCACTGCTATAAATGTAGACTGAAGCTGTACCCTATTTTTAAAAACATTTATGCTACCTACTTCAGAAGCGTGTCAGCCCTGTTGTGTATTGTACATATTTTTTCATTTTCTGTTACAGAGATGTACTTTTAGGAAGACAAGTCTTGAATGTTAAGGTTTGTGCAAGCCCTTCTAGAGATTCAAGAGCTGAAACAAATAAACATCTTAGATCAAATTGTTCATCTCCAATATCCGATTTAAGTTAGTTGATTTTCCTCCTGTTCCAATAATATATTCTGTTGAATTTGTTTTAAATATTTTATGATAGAAATGCTATCTAAAACATTTTTCAGGTATCAGTTCAACTGATGATAACAATCTTCAAAATTACAGGATAATTGTAAGTAAATAAGTTTTTAGTATTTAAAAACTCGTTTATAGAACTATATGACTACAAATTAATTTGTTAATATAATTGATAAAACATACTCTAGTATGTAATTGAGAATTCTGATATAAAATGAATATAAATATTATCATTGCAAAATTTAATATAATATTACCATTGCGAGATTTAATGTAATGTTACCATTTCGGTATTTAAAGGCTTTTAGATTTGATAATAAACTAGCTGAATAACCTGGTGTGCATCGCTTGGGTTGAAATGGTTAAATGTTGATTGAAAAGTGAATTAGAATAATCAATTTTCTTACATTGAAAAATGCAATTATTTATACTGTATGGAAAGTACTTTTTAACTTCAATGAAAAACGAAAGTTGTGCAGTCAAAATTCGACTTCCTGAGGTGAAATACAGCAATTTCGAAAAAACACAAGAAAAATATTGATAAAGGCATTAATGATTTATGAAATTTAGTAATGCTCAAATAATGACTACGACATTTCCCTGGGTTGATTGTAGAATGTGTTTCCTTGTCAATATTAATTTGTTGCAAGAAAACAAACTTTAAATTTTAAAATTGGGGCTTCAAGGGGCACTTTTAGGACTGCGTGTGTGCCAATTTTCATAGTCGGTAAGTGCTACAGATTGGTCTGAAGACAGGAAATTAATAGCCTATGTTTTCCACTGTGTACTAAAGTATAAGTCTACCAAATTTGGTGTGGATTGGTCAAACGATGTCGATTTGTATAGACATGCACATTCTTTTTTATTTATATAGATAGTTTAAAAAGGTGTAAAACGAAATATTAATAAAAAGGCATAATTTAAAATATGAAATTATGTATTTTTAAAATTAAACATGTATAGAAACATACACTGTTTTAGGGGCCATGATTCTCAACATGTAGTGTTCTGTCTATACCACAAGAACTGCTACCATCACTATGTCTGGGTGGTGCTGTTGCTATGGATGCAGGGGTTATTCATTTTCATTGGTGGTTGATAGAGGTTGTTTATATACTAGCATATACTTTACAGGGTCTAATTCAATCAATCTCTAAAGAGCCTCACAAAATATTACAAAGAAAAATAATTCGTTAATTAATTGAAGTGACATCAGTATTTAACAGAAAAAAACACTTGAAGTAAAAATAATCATTTAAGTGTGTTCCTAAATAATTTAGGGATGAAATAATTGAATAATAAATGCATCATTTCTCAGTCATATTTATGATCCCTTGGAGTGTAATGGGCCCAACTTAGGGGACTCAGCTTGGGCCAACACTGTTTCCAATTTGTTATTAAGGGTAACAATGTGGTAAACTTGAATCCATTTTTCTAGCATCCATGGAATATGGATTAAAGACTGCTTTTATATCAACAGAAATGTGAAGATTTTGTCATAAGTTATTGCATAAGCAGACAATATATTTCATGGCTTAATAATTTTTATTTGTTCTAAATAAAGAAAAGTCTACACTAAGAGATAAAAGATCTGGGGTGTCAATAACTAGTTTGTTGTAGGGGTCAATCTAGAACTTTGACACCTCTAAGTAATGTATGAAATGGCATAAGAAAAGATATTCCCCAAGCTGTAGAGCTCATTGTAAGTCAGCTGTCATTAAGTTAGTAGCCGTAATACAATAAGAAAAACTTCATTTAGCTGCTAAAAATGTAAACATACCATGACTCAACACTGATATTTATTACACTGTTTCTTTTGGATATTTAATGCCAGAGATAGCAGGTTTCAGATAAGTTTGGTATTACTTTTTACTACCAGCTGATGGACTGTTTTCCACCACTTCATATCAACAGCCTGTTAATCAGGCTTTCTTGGTCTATGCTTTAAATTACTTTGTCTTTGCTCTATATCCATTTAATTCATTAACAATTGGTAAAGTGTTGTGACTGAAGCTAACTATATTTACGCATGAAATCAAGAAAAGAATTTCAAACTCAATACTGTACGAATCCAATAAAAGAAGAAAGTAAGCAAATGCTGTGGTCTTGTGATTGTATTTGTATGTGCCATCACAACTTAAGATTTGAATAATTGAAGAATTTTTTTTTATTTTAGACAAAAGATCGCAAGTTGTATGAGTTTTTAAAACAAATGGAAGCTTTTTATGAGACTAGTGTGGGTGCTGAATACTTGATGCAAATCGGTAAGCGTTTACGAGTTCCTATTTTGCTTTTCTTTCAATCTAGCTGTGAAAATTTTTTTAATAATGAACAATTAAAGATTATGCAAATGACAAAATTTCTTTTTAAAAAAGAAAGCTATTGCTTGAAATCGAATGTCTATTGTTGAGTTATTTCAATGAACTGTCTCTTTAATTCATCTTATTTGAGGCCGTGAGAAGCAAAGGGGGATAAGTGACAAATTTTAAGATAAATGCTGTAAGGGAAACTTTGCGCATCAACCACTTCAGAACAGAAATAAATAAGTTGATTTTTTATGGAGTTACAAGAACTGAAAAAAAAAAGTGCTAGAGAAAAAAGTTTCACTTTGTGTAGAAAACTATGCAAGTGCACTTATCTCTTTCAAAATGAAGCTTTCTTTCACTCAAGGTTTGTAGACATAAATAGAAACTGTGAATTGTACTCCTCAATGCATCTGTGTATTTATTCATAATGTAAACTTTTCACCTGTACAACTTATCCCTCTCTTCAAAATTAGGAAGTGTTCAATTCAGGTGTAAAAAGAGTTTATCAGAGGTTTGCAAGAAATAAGTTGTATTTCAGGGTATTTTAATTTACTATCCTAATATAAACTAACAGACATGCATAGCATCTGTTCTAAATTTTATTGCATATATCTGGTGATGATAAAATTCTACTCATATATATCTTATTCAAATCCATTTATAAATAAATATAGCAGCCATATTCACATAAATGAATTTCACATATCTCAAAAAAATAAATTTATTATAAAATATACAGCAGTATTTTGTTTACTTTTACTAGTATTAATTCTTATTTCCAATAAAGTACATGGCAAAAAAGTACATCTCAATCGTGTTACCACAGATTTCAACGGTTTTGAAATCTGCGGAAAATTTTACACCAGATCGCTACATTAAATGTAATATTCTTTAAATAAAAATTTATTTATTAAATAAATAATTAAATAATCAAATGGTAAATAAATAATAAATCTGTTTTTGGTATCGATCTGGCAGGGCTCCTAACATATCACTTTTTTGTTTTTGTCACTTTTTTGACATTTTGTCACCTTTTTAGAAGTTTTAAGTTCTTAAATTCTATTTAAAGAGAAAAAAAATTTTGGTGCGCGATTAAAAAAATTCATTTTTCCTCTAAAAAAACAGCACAAATTTAATTTCGAAATGCGCGCTACGTTCCACCACATGAATGGATTAAAAAACTTACCGTTTCAATTATAATAGGATACTTTATGTTGCCTACGGTGTTTTAGTAGCAAGTTCTAGAAATCTGTCTGGGAAAAGGCTCTCAGTAAAACGAAGTGGCAAAGTTTAAGGGAAGCAGGGCCATCTGCATGTCCGACCCCTCTTACCTAACTTGAGGGATAGAACCTTGAGTGGCATTTACGACAGTCGCTTTCCTTTCATAGTATTGTGTGGCGTATCATTTGGCGCAAGAGAGATATCATCAGTTGACAGGGTCAAACAAAAGGAGGAACCCTCTAGAAGGTCAGACGCTGACAGCTCGTAAATGTTGATCAATGCCAAGGGTCACTTAAAAGGGGGGTAACATCCTCCATACACAGATCTGAGGGCAGTCTCAACAGGCCCGTTTTATTTTCTGATTCTGGAATAAGACGAATGGAGGGGTCAAGAGACCGGACGATTGAAGCTGATTTTAACTCAACGTTAACCCTCTGCATACGGAGCGGCAGAATATCGTTTTCTACCTTCGTGTTACAGAAACGGACGAAAGAAACAGCAAACTGAAACACTGCAGAACCGGCCTCTCATCCAAGGGCCGGCTTTCCCCCAGGAGGAGAGGTAATGGGTTTAGAACCTTTGTCATCATATATGTTGCAGTTTCTATTGTGGGTCTGATTATGTCTAGACGGTATAGATACGTCTTGGGTAAACTCTGAAAGGACTGCGGAATCTTCAATATGTATGATAGTTTACACTCGAAGGTGTCTTCGGCAAAGTTTTCAAGTAGATAGATCATCAACCTCTCACACATTCTAAGCCCTTGAAGCTCCCCATCGAGAACCCCTATGTTCCTGTCTATGGAACGGAGGCTATTCACGTGCTGCTCTCTTTGTGGCACAGAAATGAGGGATGGAAATCTTAATGGACTTCAGCCGTTTTTCTTCGGGAGTTTGAGATCTGAATGATTCCAGCCCCCTCAGTAACCAGAGAATGCAAAAATTTCAGCCGTCTCAGTATCCATAGGGTAAAGTATTGAAGGAGCATTGTGAACGTATTGAAAATCGCAATTTGTTATCATCGAAGTTGATTATTACAAATTCTTGAGTTTTTTTCGTGAAAGTTAGTTTTTAAAAAGATGAATGACTCATTACTTTCTACCTGAAAAAAGAACTAATTAACATGGGGACATGTAATATTCACGCAATACATAATGCTTTTCTTAAAGGTCTAAAAGAGTTTGGGGAAGATGTGTCTGTACTAGTTTTTACTATTCACAGATTTTTTAATCAGTGGCCTAAAGTGTTGGTCAACATACAAACAAATTCAAGAAGACTTGAAACTTTCCACTCATCATTTCATTAAGCATTGTTCAAGCAGCTGGCTAAGCCTAAAGCCAGCTGCTGAAAGGTTGCTTGAACAGTGGATTGCAGTGCAAAAGTATTTCCTTGACAACATTCCAATAAATAAGCCAAACATGATACAAAGACTAGGCTACAAAAAAAATTTTCATTTACTTCGAAGAGAAACTATGAAGGCTGAGGTGATATTTGTCGTATCATGTGCAAGTATATTTAATCATGTGACCAAATTTCTTTAGAAAAAGGAACCTCTAAAACATAACCTTCATTCTCAAATTGAATTGTTGACAAGAACACTTTTGGGTAGGATCTACAAAGAGGAATTTATTTGAGATTTGAAAGTGGATAAATTGGAAGATATATGTACTCAGAAGCTGTTGCCTCTGGCTGATATTGTGATTAGAGATCAAATTTCTAGAGTGCTATAGAATGTGAAAGAGAAGGAAAGAAATTTCTTTTTTCTAAGGGCTTAAAAGTTTATTCTGTCTTGGTCCTCTTGAGAGACTCAGTGGTGAGAGTGTTCGACAATTATTAGAAGTTTCAAGAGCAATGCCATGGGATGTCCCAACAGACATACTACTGCATGAATGGAAATTACTCCAAAGAGAATTTCGAGGAAGAAGGATCTAGAATGAAGCCTCTTGATGTTTACTAGAACCAGTTCTTCACACTGTGTGACATTAGTGGTGTGGATCCTAAGTACCCAGTTGTGTCAAAGCTAGTGAAGGCTGCTCTGTCACTTTCTCATGGTACTGCTAACATTGAACGTGGCTTCTCAACCTCAGGAAGAGCTTTGACAGGAGACAATGCATCAATGTCAAAACGCACACTCAATGCATTGATGACAGTTAAAAGTAGCTTGGCAAATTTTGACAATCCACCTTATTTGGTGCTGATCACATCAAAGCTAATGGATATGGGAAGGGTTGCATATAAAGCCTACCTAGAAGATATAAAATTGAAGGCATAAGAAAAATTAGAGAAGGACAGGAAAGAAAAAGATAAACTGGATTGGATTGGATTTGGTTTTGTGGCATTGAGTCCTCTTGGGACATATTATGCCAAACTCAAGATAAAAAAATCAGATACATAATATAATAATGAAATGAGATATGTCAAAACATAATGAGTAAATATTATATAAAATTATACGTGATGGATAAAACCAATGTCTTGTAAAAAGCTTACTAAAATGAATACTATATAAAGTTATATGTGATATATGAACCCAATATCATGTAAGAAGTTAAAAATATTTGGATGAGGATTCTCTCCAATCATGTCTTCTAAAACCAAAGTAAAAGAATTAAAATGTTTAAGTCGTTGCCTATTAAGATGAGAGCATTCTACTAAAATGTGTTTTATGGTTAGTGGACAGATACAGTAATTGCAGATGGGATGATCTTCTCCGAGAAGAAGGTAAGATAGACTGGAAGCAGAGAAAAAAAATTTAAAGCAGCAGTCAAAGAAAAGAAAGGTGATAGAAGAATGAAAACTTAAAATTATGCGTGAGGATGAGACGTTGGACAGTGATTCACAATTATTAAAGGAAACCAATGATAGGCTCGAGAAGGCAATAAAAAAAAAACATTTTAAGGAAGCAGCACTTGCTCAGGCAATGATTGAAGGAGCGGGAAAGTCTCAGATGATGCTGGTCAACAAAGACAGACTTTAAAAAAATGCACATTCTTCTATTGAGAAGAAAAAGACAAAATTAATTTCAGACTTTTTCAACAACAAAAAAATTAGACATAATCTTTTAAAAAAAAGGAAAAATTCTTCAAGCTTTGTCAAAAATAAATTAATTAAAAAATCATAATTACGATTTGTTTTATTTTTATGTTAATTTTTAAATGAAAATAAAAATATCCTTCCAAAGAAGGAAAAGATAGAGGTGACTGGGAAGAATCTTCTTTTTTATCTTTATACTTGAATATATTTAGCATTATTGTTATTTGTCACTTTTTTTTTTGCTCGATTAGTCACTTTTTTCTGCTTGATTAGTCACTTTTTTGGTTCAATTAGTCACTTTTTTAGACCTTGAAACTTGTTAGGAGCCCTGATTTGGCATAGAATTATACTTTGATTTGAAATCTCTTGAAATTTTCACTCTACCTTCAAAGACCGCAAAGATAGAAACTTGAATTAGAGGAATAAAAAATGTATATAATTTAATGCTTTGGAAAGCTGACCTCGAAAACACTCGTATGTACGAGCAAGAATTGCGGAATCAAAGAAACAACAACAGAAAGAGCAACTAGAAAAAAAAACATGTTTAAAATGAAAAAGGGAAGCAGAATCTCAGTTGAAAGAGTTGCCTGCCAGAAAGGCCACCATTTTGCAGCAAGCTCAAAGACAAAATGTTATTAGAGAGGCTCAGATGGCAGCTCTGCAAACACATCAAAATAGTTTAAAATGTAATGTATTAAATACTAGCCACTGCGTGGCCAGCACGGCATTCCCAGTGACAGTTCTTTTCGTGGGGTTACAATCGCAAAAACAATTCCAAAGGACGTAAAAGTCCTGATATCATTGTCTAATGCGCCCCTATTCATATTGCAAAAAAAAAAAGTTTAAAAAAAATCAAACGTAAAGTATCTTATTGGTGTAAAATTTTCCGCAGATAATAAGATCCTCTTTTTAAATCTATCTTTAGCTAACCCGATTTTTCAAAAAAAAGAACTAAAAAATTTGTTTATTTGTTTTGCTTCCCTTCACTCGAATTATTTTAGCGTTGGAAATGGAATCTGTGATTTCTCAATAGCAAAAGTCAAACTCGTATGGGAAAATATATAAAAGTTACAATTTAATCAGGCATATTTAGACAAAGTGAGAAAAGTGACAAATGAATCCCATCACAATTGGTTTATATTGTTTACATGTGTTGTCACTTGTGAATATGCAAATAATATGGATTTCTGTGTATGTGTAGGGAAATATATGCAGAGATACTGGATGTACAATGGGGGAAAACTTACTAACCCTCTAATTGTATGTAATACATAACACGTGACTTATTATAACAAAGACAGATTTTGTGGACATGTCAACTTTTGTTTGTACTTAATAGATAATGCCTGTATAGATAAATTCCATTCGCAATACCTTGATTTCAGAAATATACAGATTTCCAAGTCATTTTGTGGGTATTTTTGATTTTGCGTTCGTTTTTTAGATTTATAATGAATTTGTTTCGACATTTTCATAATTCTTTGCATAACATTATGTCATGGGTTCTTACAAAAATCTTTCAAAACATTCCTAGGTCGCCATTTTTCATCCACAATTTCGTTTTACAATTAGTTCCAACTAACTCATCCTTCCAGCACTGGAAAAATATGATCTAGTCTTCAATGAAAAACAAACCACTTGCAGTTTTCCTGTATGTGGGTGAATAATCGACACTGGAAAGAACAAGGCTTTGAAAGAGGTTCACTCTGGTCCTTATAGAAAATAAAACCAATAGATTGCAGTTAACTTTTATGCCTTCAACTTAAAAATCAAAATGAGTACTAACACCAAATCTACATGTCTACTAAAGTAGTGTTTTCAAACTGAGGGGTTCACCATGACTCAGTGGTTTTGCCCAATTCACTGGCAACCTACGAGTTGTAGGCAGCGTAGGTTGAATTCCATATTAACTGTATTTCTCTCTTATGGCTATATACTTGACATTGTTTGGCACAGCTTTACCAAATATGGCTATAAAAACCAAAACCGACCCAAAATTTAGATCTCTACCAGTTCTTTGGATAAAAAACAATGCTAGTCCTCTGAAAATATTAGAAAAGTGAATTGTTTAGTGGGAAAATATCCCATTTCAACTGAGGTTGATTGCACATGAATCTAAATGTACTTATTCTACTGAGGATTTCCCTGTTTCGACTATCACTTCTGGTCAGTATAAGGATTTCTTAATTGAACTCTTTTGCAACACTGCTCTGAAACAAGAACTTAGAGGCTTTGTTGTTGTGAGTGGAAATGCCTACTTCGGTAGAAAAAGGACAGTGTGTTCATTTTACAAGTTTTTGGTAACTGCTGATTTAGTAATTTTTTTTATGCAGCATACAAAAATACTATCCAATATTTTCATAATGGACAGAAGAACGTAGGCACTCTTTTCTGTTATAATATTCACCACCTTTAAGTAATTTGTAGACATAACTCAAAATCGTCGAATTTCAACATTAGTCGTTTTTCTACCGAGATACAGATTTTGTTTACAATTTGTAATGAAAAATATTTTACAAATCAAAAGTATGTCAGTTGAATTTTTTGTCATTGTTAGATCATCAAAATCCAGGACACGATAATAACTCTAAATCCCTTAATCAATCTAGCAGGTGCTGACTTCTGGTTTGAATCCAGCACGAGACACGGGTGTTTGTCCATCTGTAACGAATGTGTGACCTGTATGAATGTGATGTGTAACATGAATCCACCCCCCTTGGTAATGCAAAGTGGCTTCCAAATCGTCGCCTTAATGAATAAAGTTCAATTTAACCTGGATAAGGAAAAGTAAAAATAAAATAACGACCTTAAATATCAAAATGATAATAACTGCATAACTTTTTCTACAGGTGTGCTTTCATCACTTGCATCCCTTTGCTTCTGATCTCCTCATGTATCCAATTCCTTTTTGAAGTATTTTTACATAAATAATGATAATTACATAAATTTGTCAGTGCTGTTGGTGAATAATGTATTTTTACACTTGTTTCTCTTTACAGCTAATACAAAAAAAAGCCTCAGTTGATACAAGAAATCCAACTTGAGTTTGCAAACATTTTGAATTTAATTTATTAATTAATGCTTCTGCTTTATTCCACAAAAACTAAATTCCTTGGTCAACTGAATAATCCTGTCTACAGATATAAAGGCCTTATCAAAAAATAATTGCAATAGAATGACATGCCTTTCATTGCTCATACATTTGGAACTGGTTTTGACTTAGATTGTTGGAAAACTTCAGAAGATGAGTTGGAGTTGTGCATGTTGACACTTTAAAGTTTGACTCTGACAAGCAAATGTATGAGGATCAAATTTTGTAAAATCAGATGTGCACTATTCTGGTAGAACTTGAACTGGAGCCAGGACTTGGATAAAAAAAGCACTGTTGTCTTTCTGTCAGACTGTAGAACTCTTCATTTCAAAATATTTGTATATATTTTTACCTTTGATGTAAACAGTAAAACTGATTTTTAAGAAACTATGAAATTTAATTTGCTAGTCAATTAGATTTCACATTATCTTAAAAATATGTTTTTTAATTAGTTTGTTATCAGTTATAAGTTTCATTGATCAAACAATCGCACCTAAATGATGATATATTTCTGTTGTAATATAACATTTTTAATGAGTTTAATTATTGGTATGTTTTTATTTTGTTTAATATATGAGGTGTGGATAAAAACAAAATGTCTGTGATATAGTTCTATCAAATTGTCTGTAAAAATTTTCAGTTTGTACTGAATTTTAAATGTGTAATTATTTTTCAATGTTCATTTTTGTGTTATTTAAGGATTTAATTCTTATTCAAAAATTTTATTTCAATAAAGTTCTGTTATTTTAATATGCAGGAAATGAATTATTTCTCTCCACTAGTATATTTCATGTCACAGCAGTGATCTCAAATTCATATTACATGAACATAATAAAAAATAAATCATGAACATAACACATTTGTATGAACAAATAAAAAAAATCATCCTTTTTACAATATATTGAGATGTATTAAGTCGATTTATATATTTCACTAACATACATGGTACAGAAATAGACATTAAATGTATATTAGTGCATGGAAATGTTTATAAATAAATAAAATTTACCACCATGAGATTCATTGTCTGTTCATTCACTTCAGATGCGACTTGGTTGCTCATTCCGAGGAAACTTTTCAGCAGTCTGGCGAAAGAAGCATCTTTGTGCATGATCAAACTTACCAATTAAAAATTAAAAGAAAGATAAATTGTGTGCTATTTTGTTTAGAGAATTTTGGAATATATCCTGTAGATAATTTACAATAGGCTTAACTCCAGACTACTAGTCTTGCGCTGTTAGGTCCTTTTTAAGGTAATGATTTATTAAATAATGAAGTAAAAACTTCGAAAATAAAGGAACATAACTAAGATGGTTTTGGAATTAATCGTATAGTGGTAATTAAATTTGGAATAGAAAAGACTCACTGAACCCTGTACATGAATTATCGATTAGGAGATGTCGATATCTTAATTATGAAAAGTTTACTGGAATATAAGACAGGCCTCGAAATATATTTTTTAATACAGGTGCACCTAAGTTTTTAAATTAGGTGCGCCTAGCGGGAAAAAATTAGGTGCACAGTTTTATTTTCATGTGCACCCGGGTATTTCGAGCCCTGATATAAAATATGCAAAATGTGATCAAAAAGTCACCAAAAGAATTCTTGGAAAACTCAAAAGATAACTAAGGTTTAAAATAATAACAAAGAATGTTTATTGACATGAAATGGATGGAATGTCATCAATTAATTACTTAATAAAAAGGTAACACAAATAGTTACAAATCGAATAGTTCTAGACTTGGAATAAGACAGGGGAGAAAATGGCAAATGACGCTGGGAACATTAGGGTTGAATTAACGCGAAAAAAAATAAAGGGATCACGCGAAATTTTAAAAAATGAGTAGTGCCAGAGACATTTAATCCAAATAATTACACTACTCCACTCTGCAGAGTAAAAAGAAAAGGAAAAATGATACTTAGTACTTTGGCTCCATATTTGGAGTGGCACGCCAAGAGCTATTGTAAGGGCTGGAATCCTTAATCTAACAATAGCAATTGAAAAAACTGGGGAAAAAAATATTTTGATTAAAAAATATTATGAACGTTTTACACCTGTCCCTACATTATCCAAATATCAATCAAATGCAAATATACATAAAAAATTGGTACAGCTTCAGTCTACGTTTAAAGCAGTGGAAACGATCTTGGCGCTTTTTTTTTTCTGGCGCACTTCTAGTAGCAAGTTAGGGCAGGTTAAGGCTACCTATCTGCATTACGATTATTATGGTTTCCATGGTAACCTCGGCAAGCGAAAAGTTAAACCTTTAGGCCCGGTGCCTCTGCCGTAAAGCAAGTGCGGTCTGAGATACATAAAGCCCCTTCCACACCGGAGAAGCCGAGCTAAACATGGATGATTGATTAACCCCGGAGACAGGTTTGATTGACAGATCGTTCAGTGTAGACGGTGAATTGAACAGTTTCAGCACGAGCAAAATGATCCGCTTCTTGTCGGTACATCAAAAGAAAGCAAGTGTTTGTGCTCGCTCTATTTGGACGGCGTTTTTTGGTTTCCTTGTTCGACGTTCAATCAATCACCGGGGTCATCGTTAAGAAACGGGTTGGGGATCGGAACATAGAAATATTTATTTTTCTTCGGATTTTAAAGTGATACTATTATTTAAGTAGTCTATTTGTAAGCATTGTGTGTTTTGCTATACATAGTTGACGATTAAAACTTAGTTGTGAAAATATAATCTGCCCATATTAATGTCAAAACTGATGTGTCCATCCATGTGTATTTAGATGATATATATTAGTGGTATTGGGGAACTTTGCACGTCTAAATATCTGCTATTATAAAATGAAGTGTCCTACCTCCACTACGCAATAACCAAATTCCGTGACCAACCCTTATTCCCTGCACCTTTTGTTAACTGTCCAAGGTCTAAACCTCTTAATTCATATTTTATCAACAAGGGAAGTTCTATTACGCCAAGTCTAAATATCAATACTGGAGATTAAGGCCTCTACGGGGCCATGCGCTACATAATATTTTAAAACGCTCACTACGCTATGTCCTGACGAATCTATTGCACTTACAATAATGAAATTTGGCACATGGGTAGTCCGAAGTTTTTGCAATTTTTGTGTCCAGCCTGAATTTTATAATTCAATCTAAAACATTTTTTAAATAATTTATTGGAATTTAATTATTTCTTTGGAATGACAACTGCATAAAGAGTTGGCAGATTCTAAATATATTTTTCCGTTTTCGTTTTGCGGATTAAGATTTGTCAGCAGACTAAAAAAACAAATAAAGTTTAAACTTTTGTTACGTAGTTCTTTTTTTTTTATATCCTTAATCGTAAAATATAGAGTAAAATTTTCAACGGATTTGAAATCTGCGGAAAATTTCACATTAAATCTATACCTAAAAATATGATTTTCGATAAATGAATAATTTTTTAAATGAAACTTATATTTTTTCCAACACGAACTCCCAACTTTCTGTGAAGAATGACTTTCGTTTGATTCGAGATATCACAGATTTCATTTCCTACGCTCAAACCATTTCACAGCGAAGAAAAGCAAGACAAATTTAAAAAAAAACATATTGTTTAGTACTTTTTTGTAAAATCGGGATCGTTAAAGATAGATGAAAATTTCAACAGATTTGAAATCTGAATAAAATCCAATCCCTACCTTACATTTGATTTTCTTTTAATAAATAATATTTCAATTAAATATCTATATTTTCGCAAGAGATTGTGACGTCACGCCGATTGGATCTCTTCGCAATTCGAATTTGGCAATGACGAGGTCATTACGGCGTCGCCCGAGATGTTTGTTTGCGAAGCAAATCATAGTTCAAAACATTCATAATTTGGTTTGCGAAGCAAATCTGGTTTGCGAAGCAAATCAAATTAGAATTTGCAGGGAATCCATTCCAATAGGCTACGAATTTCCATTTGGTTTGTGAGGCAAACCAACGCCATGATTGCTGTTATCCAATAGGCTTCGCAAACCAAATGGGAATTCTTAACAATCACCACGCAGTGGCTAGTTTAAGATAAATAAGAGGTGGATATTTAAAGTGTATTTGAACTTTTTTGCAATTAAAGAAAATTTAAAATTGTCGTACTGCAATATTAATACGTTTTACCGAAAAATGCCGAATTGAAAGAGTCTTTCAATATGTTGCAACACATATGAAATATTTAGTAAGAATTTTTTTTTTGTAAGGAAATAATCTGCTTAATATCAATTTTACAAGTACGTATGGATATACATACATATATATATATATATATATATATATATATATATATATATATATATATATATATATATATATATATATATATAGTGTATGTATATATATATGTATATCCATACGTACTTGTATGATAATAATTAAGTGGTTGCCGCCGTCGCAGGATTGAAAACATGGTTTGTTCAAAATTGTACAGGGATAACGATGAAGGGGGTTATTTTCCTAGGCGGCAATTGGTTTAGGGTTTATTAAGTGTCCAAGTAGGAAAATCGTAATTTCTACCGCGTGTGAGCAAAAGACGTATAAATTTTCCGTCTTTTGGTTCCTGAGAATGTCACCCAATGTCGCCTTTTTTGGGAACTTTTCTTCCTATTTCTCTTTAATAAATCGTTAATGATAATATACGCTGCACTCGCGATTATGCACCAACTTCGTAATGAACGGGACCTTAAACAATTTGCTTCAAACAATAAGTTTGCAGTTTAACTTCAACACACAACCAACCAGATTGATCGCGAGCACATGGAACATTTTGTGTCCGAGCTGTCAAACCAGAAAAACTAGAGAGATCATAGGCGTAACTAGGGTTGTTGAAGGGGGGTCCTCCCAAAAAGTTTGAACTGTACCCCAGTAAAAAGGGGAATATTAAATTAATTATATTAATATAATTAACACCTATTAATTATGTATAATTAATTGTATTACTATGGTTAATATTTATTAATTATATTGGTGCATATTTATTAATTAACACTTGATTTTTAAAAATCACAATTTTTTTATCGCTTTATATTTTAAAAAACGTTGCCGCAGCCGTCGTCGCAGGGTTGAAAACTCGCTTTTTTTTGCTCGATTCTTAGACAGTTTGCCGAGAAAGTACGGATCAGAAAACTACGAAATTAACATGGTTTGTTCAAAATTGTACAGGGAACACGAAAAAGAAGATTTTTTTTTTCCGATGCGTCTATTAGTTTAGTATTTAAAGCAGAAGTACAGAAGATGTGCTGTGGATAAGGTTCGCCACAACATCTCTGTAAAGAGAATATGTCCTCTCACCCTTAAGTAATTTAAGACTTTTAATAACATGCAGGCGGCTAAGAAACCATGATTATAAAGTGAAACTAGTAGAACTTAATGAGTAATATATAAATGTATGTCGAAAAGGAAATGAACCACTAAAAATCCCTATTCATTGACGAGTGTAGTATCGAGAATTCCGAAGCATAGGCGTGACTAGGGTTGATGACTGAGGGGGGAGGAGTTCAGTCCCGAGAAGTATGAACTGTACACCAATAAAAAGGTGAAGCATCTAGAGACCTTCACAGGGAAATTTTCGTATTTTTATGTTAAAAATCACACGATATATTGATACTTTTTTTCGTAGAACATTGATAAAATTATTAAAAAATTTGCGTCTAACAAATGTTAGTCACTATATCAAATGTACTATAGCAAATGTTTCAAATAAAGTCGTTTTAAACAATGTTGTTTTATAGTATCATACATGAGAAACACATTGTTTGGTTTAACAACAAATTATTTAAGGATAGTCTTGAATTACACTAAAACCTTGCTAATTCAAAACCCCCGTTCATCCGAGTTTGGTTAATCCGAACCATCTGTTTTTAAAATTTGTGAAACAAAATACAGTAAATCAATGACAACATATATTACAATTATTGAAATAAAAAACATCATTGGTAAGAATGCACAATGCACATACATTCAAATTTATAAATTATCATAAAATTAGAAAGAATAGAAAAAATTTTCCTAGTTGGTTCTTCAAAAAACATATTCTAAGTTAAACATAAAAATCAAGTGAATAAAAATTTAATTTTTGTCGAGCATTTACGTATATTACCGTGTATAAGCCGATAATGTTTGGAACGTTTTCTAAAGCAAAGGTGGTTGAAGGGGGGGGGGGGTTCGGCTTATATACGGATCCGTTAATTTCGCAAAAAAACTAAGGTACATTTTTTCCGTTAGCCGGGCGCAAGCGATAAATCTCTAACTATCGACAAATATAGCACACAAAATAATAGCTGAACACCGTAATTAATTACCACATCAAAATAACAATTGGAAAAGTAACATTTTTTTATATAGCCGTTGGATTAGGATATCCCTCCGGTGGCAGCAACTTCGAATTCTTTACGAGCGATTAACGATTTTTATAGCAACTCCAACGGGTGTTGGGAAAGCAACCCTTTTTTTTCTCGTGCCAACTGAACACGGATCCGAATCCAACAGCTGTTCCAATTTTTAAAGTATTTTAACTTACGTTTTGAATGCAGCCTTTAAGCAAAAAGAGAAAAATAAGTCATATAAATCCTTCAAATTCCGTGTCTGAATCCGAGTTTCCGGATAGTTCGTAAAATTCGGCTTCACTTATTGGGATGTCCTGATGTGTATCATCATCATCAGTTCCAATGCTATTTCCGTACTAGAATTTATATGTTCTTCATACACATAACTGCCAAGGGTCAATGAGCCCACCCCCCTTTTGAAATTTTATGTACCGCACATGTTTTAGTCTGCACGGTGAAGATAAGTGGCACTCATAAAAAAATTTCCCAAGCCCCAGCCGCTCTCCTTGACCATTGTTGAACTGATCATCTGTCAATCACCCAGTCAGATGTCCGGCATCAGGTGCGGGAAAATTTTGGAAGATCATTAGCGGTCACCTTTGGAAAGGGGGCGAATAGACAAACTCGCAGTGAAACCTGCGGCTTAAAGCTCAGAACGCTCGTCATTGCACATCTTTACTGCCAAGTTATATCGTGGCGAACAGTTGGAGAGTTCAATCTCATTTAGACCCTACCCGAGTTTCTTTTAAGAGCCATAATGAATCCCCTCCTCCTTTTGAATCGTAATGTCCAGAACATCATCACCTGTCAATCACTCCGTCATAGGTCGGATATGAGTAGCTGGACCGCCTGGATACTGTGGAAAATCATTAGCAGGTTAAAGCTATCATCGTTAGCAAGTAGCGTTTTACTTTAGACCGATTTGATGGGAAAATATTCCACCAGTTTTACCTTCTTGGCGACATTACGCCCTCATGGCTTTAGAACGTATAGTTTAAACGTCAATTTTTTTATTTTTTTTTGGCTTATATAGAGGTTTTGAATTTTTGAAGAAAACACGCACCCCCGGCTTATACACGGATCGGCTTATATACTGCATTCATATTATGAGTGTAAAAATAATTTTTATTTTTATATAATCTAGTTTAAATAGCCACGAAGCTTAAAGCTCCGATTGCTCTTCATTAATAAATTTGACTATCTTTTATGACGAACTGAATGGGGGGTTGAACCCCCAACTCACCCTGGTTACGCCTATGAACTAATGTACCATTGTTTCATCGATTACATTTATTTATTACACAAGAAAAACATTATTTAAAATTAAGTTATGAAAAGTTTGTGTAGTTATTAACAAGAGATTAATTTATGAAAAACTCATTATATATATATTTTTGCAAAAAAAAAATTCTCAACAAGAGAATTAAGAACATAAACATAATTAATACAACTAGTATTTAAAATTCACACACAAACACTTTAATTTTACTTAATAAGAAAACATAGGTCGGTGAAAATATAAATAAAACAAATAAAATTACCTTCATCATGCTCTTGGTGGGGGAGTGAACTGTTTTTTGATAAGTGACCTTAACCCTTTTTTTCTTTTGCTTAGAAATAGCTTAGATTGGAGGTTACGGGCACCTCTCATCTCTCTACGCACACACTTTGGGAGCTAACTAACAAATGCCTCAAAAACTTTACTTCCCACTTGTGTTTTTTTTTAGCTAATAAAATCAGTCACCTCTTTCGTTTATAATTTTGAATCAAACTGTTGTATACTTCCTTTAAGTGTTTATATTATGAGTGGTGTTAATTAGAAATGTTTATACATTACTCTTCCTGGCATTTAGATTTATATCATGTGTGTTTACATTACTGTTTCCAGTATATAGTATATTCTAATAATTTACAACTGGCTGTTGCAATCTTTTATCATATCATAGCTGCCAACTGGATAAAGTAAAAAAACAGAAGATTTTGGGTAAAAAACAGAAGAATTTATTATTTATGAACCAAAGGGCAGAAATTTATGATTTAAATTAAAAATTTTAGTAATATCAGTATTAAAACAACCTTTAGAAAACTTAAACTAGCCTCAGTTTAAACTAATTTTAGAAAATAACTATAAACCTTAAGTGGTATACATAACAGTTTAACATACATCAGGTTTTTGTTTGTATCTTAATAATAGCATAATTTAAATGCACAATTCTTGATTATAATATTTCTATTATTGGCTATAATATTTATTTACACATTACTTGGGTAACACGTAAGTTGGGAATGCTCGGTAATCTATAATCTAGCGATAATCTTTAAAAAATGCAAAAAGCGGAAAAAACTTGTTTCCTGCCGGAAAACTGGAAAAATTATGAAAAATCGGAAAGTTTCCGGGTAATCCGGAAGGATTGGCAGCTATGTCATATGCAGTAATTGACCCAGTTCCCTCTGAGCTGGGTGTAAACATTAGTGCTGAAATCAACATGAGTGCAGAAAAATTAAAGCATTTGACCACTTCTGTCATTTTTCTATGGTGTATTTACTTAGTTATAAAAATGTAAGATTAGTTGTGATTTAAATCAGTGATTTTTTTTTTTTTAATCTTGACACCCTGATACCGGTGACTAAAGAGTGAAGTTAAGCTCATTGCTCCTCAAAAAGACAAACAAGTTTCGCTCTAAAAATTGATTTTTGATTTTGTTAATCTATGTATGTACTAATTATTTAAAATTATTTGTTTTTAGACCTGTGAGTAAAAACAAAGCTGTAAATTTCAATAATCGTTTCATTTTTTCCTTTATAAAAACATCATTAGTACGAAATACAAGTGTATTAATCAGAAAAAATGAAGTTTTCTTAGTATTTTCATTAAAATAAAATAAGTCATTGGGCAGTTTTCTGACATTATATGTATATATATATATATATATGTTTCTAAAAAAATATAAGACTGGTGGTACGACAAAAATTTCAAGTGGTATGCAGTTACTAAAAGGCCTGCTCTAGAGTATGTTGATTTAAATTACCTTACATTTTTAATAGTGAAAGTTTGTAGCGTCTGTTGTGATTTTCATAAACATTCAAGTGCCTGTACTCCTTGGGACAGTTTTCAGTTTCAACCTCAAATAACCTAAGTAAAAAATATTAGGACGACCAATACATGTATTTAAATTGTCATTCACCTAAGTACTCTCTTTTGGGATTAGTATATCATTTTTCAAGTCATTTAAAAAATTAAATGTGCTCTGTCCTAAGTTACGACTTTCCCTAACATGGAACAGCATGTTTTGCCTGTGTGTGTTGTAACATATTAGAACCATTATAAAATACTTTGGACACAGAAATTAATGTTTTGCCAATTTCATAAAAAAAAGTACTATTGCAAGTACTAGGCTGGGCTGAAGGAACTTTTTCAAACATTGTTCATCTCGGGCGCCGGGCAACTTACAAAAATATATTTGAGGGTCTTGGATTGAAAAAATTACAGGACTATCTGGTTGTAATTTATGTTCTTTATTTGGCAGCAATCTTTGACCCTATGTTCATTAAGGCCGCGATTGAGTCGAATCGCGTCTTTTACACACCTGAAACATGTCATAACACAGTTCATTTCTCCTTACATCTGGGCTTTGTTAATAACTTTCGTGCATTGGTTGAAGAACCTTCCTAGAGAGAGAGAGAGAGTGCCATCTATCTCGAAACCAACAGTTCGGTGTTTAAATTATATATGTTATACTATATAATACACCACAAAAAAGGATGACATTAATACAAACTCGATATAATACACATAAAGGTCTTACAGGGCTCCTAACAGGTTTAAAGGTCCAAAAAGGTGACAAAAGTGACTAATTTAACCAAAAAGGTGACAAAAAGTGACTAATCGAGCAAAAAAAGTGACAAATAACAATATAATGCTAAATATATTCAAGTATAAAGATAGAAAATAAAAAGATCCTCCCCTATTCTTTTTTTTTCTTCCTTTAGAAGGATATTTTTATTTTCTTCATTTAAAAAGTACATCATTTTGAAATATTAACATTAAAAAAAAAAATCGCAAAGATGATTTTTTAATTTGTTCATTTTTGACACAGCTTCAATAATTTCTTCCTTTTCTTTGAAAGATTGTCTCATTTTTTTTGTTGAAAAAAAGTCTGAAATTAATTTGTCTTTTTCTTCTCAATAGAAGAATGTGCATTTTTTAAAGTCTGTCTTTTCTAACCAGCATCATCTGAGACTTTAGACGCTCCTTCAATCATTGCCTGAGCAAGTGCTGCTTCCTTAAAAACTTTATTTTTTATCGCCTTCTTGAGCCTATCATTGGCTTCCTTTAATAATTTTGAAGCACTGTCCAATATCTCATTCTCTTAATTACGCATAATTTTAAGTTTTCATTCGTCTTCTTCTATCACCTTTCTTTTCTTTGCCAGCTGCTTTAAAAAAAAAAATTTATCTGCTTCCAGTCTATTTTTTTTTTCCTGTCCTCTAATTTTTCTTGTGCCTCATGTTTTATATATTGCCAGGGGGTTCCGACCCTTGCTCGCTTACACTCGCCAACCTCGTGGAATGCCACGCAATCCCATTTGGTTTGCTTCGCAAACCAACATTACTTTCGCAGAGTGCATCTCCTGGACAGCGAAACTATCTGAATAATTCGTACAATCCTGATTTGATTTCCGGTCCATGACATCACAGCGAGGGCTTCGCCCTCTGCTTACTTGCGTTTGCAGATCCCCGGGGATTGCTACATAATCCCGTTTTGTTTACAATTACTTTCGCAAGTGATTTCACTCTTTTTTACTTTAACACTTAATGCACCCTGAACTAATAGCAGCATCAGTAAAAAACCTTCTGCATCTTGTCTCCTGTACAATTTTAAGTAAACAGTGTTAATCTTCTAACTTTACAATCTGTACTTTGTACTTTCTCCGTAAACCGTGTGAGTACAAAGTGAAAAAAGCTAGCCCTTTTCCTCGCCAAATAAAAAAAAATCGTTTTTATGGCAATTGTTGCTAAATTTGATATGTGGCTAACCCGATAGTCAAGAATACAACTCACAACTGCATGTGGAACCTGCTATGCGAACTAAAAAATACGAAATTTGTGTGACCAACTTTTTATTGCATCGAATTTATTTATGAACAAATTTTTTAAATAATTGTATCGTAAGAAAGAGTACATTCTGAGGTATACTGCGAAAATTTCAAAATTAAAAACTAATAGTAATACGATATAGATATGACAGTTATAGTTTTGTATCGGAAATTACGATCTGAAAGTTCCTAAAATTACGATATGAAAGTTCCTAAAATTACATGACCAACTTTTAATTGCATCGATTTTATTTATTATTCAACTTAAAAAATAAGTGTACCATAAGAAAGAGTAATGTAATGCATTCAGTGATGTTCTCAAATTTAAAAAATAACAGAACTAAGCTGTAGATATTACAGTTTTAACAAAAAGAGTAGCGAAAATATCCAAAGATTCAGAATTTTGTATGACCATCGAATTTAATTATTAACCGATTTCAAAAATAATTGTACCGTAAGAAAGAGTACATTTTGAGGTATTCTGCAATATTTAAAAAATTAGATAAAAAATCTGAAAAATAGTAATAAGATATAGATACAGCAGTTTAAAAAAAAAATGTCCCGATTTTTACTGAATTTCAAAAATATATTATCAAGAACCAAATTGAAATTTCTAAAAAAACTTGACGAGTAGCAAAAATTTACGTTGAGAGGAACTCTTTTAAAAAAACTCACGGCTGAAGACTGAAAATTTGTATTTGTTTTGCTCACTCGCGGAAGAAATTTCGCTTTTTTAATTTTGACACTTAATAAACCCTAAACTAATAGCCGCATCGGAAAAAAATCTTAATAATTCTCCAGGGAATACGATGAAGAACAAACCATGTTAATTTTGTTTTTTTCTGATCAGTACTTTCTCAGTAAACCGCCTATGAATCGAGCTAAACAACACAGTTTTCAATCCTGCGGCTGCAGTAAATTTTTTTTAATATAGAGAGATAAATAGGCATTGTAGACTTTATATGCAACCCTTCCCATATCCATTAGCTTTGATGTGATTGGCACCAAATAAGGTTGATTGCCAAAATTTGGCAAGCTACTTTTAACTGTCATCAATGCATTGAGTGTGCGTTCTGACATTGATGTACCGTCTCCTGTCAAAGCTCTTCCTGAGGCTGAGAAGACACGTTCAATGTCAGCACTACCATGAGAAAGTGACAGAGTAACCTTCACTAGCTTTGACACAACTGGTATTTAGGATCCACACCACTAATGTCTCGCAGTCTGAAGAACTGGTTCCAGTAAACATCAATAGGCTTCATTCTAGATCCTTCTTCCTCAAATTCTTTTTGGAGTAATTTCCACTCATCCAGTAGTATGTCTGTCGGGACATCCCATGGAATTGCTCTTACAACTTCTAATACTTGTCGCACTAAGTGACCACTGGCATCGATCGCCATTTACGAGCTGTCAGCGTCTGACCTCCTAGGGGGTTACTCCTATTGTTCGACCCTGTCGACCTGTGATATCTATCTTTCGCCAATTGATATGCCGCACAATTCTATGAAAGGAAAACGTTAGTCGTAAATGCCACTCAAGTTCTATCACTCAAGTTAGGTAAGAGGGGTCGGACATGCAGATGGCCCTGCTTCTCTTAAACTTCGCCGCTTGTTTTACTGATAGCCTTTTCCTTGGGAAAATTTTCAGAACTTGCTGCTAATACACCGCGGGCAACATGAAGTATCCTTTTACAATTGAAATGGTACGCTTTTGAATCCATTCTTGCGGTGGAATGTAGCGCGCATTTCGAAATTGAATTCGTACTAACCCTGTTCTTTTTTTTAGAAAAAATTAATTTTTTTTTACTGCGCACCAATAAGTTTTCTTCTCTAAATAAAATTTAAGAACTTAAAACCCCTGAAAAAGTGACAAAATGTCAAAAAGGTGACGTGTTAGGAGCCCTGATATTAATATAAAGTATAGGAAACAGAAAAATAAAGTCTTTATATATCGTGCATCTTCCTCCAACTTGGGACCCATTCGCCTTTTGTCGGAAATGCTTATGTAAATTAATCAAGTAAAAATTAAAACAGTGATTGGTTTTATAACATTTAATGATAGGCTAAAGAAATCAAACCTCAGTATTCTCCATACTTTACTAAGAAAGCTTAGAAAACTAGTTACTTTGACGAAAAAAAACTTACCTTTTATATTTTACATTTTAGGTGAAAGACATCATCAAAAACATATTATCTAGTTGTTTTCCCCCAAGTATGGGCACTTGACTATAGCTGTTTTCAAGTTTTCGATCGCTCCATTTTCTTTACACAAACTGAAAAATCTAGTAAATCTTCCTTTCATACAATTTTTTTTTTTAAACATTCTTCCTATAAGTTATTTAAAAACCAACCAAGTTTTCATTTTAATCAATAGTTTACTGCAATCCTTGATGTTTTCTTTGAATTAAGTTTTTTTTTATAATAATTATAGGGTTTGAAAAAGAAGATTGTCTGTTTCCTTTAAGGTTGGAAATATATTTTCATTCCTGGGTTATTATATCAATGCAATAGTAAATTTGTAGTTTAGGTTGTTGCATACTGTACAGTGTTACATGTTTTCTCAATCATGTACTTGAATTGATCTACAAATGTTTGCAAATACTAATTTGACGATATGTCAAATTTTGGGTGTACGTTTGAAATAGGATTAGTGTTAGAATTCTGGTAATATTTTGGTCACCTATTATGATGCAGCAATGACTAGAATATCTACAATTGGTCAAATGGAATTTAAAAAGTTAAGATTGAATACAATCACTTCAATATGAAATGTTCCAGCACACTTCCGAACATTCTAGTGTCGAATTTAATGGCTATAAGATCATTTTTTTATATCTTTCATTGACAGTGGGAATTCGTCATCTCTGAAATGTTTACTTTAAGGGCATTCATGTAGTTCATTCAAAATTCTTATGTTAAGGTTTTATGGCAATATTGTGCTAAACACAAGATATAAAAAAGATTGATGAGAGGAAATACAGAATTGGAATGAAAGCAAAAAGATCGCTAGGGTATCCCAGAAGTATGAACCCTGTATTTACTAAAGACAGAAAATTCATCTCGGGAAAGTGAAGCCCATAGACATCTAAAGGAAATGCCCAGAGGGAGTTCACTAGATAGGTGGGACCGAAAACCTTTTTATATTTGCATTACATTTTGTTATGTTCAAAATACATTCCTGCAAGGTAATGATTTCATTGAGGTCTTTTTTCCACAAGAATTTTTTCTACTTCTGTATTGAAAGCATGACGAAAACAGGGAGTATCTCAATGCAGAAATTACTGAATGCGATATTTTAAGTTAAAAAGGCATTCTAATTCTTTTATTCTTGTCTTTAAAGTTTGGGCTTTACTAATAATTATTCTCAGAAAAACTATTCATGTAGAACACAGGAGTCGTTAATGAGACTTAGCTATATATGGTTAGTTTCAATTGTACTAATTATATATATATATATATACATAGTAGGAAAGGAAAAAAATATTTGAAAACTATCCTAAATTCATAGTTTATCATAAAAATTTGATTTTGAACTAGATATTGACTGGTTAAAGGAGTGATTGACAGCAAATTTCAATTTAACATTTCAAAATAACAAATTTTATTGTAACATATACATGTTTTATCATATTTTTACATGTTAACTTACAAAACGTGGATTATAGTGAACTATTATATATAAAGCATATCAATAATCACTTCCATAGTCACCTTCATTTTCATAATCATAAAGACCATAATCAGCATAATAACATTCATCAGAATCATCAGCTAAATCATCAGCTAAATCATAATGATCAAAGAAGTCATCATCAATGGAAGTTAAATCACTCCTGTCATCTCTATAAATAATATTCACCTTATTTCTTTTGGAATGAATAATCTCACGAAAGCTGGCAATGTTATAAGAAAGAATATTATCGCAGTCATGAATAAGAAGAGTACGAAGGGAGGAACAAGTCAACAGAACGCATTCCAGCAAAATTGCATTAACGTCAGAGCACCTAAAATGCAAGTCCTGCAATGTACTCTTCGCACAAAAAGTATTCAGCTTTGCATGTATTTCAGAGTCAGCAAATTCACAGTAAGACACATCTAAAAGTTCTAATTTTGGACTAGAATTCAAAATTGCTGCAACAGACATTTCAATGGAGGGTTCCCGAAACATAAAATGCTCAAGAGTAAGTTTGCGCATTCGATTCAAACACGGGATACTAGTTTCATCCTCGTTCTCCCACTCAAAAATAATCTCCTTCAAACTCAAGGATTCTAGCTTGGGGCAGCTTTGCAATAAGGCGGGTGCTGACAAGGTGAAATAACTCAGCTTGAGTTCTTTCAGTTTTCCACCATGCAATCTCAGGAATTTATTTAAGTTCAAGTTTACTGAACTCAACCCATCCAGTGTTAAATCTTCCAATTCCGAGAATAAGGAAATCAAATAGAGATCATCATTTTCGCCTGTAATAGGAGAACCGAGACTCTTCACATGTGGGCACAGCCTCGCACATACAGACAAAACATCCGCCAGATCAATATCAGAGTATCGTTCATAATTCAAGAGATCGAGTGAAGTTAAATTGTATTCTTTGTCAGGGTTCACAGTGCGATTCCTTATGTCTTCTTTGTGCATGGTATACAATACTGATGGAAGAATATAATGGATTAAGGTTTCAAGAGAAGGCATGTTTTCCATAAGAAATCTGATACCAGGAGCTTGAACTTTTGTGTTCTTCAAAGATAATATTTTCAAAGGGCACCTAACTTGGAACACACCATTGTTTTCCACAAAGAGATTTTTCACACCCTCATCAGTGACCATGCTGCCATCGATGTGCAGTTCTTGAAGTTTGGGGCAAGATGACGCTACAAGTTTTAAAATCTCATCATCGCAAATATAAGGCACATGCAATACCTGTACATTAGGTAAAAAAACCACTGCTTTTTTCACCAGTGGTTCGTAAGGCAGTGAAGAAAGTTCATCAAAATGATTATAGTCAGCTGAATATGTATAATTGAAATGCCCTTTTACAAAACCCTGGAAAGAAAATTTCTTTGGTTAGCCTGGTAATTTTAAAAAATTTAAAAAATAATATTAATAAAATTTAAATTTAAAAAATTTAAATTTTATTAATGAAAAAGACAAATAGTTCATAAAATAGCTCACAAATTATTAATTTGTTTTATATATTTCCCTCTTATTGTCTCACTTGAAAGGAAATTAATGATGCTAGATCTTAAGGTTTTACACCCCTATTTAGTTGCATGTGTTTTGATTTGAATCTTACAGTTTTGCAATGCACAGTTCTGAATATGCAAATCGCACTGCATTTAAAAAATGTCTAGTTTGTGGTTTATGACTTATACAAAATCCCAACACAATTTTTAACCAAGAAAGACCTAAAGTGAGCTTTTAAAACAAAACTCGCAGGGCGATATATTAATGGCACAGAAAAGGCAAAACAATAGTTAAGGTAAAAACAATTCCCAAGATCAGATCTACATTTATTTTATTTAAAGTAAATCTTATAAATTATATTTCCAACAAAATTATTTCAGAAACTTTTCATTCATGGTGTGGTGAGATCCACACCCTTTAAGGGTTACTGTCGAGGGAAACCCGTGGGAAAGGATTCTATTGAAGCAGGCCGCTTCTTTGTGGACCATCTCTCCGATTCTACGCTATCCACACCCGTAGGGAGTTTCTCATGGGAACGGAATGTGTCGGCGAGTCCGGACATTTTTTAGACTGACCGACAAATGAGCCAGTCGGTTCCTTTGATCCGTACCCTAAATAGAAGGAGTTGGTCCCCAGCTGTGAGGTCAGCTATAAGAAGGGGACTGGAAGAGACTTTCTGTACTTATTAGTCGGACTTCTGGAGAGAGCGTACGGTGTGCCTCTTTCGTATGATCTGTGATGGATCTCTGTGCAACTAAATGAGTGATGATTTTTACTCTCCTCAGTTTTGAAACTGCATTCCTTCATGTAAAAAGTGTGTACATAGTTTATCTATCCGAGAGATAATAAATATATTTTTATTCTAAAAATATTCTATGTTTGGCTGGGCATAACGTCACAATGGATTACTTGATAAACATAGAAAAATATAATTTCATATTACTAATTGTATTCACTCCACCATTAACTAGGATTTAACCAAAGCTTCTCACTTAAAATATACTGAGAAAAGGATATCAAAAGCAAACTTACATGACCTATTTCGGATAACCGCTTAAGAACTGCATCCTCACTACATTTGCAAAGCATTTCCAGATTTAATTCTTTCAAATATTCATTAACAAGAAAGTTCAAGCTAGAATCAGTTATACATCCTTTCATTTTCGTTATCATATGATCAGAATATACCCTTTCTGAAAGTTAAAAAGACGTATTCAGTCACATTATCAAAATTAAAAACACAAATGACAGTTTGAAATAGATTTTAAATAAATTAGACCTATGTTCCCATAGAAAATTCTAGAATAAATGTACAAGTTTGTTGGTTGGTAAGTTGGGCCCAGCCCAGAAAAACCCACCCGGGTTTTTCTGGCGGGCCCACCAACAAAATCCCACTGGGTTTTTGTTATGAAGTGGGTTTTTGTAAATAATCTGACATATATATATATCCAAACCTGCCTGGTATTTATTTGTTCGGATTAGAGAGAGTGTACTGTATACAAAAAAAAATTTAATCTTAATATCATTAAACTTGTAACAAAAACAGTTGATAAAACCAACAAAATTTACATGAAAATATAATATACTATTACAAAAGACTATAATTAACTTGAAATATAACATTCCTTCAGAATAACAACATTTTAGATTGAACTTTTTATTCTAACAAAATGTAATACTTGACGGTTACAAAATCACTTTCATCAAAGATGCAAGAGAGCTGCACCAAATTGCACTTAACGATGCGCTTTATTAAAATGTTTAAGAATATTAAAGGGATTAGCATTATAGGTGTTTATTTTGTTTTTTATATGTACAGTTATTATCTGTAGCATTAAAGAATTATTGCTTTTGCATTTAACTTTTTTTTCAATAGAAAAAAAAATCAAGAGTTCCTATATAATGCTATATATTTATCCTTAGAATGGCTCCAAAATGTTTTTGGATAAAATTGCTTCAAAACAGTGTTTTTGAAGAAATCTGATATATATATATGCTACAAATTAAAACGTTTATACCACAAATTGGTACTTTTGCTGCTCCAACCAGTAGGGTAGTTGTTAAAAAAAGGTGGGGGGATGCTCATTTTTGAAGAATTTTAACTACCTGACCTGTGTAATCCTCCTCCCCAATCAACCAGTTTCCACTTGAATGATAACTGTTTTTCCTGTGACTTACACAGAGGTATTTAGAGAATTTTATAGAACATGATTAAAAAAAAGGACGTCCATTTTGAAATTATAAAATTTCACCCATAGACTCTAAAACATTTTACTTAATTAAAATTTCATATTATGGACCCCCTGCTTAACAAAATCCTGACTACATTGTTTCCCCCCCCCTCCCCTCTGACTACATCACTGGTTCCTACATCAAGCATAAAAAGATCAAGTTAGAATGATATTCTACACAATTATTTATAAATACCCAGAAAACCCCACTAAAACCCACCTGGGCTGGGTTTTTGCCAACCCTGACAAGTACAAAGTGTACAAGTACATTTCACACTATTTGGAAACAAATTTGTTGAGATTTTTACTTGTTGGTATATTCTATATCAATTCAGGCAGGAGGGAGAATGTTTACCCTCATATATTTTTGAATTTAACATGTTAAAATTCAGGGAGGAAAAAAGGCATACATTTTTTGTTTTGTTCAAAAAAATTCTTGGTCCGAGATGCAGGCCGCCAAATATGGAACCTCAGGCTCCTTTTCTCATTTGGAATTTTTGGCAAAATTTTAAAACTCTTAATTTCTATAACGGTTTTCAAGATATTTTGTTGAGTTTCTTTTATTTAAAAGACTAGGGGGCTCCGCCACTTGCTCGCAAAGATATAGATATGACAGTTTTTAAAAAAAAGTAACAAAAAAGTCCAGATTTTTCCCAAATTTCAAAAGAAAAAATGTTATTAAGAACCAAATTGAAATTTCTAAAAAAAGTCGACCAGCTGCAAAAATTTACGTTGAGATGTACTCATTAAAAAAAAAAACTCATGGCTTAAGACTGAAAATTTGTATGTGTTTTGCTCACTCGCAGAAGAAATTTCGCTTTTCAAACTTTACGCATAATAAACCCTAAACTAATAACCGCATTGGAAAAGATCTTTACAGTTCTCCAGGGAACACAATGAAGAACAAACAATGTTAATTTCAAATTTTTCTGATCCGAACTTTCTAGGGAAACCGTCTTAAGAATCGAGCTATACAGCACAGTTTTCAATCCTGCAGTGGTAACTTTTTTTAATGTAGAGATATAATTTTTCTGATTAAAATTATATCCTCCATTAGGAAATATGTGTCCAAGTTCTCTTGCTGTAGGCTTCTACATTTTTTTTTGAAAAATCAAAAATAATAATTTTTTTTTTAAATGACAATCTTTAAATTTTTATTGACTGTTGATCAGTACCATAGTAGAGTGCTACATTCCCTGAAAAGGAGAGGTTTTAATTTTGAGTTTAACAAGTTTTATAAACAATTGAAACTTTTGCCTTACATTAAAATAGTTTCCATTATTACATACTCGTCTCACTAGCCACTGTGTGGAGAGCACAGGTTTGCCTGTGACAGTTCTTTTCGTGGGGTCAGGTGTGACTACTGCTAACTAACCCAAGATGATTGCTACGATTTCCAAAATGGGAATTCGTAGTCTATTAGATAACAGCCATCATGACGTTGCCTGTGGTGTTGGTTTGCACCAAACACCTGGGGTTGGCAAACGTTAGTAAGCAGTGGTCACACCCAACCCCATGAAAAGAACTGTTACAGGAAAGGAAAATTTTGGGGGTATATAATATCCGATTTATTACAACTTATGGCAATTTAAAGCTAAATGTGGCAACCTTCCAGTTTTCACAAATTTATCCAGTTTTAAGGCAACCCTTCGTATTTTTGCTATTATTTTGTTTGTGGTTGTTCCGTCTTTTGGATTTACGTTGCTCAGGTATTTTTTTTTGTTGATTCTTTCAAGTAACTTGCACTTATTTTGCTTTAATAGGGTTTACCTCTAGCGAATTTTGCATTTGCAATAGTAAAATAAGAGATAGTTAAATAAGATTAAGTTTTTAAAAACAAAATTTTTTTTATTAATACAGTGGAACAAATTTTAATAGTAAATCTTTAAATTTTTCTGTGTGGTATTTACTTTAAACATGTAAGCTTTTTGCATCGTTTCATCAATTATGTCTATGTTCAACTCCTCAATTTTCAAAAATGTCAGAAAAATGTTAACAATTGAGAAAAAAAGAAACACTGATTAGCAAAATGTCTGGATTTTGTACTTTTTACTGTATAACTAATCATATTGCAGGGTGGCAACAAAAACCTTGAAAAAAAATTCCGATATTTCCATGATAGTGTCACAAAATATACAGTATCCACACTGCATTCATGGCATACAACAATATATTTAAATATTTAGGGTCAATTGGGGTACCAGGATCATTTTCCAAATATTTTGTACTTTTTCTCTTCAAATATTTGAATTGTTATTGTAAGGGTTGGAACTCTTACAATAACAACTGAAAAACTGGAGAAAAAAAATTCAAAATATTATGATTATGAACTTTTTATACCTGACCTTAGTATCCTACTATACATAAAAATCAAATGCAAATATATATAGAAATTGGTACATTTTCAGTCTATGTTTAAAGCGGTGGCAACAGTCTTGATGCTTTTTTTTCATACTCTAACTTATCTACAAAAAAATGTCCTCCTGGTAGAGTGGTTTATACACATGGAAGACAATGGTTCTTACAGGTAGATGAGGGTCACACATTATACGTTGTGACTTAGCTACAAAAAAATTCCTCCCAGTATTGTGATTAAAACGCACTGAAATCTTGTACATTATACGCTGTGATTTAGTATGTAGAATAAATAAACCTTCCATTTGCTCAAATCTTGAAAACAAATGAGATCATGATGCACATGGGAAGTGCTGAACTTTCTTTTCCAGTAGAGGGCTAGTGTGGACAACTATTATGCTATTTATCAGTAACAATCTCTAGCTGCAAGTTTTTGCAGAATAGTAACACGCATAAAAACTTCCATGTGCAGTTGCATGACAATACACTTGATAGTTGAGTAGCAATTTATAAAACAAGTTTTTCATGGTGGAAAAGTAAGTTCCTGATTTGTTTTTTTAATTACTAGATTAGACTATTTTTATTCAATATTTTTAAAAAAGGTGGCAGTATGTTACAAATGAATATATTCAAGAACTATTTTGATATTCACTTTTGCTCTACAAGGCTTAAATTAACCAGTAGGCCTAAATAAACAAATGGCTCCATGGGTAACATGACCATTTATTTTTTCCCTCAAAACGGGACAGCTAATTTTTCGATAATAATACGAGTATTCAAGAAAACACATATAGTTTTTAATTATGTGGTCTTATATTTTCTGAAGTCCAAATTTGCATAAGTATATTTGGTGTTAATTTTAAATCAGAATGAAATTCTTGGCAGGATTTCTAAAAGTTTTCTTTTGTTTTATAAACAGGTACTTGGCTTGCAAGTTAACATTAGTGCACTTATGTTTAGGCAATGTTGAAATGCAGGTTTCACGTACAAGAAATTTAAATTTACTATAACATACGTTGATAAAAAAAATCAATCGTCAAGAAAGATAAACAAGCTGTCTATGCGTACTCTCAATCGAGGAGCCAGAGCTAGAAGACTTCTGACTAGGGATGGGGGAAAATAACAATCTGTTCTTTTACAATGTGAATTCCAAAACTCTAGACGCCTAAAGCGATTACAAGTACTAAATAGAAATATTCAGTCTAAAATCAAGTTTTTTCCTGTCGAAACAAGATCAAAAAAAGTCTTCCCAATAAAAAACGATCTACTCTACTATTGTAAAAAGTGTTTGTTTTCTGGACGCCAAGTCCTGATGAATCTATGGCACTTATAGTAATGGGATTAGGCACACAGGTAGTCCAAACTTTTTGCAATTTTGGGGTCGCTGCGAATTTTAAAATTCAATCTAGAAATTTTTAAATTAATTTAATAGTTTTTTCACCGTTCTTTCTTATTTCGAAAATGAAGAAAGCGAACAGATTCAATGACCTTCATTTGATTCGAGATTCATTCATTTTGATTTCTTAAGAAACCAATTCAAGTGAAACAATAAATTATTAAAGTTATCAGTGCTCTTTTCTACCTCAGCGATCGTTAAAGATAGAATAAAAATGTGAACGGATTTGAAATCTGCGGAAAATTTTACACCAGATAAGATACCTTAAGTTTGAATTTCTTTTTATCAATAATTTATCCATGAAATATCTATATTTTTTGGTTTGCAATGCAAACCAACACCACAGGCAACTCGATGGCTGTTATCCAATAGGCCACGAATTCCCATTTGGTTTGCGAAGCAAACCAATAACCCCACAAAAGGCTAGCCACAGAGTGGCTAGTACCCAATAAAAAATAGTTGACCGTGAAAATTATGGCAATAATTTTTTATGGTCAAGATTTTCCAGAATTATCTACAACTAGTGGGCTTACGCCCCCTGCTCGCTAACCCCGGAACTGCAGGCAGTTCCCTCCAGATCGCTTCGCGATCCGAGTTCGCTTCGCTCGCCCATTGCACACTACAATTCTTTAGTCTAGCTTAAAATGGGCCCTGTTTAGTCTACATAGACCTAAAAGTTGATCTGATTATGTATTGATGAACGATATGCAGCTAAAGTTCGGAGAGAGCAGCGAGAAAGGGGATCTCTTGGGACTACTATGTACTAAATTCACTTTGAGGAACAGTATGGGTGAGTATTTACACTGACAAATAGATTTCTGGGATAATATATGCCAGTGTATTTAGAATAATAACAAATTCTAGGGTATATGATATTTCAGCATTTACACGGTGTAAAGCAGTTTATCAGAAGACCCTTTTTACGTATTGCTGAACGATACAGCAACGGTTCTGAAAGAGCAGCGAGAAAGGGAATCACTGGGGACTACATGTTCTAAATTCACTTTTAAGAACAGTGTTTGTGAGTATTTACACTGACAAATAGATTTCTGGGATATGATATGACAATGTATTTACAATAATGACAAATTCTGGGGTATATGATATTTGAGTATTTTCACAGTGCAAAACAGTTCATCTGAAGACCCTTTTTACGTATTGCTGAACGATACGGCTACAGTTCTGAGAGAGCAGCAAGAAAGTGGATCTCAGGGGACTACTATATTCTAAATTCACTTTTAGTACAAGTGTGGGTTAGTATTTACACTGACAAATAGATTTCCGGGATAATATATGACTGAATGTATTTCCAATAATAACAAATTCAAGGGTATATGATATTTGAGTATTTACATGGTGCAAAACAGTTTATCCGAAGACCCTTTTACATATTGCTGAACCATACAGCTAAGGTTCTGAGGGAGCAGCGAGAAAGGGGTTCTCTTGGGACTACTATGTTCTAAATTCACTTTTAGTAACTGTGTGGGTGAGTATTTACACTGACAAATAGATTTCCGGGATAATATATGACTGAATGTATTTACAATAATAACAAATTCAGGGGTATATGATATTTGAGTATTTACATGTGCAAAACAGTTTATCCGAAGACCCTTTTACGTATTTAGAACCATACAGCTAAGGTTCTGAGTTGGGACTACTATGTTCTAAATTCACTTTTAGTAACAGTGTGGGTGAGTATTTACACTGACAAATAGATTTCTGGGATAATATATGACTGAATGTATTTACAATAATAACAAATTCAGGGGTATATGATATTTGAGTATTTACAAGTGCAAAACAGTTTATCCGAAGACCCTTTTACATATTGCTGAACCATACAGCTAAGGTTCTGAGGGAGCAGTGAGAAAGGGGTTCTCTTGGGACTACTACGATCTAAATTCACTTTTAGTAACTGTGTGGGTGAGTATTTACACTGACAAATAGATTTCCGGGATAATATATGACTGAATGTATTTACAATAATAACAAATTCTGGGGTATATGATATTTGATTATTTTCACAGTGCAAAACAGTTTATCTGAAGACCCTTTTTACGTATTGCTGAACGATACGGCTACAGTTCTGTGAGAGCAGCGAGAAAGTGGATGTCTGGGGACTACTATATTCTAAATTCACTTTTAGTACCAGTGAGGGTGAGTATTTACACTGACAAATAGATTTCCGGGATAATATATGACTGAATGTATTTACAATATTAACAAATTCTGGGGTATATGATATTTGAGTATTTTCACAGTGCAAAACAGTTTATCTGAAGACCCTTTTTACGTATTGCTGAACGATACGGCTACAGTTCTGAGAGAGCAGCGAGAAAGTGGATCTCTGGGGACTACTATATTCTAAATTCACTTTTAGTACAAGTGTGGGTGAGTATTTACACTGACAAATAGATTTCTGGGATAATATATGACTGAATGTATTTCCAATAATAACAAATTCAGGGATATATGATATTTGAGTATTTACACGGTGCAAAACAGTTTATCCTAAGATGCTTTTACGTATTGCTGAACCATACAGCTAAGGTTCTGAGGGAGCAGCTAGAAAGGGGTTCTCTTGGGACTACTATGTTCTAAATTCACTTTTAGTAACAGTGTGGGTGAGTATTTACACTGACAAATAGATTTCCGGGATTATATATGACTGAATGTATTTCCAATAATAACAAATTCAAGGGTATATGATATTTGAGTATTTACATGGTGCAAAACAGTTTATCCGAAGACCCTTTTACATATTGCTGAACCATACAGCTAAGGTTCTGAGGGAGCAGCGAGAAAGGGGTTCTCTTGGGACTACTATGTTCTAAATTCACTTTTAGTAACAGTGTGGGTGAGTATTTACACTGACAAATAGATTTCCGGGATAATATATGACTGAATGTATTTACAATAAAAAACAAATTCAGGGGTATATGATATTTGAGTATTTACAAGTGCAAAACAGTTTATCCGAAGACCCTTTTACGTATTGCTGAACCATACAGCTAAGGTTCTGAGGGAGCAGTGAGAAAGGGGTTCTCTTGGGACTACTATGTTCTAAATTCACTTTTAGTAACAGTGTGGGTGAGTATTTACACTGACAAATAGATTTCCGGGATAATATATGACTGAATGTATTTACAATAATAACAAATTCAGGGGTATATGATATTTGAGTATTTACATGATGCAAAACAGTTTATCCGAAGACCCTTTTACGTATTGCTGAACCATACAGCTAAGGTTCTGAGGGAGCAGTGAGAAAGGGGTTCTCTTGGGACTACTATGTTCTAAATTCACTTTTAGTAACAGTGTGGGTGAGTATTTACACTGACAAATAGATTTCTGGGATATGAGATGACGGAATGTATTTACAATAATAACAAATTCTGAAGTATATGATAATTGTGTATTTACACGGTTCAAAACAGTTTATCCAAAGACCCTTTTTACGTATTGCTGAACCATACAGCTGAGGTTCTGAGAGAACAGCAAGAAAGGGAATCTCTTGGAACTTTTAGGAAAAGTGCGGGTGATTATCTACACAGACAAATAGATTTCTGGAATATATGAATGAATTTACTATGATAACAAATTCTGTGGTATATTCATTCACATAAAACCTCCCTGTACACACAGTTGCAGACACAACAGTAACAGATTCGAAAGATCTCACTTTAGAAAGACCTACGTACAATTGGCCATGAGTAAAAACTGGTTTGCTCAAATCTAAACATCTTTGGTCAAAAGTTTGGCCCTGAGCTTTATTAATGGTCATTGAAAATGCTAACCTAATAGGAAATTGTCTACGCTTGAATTTAAAAGGCATATTACTATCAGAGGCCCTTCTAAGCCTATCCTATGTATTTCTAGCGGTAATTCTCTGAATTCGTTCGTCAAAAGATTCCCTAGTTTGCTGCTCTCTTCTTCGCAAATTATATTGAATTTGATGCTAAGTGCTCATTTTTCTATCAAAAACCTCTCACAATTACCGGGAAGATTGATCAAGCTTAAACTCGATGCGCTTGCAGTTGGTGAAAGGAGAGATACCAATATTTATTTACGTTCGTAAAGGACAAACCCGTTGCCAGAACCGGGAGAGAAATACAGGCTAATTTTGAGCCACGCATAAGCGTATTATATATATAGATAAGTACAACAGGTCCGTCTGATTTTTTTATTTCTTGCACCTCTTTTTGAAATTGTTACTGTGGGTTGATCACTTTCTGAAAATGGGACATTTCAGCAACCTGAATCTGTGCTTGGGGACAATTGGACAGCCTACCTAAAAACGGGACGTATGGTCACATTATCCATGGGGCTAGTGTGAACACATGGTGGTGAGATTACTGTGGACATGTCCACATTAGCCATGGGGCTAGTGTGGACACATGGTGGTGAGATTACTGTGGACATGTCCACATTAGCCCTATTTAGCTTTCAGTGGTAAAAACATGGTTAAATATTACATTTTAGGTTATTTATTTATTAAATAAGATTGATTATGTGAAAAATTCATTCACAAATAATTCTCTTTTTTACTCTTGGGCTAAAAATTGAATTAAATTGATTTTTGTGAAATGGTAAATTAATTTACAAGGAATTGTATTGTTTTTACACACAAAGCAGCTCTTCTAATAAGGCAAAAAAAAGGTTTTACGCACTTTCACGAATTGTATTCACATTGTATAATGAGTATTCTAACTTGTCCAGCCACACTAACCCCATTTTATGGAGCTAGTGTGGACAAAAACAACTTTTTTAAATTAAAGATTATTAAAAAACTATACTACTAAATACTATAATATATCAACCAAAATAAAAGAGCATAATTTTGTAAAAAAAAATTGTTGATAGGTCAAAAACGATATTTAGTAAACATTTTTTTTATAAATCTGGCAGAAAAGCAAACACTAGCCCCCTTCTCCCTTAACACATGCAGTATTTAAAAAATATTTAGCATGTTTTAGGATAAACCAAAAAACAAATAACTAAAAGATGTCGTTGAAATGCATATAAAATTTTGGCCGTTCTTTCCATTGTGTAATATTAAACAACATGGAAAGCAATTTCCGCACCATTCAGAGGGTACCGCACACAAGTCACCATTTAAGTATTTTGTTAGATGCAAGCATATTGTAGTTCGCAAGCAATTAAACATGCGTCGCATTGCGCACTATTTCATTAGCATGACCTAAAATGTCTCGTCAATTTTAAAACAACGGAATACGAAACACTCGGCTTACGTAAAAACAGCAAATTTCTTCGCATTGTAGTATCTTCAGAAGTGGCGTAAGCGGTGTTGAACCGATCGAAATTCTTCGAAATGCTTTTCAAACATAAGTTTTGCAATGAGAAGACTTCAGTGTCTTCATTTTGTGATAACAAATCTTCAAAGTCGGTGTCATCCTTGTTGTCGTCATAATCTGAATATTCCCTTTCATCTTCCGAATCATCTCTCTCTTCGTAATCAGTATCCTCTTCAGAATAATTGAAATTTCTCATCTCTGCCATCATTATTTCTAAAGCCATTAACACCTTTCAAAACTATTCAATGTTTCAAATGTACGCAACTCGATAAGAAAAATATATTGACTAGCATAAGCCTGATATAATGTCCAGTTCGCTCTTGACGTCTTGCCTCTTGTTCAGTACAATTTTGTTTGCTTTTGCTTGACCAAGGCTTAAACACTTAAACTGGATTGCCAGACCCAGAACGGAAAAACAAAATTCCGCATTTAGTTATTTGATTGGTTGGCCCACACGAACGTCTCAAAGGAGGAAAACCACTATACTCTGCACTGTCTGGCTCTTGATTCTGCGCATGCCTGAAGGTTTGACGTAGAAAGAACAGCGTTTTTGGCGACTTTGTAGTATTTTGATCCATTTTGCCTTTACCATAGACTGCCAAAAAAGGCAATCCTTTTTTGTGAAAGGAAGGGGCATTTTTCCTCCGGGAAGAAAAAGTTGGGTTTCAGGGCGAAAGCGTGCTGAATGTGATGGATAATAACAGAATACGGAAATTTGCCATAATCAACAAGTGAATGGAAATAAAAGTAATGAAATGCGTTCCTGGCCAATGTCAGGAAAGCTTGTAAAGTTTTGCGAAGAAAAATATATCGTCCCAGAAAAGCAAGGTTTTTTAATAGAAATTGTTTCAAATGTAAATTAGAACTAATAATAATCATTGAAGCTTGATTCGTAAATAATAAACTCTTTTGGAAAGAAAAAAAATCACAAAGTCATATTGAAATTTATGGTAATTTGCACAAAGTGTCTTTTAAATATTTTTCATATTTTGTTTGTGTTTGAATTTTTGAAACCATAGATTTAATGACATGAATTCTTTGAGAACAAATACAAGCTTGCATTTTTATTTTATGATAGAGCAATTTTGTTTATTTTTAGTCACTTTATGCACGCATAATTAAGAAATCTTTTCCCTGACAATTTCAAAATAATTCAAGTTCCATCCAGTTAACAGCTCACAGGTGGGTCCGGGACTCAAAATTCTAAAATCTTCAATTTTAAAGTTTTTGTACTGAATTTTTTTTTCTGTAGGTATACACATTGTATTTTACAATTATAATAACTATTTTATGTTTCCAAAACTTTAAAATTCTTCTTATTAAAATTCAAAAATGTCAAAATTTTGACGTTGGGCAAAATTGATATATCTCAAAATATTTTGTAACAAATCACTTCATTTTTGCATTAATTAACTTCAAAGAATTCATACAAAAAATTGTGTTCGTAATTTTTAGTTAAAACAATTAGAATTTTTTTTTATTTTTATTTTGTTTAAAAACGACATAAAACACATAGTATACAAACAGAGGCAGATCAATTCAAGTGGGGGCCCCAAGCGGTAAAACTTTCGGGGCCCTCAAACTCTAACGATAGAAAAAAAAGTTTCAAGAAAACTCTCATTAAGTTAGTAACAAAAAGAAAAGTAATAAAAAAAGTCACACCCCGCACAAAATAGATTTATTAAAAAACATTTTTACGTGAATCTCCGTCTTGCTTTACTTTTTTCAAATTCGTCAATCATTCTGGCAGTGTCAAGTCGGTTTAAAATTGTTTGCTCGATATACAGAACGGCTACATTAATTAATATTTCTTCTCCCATAGTACGCCTTAAATATTTTTAATACTTTAAACCGGAAAACGATCTTCTGACGAATGAGATAAGGGAATTGTTAAAAAAAATTTCATTAATATTTTAACATTGGGAAATGTGCAAGACATTTCTTTGGCGGCTCAATAGATGTCTGGTGTGGTTGTTATGGTGTCCTCGTTTCTTTTAGAAATGTTAAAAAAATGGTCCAATTCATCTTCAGAAGTTCAAACATCAATGTCGTGTTTTAAATATCCTTCAACTTTTATATATCGTGTTCTTTTTTTTATCTATTGATAAATCAAAACAAAAATGTTTTCGTAAAGGCTCCACAACTTCATACCGTTTGAGTTCCTTGAGATAATTCTGCCTTGGTGACATAAAATGCATTGGCTATGAAATTTTTTCTTACTGTAATTACTGTAATATGTTATGTTACTTACTGTAATATGTGCCCAACTTCTTTGTTTTCATCACAAAGCATTTTTCTCTTTTGTTTGCGAATTTGTCCATCATCTACAAAAATGATAGACCTGATAAATCAGCTGTCTCTTTTTCGACTCTTTCAAACTTTCTGAAATTATTGTTAATTATAAAAGGAAATGTTAATGTGTGGAGACTCTTGTGACGAATCTATGGCACTTATAGTTATGAGATATGGCACACAGGTAGTTCGAAATTTTTGTGTGAAGCCCGAATTTAAAAATTTAATTTAGAACATTTTAAAATGAATTTAATGAGATACTTTTATTGTTTTCTTTGGAATGGCAACAGCACAAAAGATCGCAGTTTCTGAGTTAATTTTTCCGGTTCCGTTTGATTTTGTAGAGGAGTGATTTGTCAGCCGACTAAAAAAACAAATAAAGTTTTAGCCGAGTTCTTTTTTCTATCTCCTAAATCGTTAAATTTAGAGTAAAAATTTCAACGGATTTGTTATATGCGGAAAATTTCACTAGATCGATGCCTAAAATATGATTTCGTTAAATAAATAATTTTTGAATTGCAATTTTTATATTTTTTCCAACACTAAGGCCGCTGCACAGAATGACCTTCGTTTGATTCGAGATATCACAGATAATTTTGACTGGCATTGTTAAGGTTTTTTTTGTAAACTCGGTATCGTTAAAGATAGATTGAAAATTTTCAACGGATATGAAATCTGCGGAAAAAATTTACAATAGTACAATACCTTGCATTTGATTTTCTTTTATGAATAATTTTTCAATTAAATATTTATATTTTCGCATGAGATTGGGACGTTACGCCGCGCCGATTGGATGTCTTCGCAAGTGGAATTCGGCCGAATTTGACAATAATTTGCCCGTATTTAACAATGACGAGGCCATCACGGCGTTGCCCGTGGTGTTGGTTTGCAAAGCAAACCATGGTTCATAATATTCATAATTTGGTTTGCGAAGCAAACCAAATTGGAATTCTTGGGGAATTCATTCCAATAGAGGCTACGAAAACCAACACCACGGGCAACGCCATGATGGCTGTTTTCGAATTTGGTAGCATTTGACAATGACGAAGCCATCATGGCGTTCCCTTGTTGTTGGTTTGCGAAGCAAACGATAGTTAATATTCATAATTTGGTTCATAATTTGCGAAGCAAGCCAACACCACGGAAAACGCCATGATGGCTGTTATCCAAGGCTACGAATTCCCATTTGGTTTGAGCAATGGTCACACCTGACCCAACTAAAAGAACTGCCACGGGCAACGCCGTGCTGTACACTCAGTGGCTAGTTATTGATAAATTTTCTAATGACTTCAGTAGGATCGATCCTTTCAATATACTTGTGCATTCCACTGATTGCAGCGATTTACAAATAGCATTTATTCTTTGTAAAATAGTTTTCCAGTTAACTGGAATTTGGGCGGTTTCATATTTGTCAATTTTTTTCAGAAGTGAAGCCGCCTTCACTAAGGTAACTTCTTTCTTCTTCTGAATTAAAAAATTTAGTTTTAAAGTCTTATTTATTTGGGTGAAACCAAGTATTATAGCTAATACAGCATTTACTATTGCTGCCCATCTTGTATTAGAAACTTTTTTCTTTGCACTACGCATTGCAAAGACGCTGTCACAACTTTCCTCGAACCCTAATGAAAAGAAATTTTAAGACCTCGAGGCCCCTGTGGTATTTCGGGGCCCTACGCGGCCGCTTAATCCGCAACTGATTACAAAGTTAGAAAAATTATAGAAAAAAAAACTAATACATACACAATTTCTGAAGACAAATTAAAGAAATATATTTGAAAAGTAAATGTTGCAAATTTCGTTCGTTTATGACAAGTAGTTCTTGAGTTATATCCGTTTTTATTATTGAAACCCCATTTAAACAAAAGGAGAAAAAGAGCGTTTAAAATTATGAAGTCTCTTTGGATTTTCATTGTGACAACTTCACAGCTGGGTGGTGGGGAATTGCTGAACAAAAAGGTACCAAGTCAGTACTGCTTTCTGGAGTATTTTAATTGATTACTTTGTACATAAATTTACATAAGTTGATGAAGAGTTCAGATACAAAATTGCCCGTACTGGGACTTGGTCGGTTCCCTACCTGGGACCTCTGAGTCTCGCTAAATCAACCGCACCGTTGAAATCTCAGCGTAGTCTGACCCCTCGTTCTCTTCGAACTCGGGTCGGCCAAAAGGGGTGGGGAACGTCCTCTCTTCTCCCATTGGCTAAAGTTCTCCTTGATCACTGCGTAGTTTCGCTCTGCTCTCGAAAACGGACCCCACCTAGGCTCGACTTCTTCTCGACTAGGCACCACTTCTTACTGAGATAAATCACGGGGTGCTCATCCTCCTCGATCTTTTGCGACAAAACAATACCCACACCGGAATCGCTGGCATCTGTTTGCATAGTAAAGTCTCTCGAATAATCCGGAGCATACAAGACGGGCTTAGTTACAAAGGCCTTCTTCAGTGCCTCGAAAGCCGCCTGGCAATCCTCATTCCAATCTACTTTCTTTTTCCGGGTTTTACCTTTCAAGGCATTTGTTAAGGGGACCGCGATGACGCTGTAATTTTGGACATATTTGGCATAATACCCACTCAACCCTAAAAATGACCTAATTTGCGTCTTCGTTGTGGGGCTAGGGAAATCTTGAATGGCTCTAATTTTTGTTTCATTGGGGGAGCGCTTGCCATTGCCCACTTCGTGTCCCAAAAACCTAACGTGGTCCTGAGCAAATTTGCACTTTGAAGGCTTTACAGTAAGCTGTGCCTCTGCCAACCTATCCAAAACCGAGCTCACATCCTTAACATGCTCTTCGAATGTTTTCGAATAAATGGCAATGTCATCAATATAAGGTGATGCAATTCTCTCTAAACCTCCCAAAACCTGAGCCATTAGCTTGCAAAAGTAAAAAGGAGCATTCACCAGCCCAAACATCATTTTTTTGGGAATAAACGCTCCAAATGGCGTCACGAAAGCGGCGTACCTCTGCGCACTTTTTTTCAAAGGAATTTGAAAGTAACCTTTGGTTAAATCCATCACCGTTATATAAGGTGCGGCACTAACCCTTTCTACTACCTCTTCTATATTGGGAAGAGGAAATGACTGGATCCTGGTTGTGGCATTCAAACGCCGGTAGTTCACACAAGGACGGGGCGGTTTTCTCTGAATTTCTACCAGAATCATGGGCGAGGCATAAACCGGACTGTCCCACTTCTATCACACCCAAATCCAAAGGTCACGTAATTTCCTCCCTCAGAATTTCTGTTTGTCTAGGAAACATGCGGTAGGGCCTAGCTCTAACGGGCTCGTTACTGGTAAGCTCGGTATTAATTTCTAACAGGGTCGTAGAACCCGGGTCCGACGAGAACACCCTGTTATGCTTCTGCAACATGCGCCCAAAACTCCCTATCTGTTCCACCGTCAACCTTACCTCAAAAGCGCTCTCTCTTATTATCTCCTGGAGATCAAATTGAGTAGGATCGGGTAAGGGGTAAGGCAATTCTGCCTCCTGCTCCACCTCTTCACTCTCCTCGTCCATAATCAAATTAACGCATTCGGGTCGCTTGAAATAGGGTTTAATGAGGTTCACATGGTATATTGTGGATTTATCCCTTTTCTCCGGGAGGTCCACCAGGTAATTTGTATCGGAGATTTTACTGGTCACAGTCCCTGGCCCTATCCAGTTCACAGCCATAATGTTTAGCTTTGACGTAGACAATACCAGCACCTGATCTCCAACCCTAAAAACCCGCGACACGGCATTCCTGTCATACCACAATTTTCGTTTGCCCTGCTTGTCGGTCATTTGTTCGGCCGCAAGCGCCATCCATTTTTTCAATCTATTGGTTATCCCCAAAATGTACTCGACTACATTTCGATCTGAGTTATCCGGCTCTAACCGATTTTCATAAATCAAAGTCTGGGGGGTACGAAGATTTCGTCCGTGCACTAATTCCGCCGGGCTAAACCCCGTACTCTCGTGAGTAACAGTTCGTAGAGCAAATAAAGCCGCTGGCAAATTATGCTCCCAGTCCTCTCCCGTCTCGATACACAACACTTTGAGAACCCTCTTAACCGAGGAATGAAATCTCTCAACAGGGTTGCTTTGGGGGTGGCAAACTGAGCTGTGAGTCACATGAATCCCGAATCTTTTAAAAAACTCCGATGTTAAAACACTAGTGAAGGACTTCCCCAAATCACTTTGGACTTCTTTAGGGAATCCCATGCGTGAAAAAACCGTACTGAGAGCATTAATTACATTAACCGACGTAATATCCGGCACAGGAATAGCTTCCGGTTATTTAGAGGCTAAACAAATCGCTGTGATAATATATTTATTTCGTTTTGTGCTTCCTGGAAGGGGACCCACCGCGTCAATATTTACTTTGGAGAAAATCTCTGAAATAACAGGGACCAACTTCATAGGTGCCTTTCTCTTGTCATTGTTTTTTCCGACTGTTTGGTATTCATGACAATTTTTTACCCAGGACTCTAACTCGGGGTAACACCGAGGCCAGTAAAATTGGCTTAATACTCGATCTTTCGTTTTAGTCGCCCCCAAATAACCCGCTACATCCTCGTGGCACAATTTCATAATGTTATCCCGATATTCCAGAGGAATACATAACTGTATTATTTTTTCTCCCCGCTTCGAGTCCACCACACGCACCAATTTTCCTTTCAATTACTGGAATTCCTCCCCTTTCTCGGAAAGTTCCCAACACGATTTTAAAGAAACACAGTTCTTCTGTTCCGATTCAAACTCCCTGGACGATACCAAGGCCAAACTATTATTCTCCTGCGTAGATATCTCCGGGGGAAAGAGTGGTTCATTCTTCTCCTCTGGGCTCTGTGACGCTATATCACAAGAGTCTTACCGCAACTCTATCCCATGGAACCATTTTAAAACTACGCATGCGCAAACTGTTTAAGTATATGGAAGGTGTGGCTTATCTGACGGGAGGGACTAGAACTAGATTTCAATTACTCTGATTTCGAGAGTATGTGAGACGTGAGTATAAAAGTATGACCGGGAAAAAAAAATTCCCAGCGGTTTTTGTTTATACTTTTTTAGGTTAAATTCTGAAGTGGGTAAGTACAGACAGTACAGTAGTATTTTCTTTTCCGATAACTTTTTACGGTTAGATCAGCAAAAACTGAAATAAATATTTTAAACTGAAGAACAGCGAGCGGATTTGTTTCTTATAATTGCGTATCAGCTAAACTTGTCTACAAGAGCAGTGTTGCAGTTGGCTTGTAATGTTACTTAAGTATTACGTTTCTGAATTACTTCTACTACTCTTATAAATGATAGAATTAGTGTTCTCTTCTATATCAATGGAAGCTCTAGTTTCGTTTACTTCAATTTGCTGCGCTTTCTTTGCACTACCTCGCGTAATGGCATTTATAGGGGTTGGGTTTGTCCTATTATATTCTAAAAGTCGGGCAGTTTTGTTTCCTAACAAGTAGTACCCCTGATTTAACTCATCCGATTTCACGGCGACTTTGGTTACAACCTTCCCGAAATCCCCTTCTAGCTCAACTCTCGCTAACGGCAGACACTTGCACTCGGGGTCTAAAGGTTGGCGTAACCAAATTACTTCACCCGTAAAACCATCTGGATCAATCCAACCCCTCACGCATACATCAATTCCGCTTCCACTATCACGCAAACAACTTCGTTTTATTCCATTTACGGATATAGTGCTCATGAAAGGTCTAAAACTCTCGCTTAACCCACTCAGATTATTCAACCCTTCTAATCTTTTTTAGCTAACTGGGGACAAAGGGGTCTAATGTGGCCTGGCTCATTGCACAAATAACAGACTACTGGTTTTCTTTTATCAAAACCCTTATTTTCCGCGATTAAAGCATCTCCTTTCCCTCGCTCTCTCTCCCTGGGTTTTCCTTCCCCGTTTTTAAACTCGCGCCTGTCCTTTCCGGAGCTATATTCATTATTTTCTTTACCAAATGGACGTTTTTCCCACGTTCTGACGTCCTTCCTTTTATAATTTCGCAGGATGCTCTCGTAATGGTCAAGTTTGACTGCTAACTCCGACGCCTTTTTGAATTCTTCCCATTGATCCAGATAATGCTCTCGGGCTCCAGGAGACGCTCTCCTTCTAAGTTGCTCTACCAGCATTAACTCTTTAAGAGAATTAAAATCATTCACCTCAACCGACTCCAACCAATTGTCTAAATATCATTTCAATTCAAACACAAGATCTGACCACGACGCCCCAACCTTTCTTTCATGTTCCTCGAATTTAACTCTCAGTTTTCCTTGAGCTGAGTCTAAATATTGTTAATAACGCATTTTTAACATGATAATAGTCATTGTTCAACTCACTTGGTATTTTAACTATTATTTCCGAAACATCCGCAGGCAATAAAGGAATTAATTGGGACACCCACTTGTTTTCTGGCACACTTTCTTTATTCGCTTGCCGCTCAAATATCATGAAAAATAGGGCGATGTCCAACACCTTGGGATCAAATTTTGGCACTAAGTCCTTTAAATTTACGCGCCGAACAATTTCCTCAGATGGCGTAGTCGTTGACGCCAAACTTCCGTTCTCAACTGAAGTATTAATTTTTAATATCTCCAACTCATGCGCGCGCTCCCTTTCTGCTAATCTATCAAGACGTTCTTGTTTTGCTAATTTCGACGTTCTTGTTCTAATTCATCCAAAATCATACCCACAAAAGCTATTCCGGTCTCTTCATCATAATCCGGTGCACTCAATATGGACCGAATGATATTTTTAACAACATCTGAGCTAGATACGCTAACTTCAAATTCTGCTGCTAGTAATAATAAGACCTGCTTTTTTAAATAAGCCATATTTTACTTTAAATGAATTAAAATTACCAAAAGAATACTCTCAAAGATACACTCTAAGCTTCTACAATTCTTACTAGGTCACAATTAAATTCTCTACTCCGAATAAAAAATGTCAACTAGATTTCAAAACTGAGTACTTGTCATCTACTAATCACAATGCACAACAATAAAAATTACTTTCTTAGATATACAAATTCCCACACTCGGTATCACTCTGATTTAAATTTAACTCTAACAAAATACACTGAAAACACAATTGCTAATGCATTTAAGTTAAAAAACAATAAAGTTTTGACCGCACTTTCATTGAACTAACTCTCGCTATCAATTTGAAAGACTAGATAAAATTATGCCTCTCAAAAGAAAAATCTCCAAATAGGCTCACCTTTTCCAACATCAGCACATCAGGGTCTCTTGTCATCAATCTTGCAAGGTCAGGTCCAAGATTCACCTCGGACATACGGCTCAAGATGAAGTTGACAAAGCTCCTTAAAACGTCTGGGACGCGGCAAAAGCTGCAGTTGACTCGCCGATTCCACTACGTCGCACGGCTCAGGCTGAAGTTGACTGCGCTCCTTCAAATGTCTGGGACGCGGCACACGCTGTAGGTAACTCGCCGATTACAAAGGTGTAAAATGGCTACTTTGAAGAATTTCCGCACACGATTAAACGATAGAGTTCCGTCAAATAATGGCATTGTTCAGGTAAGTAACGTACGAGTCCGCAGATTTGATTTAAAAAAATCTGAATCCCAGTAGACTGCCACCAGAAATCTAATTATTCTAGCTGTGACAACTTCACAGCTGGGTGGTGGGGAATTAATGAACAAAAAGGTACCAAGTCAGTACTGCTTTCTGTAGTATTTTAATTGATTACTTTGTACATAAATTTACATAAGTTGATGTAGAGTTCAGATACAAAATTGCCCGTACTGGGACTTGGTCGGTTCTCTACTGTAACGTACACTTCCGGAATATCTTTTAAATGTATTTCTATAGTATTTCTTTTTCCTTATTCCAAGATATTGTGTGATACTTCCTGTGTATATTTTTACTTCTTAATACTCTTGGAAAGGATATCTTTTCTTTTGACATATTTATGTGAGCTTAAATGGTTTTCCCGGAAGTTCATTTTTTCTTTTATGTGTGTGTGTATAACGTTGGTGAAAAGATATTTTTTGTAACGGCTTTTTAGTCGATTGGATGCTTTGTTGAAGTGTGGACTGAGTGCGGTGTTCGAATGGCATGTTTCAGCCGTTATGTTTAAAACATATGATGAGAGGTAGTTGTAAAGGTGATGTCGCTACCAAATTGTAAATAAATATTTCTTTAATTCTTTAAAAAAAGACTTTTTCTTTCATCACGACGTTACAGCTACCTATTAATGGTGGCATGCACTGTGATCGTTCCCATTAAATTGAAGTCTTGGACATCCCGTCCTGATTTGAGAATAAACTGTGGACATCTCGTCCTGTGTTCAGCGAAAATTTGCGTGCGTCCTGCAGCAACGAAGAAGGCCATCCGGTCTGAAGTTTTTGGACATCCCGTCCTCGTGAGTGGAATATTTGCGTGCGTCCTGCAGCAACGAAGAGGGCCATCCGGTCCGAAGTTATTGGACATCCCGTCCTCGTGAGTGGAGTATTTGAGTGCGTCCGGCAACAAGGGGACCATCCGGTCCGAAGTTTTTGGACATCCTGTCCTCGTGAGCGGAGTATTTGCGTGCGTCCGGCAGCAACGAAGTGGGCCATCCGGTCCGAAGTTTTTGGACATCCCGTCCTCGTGAGTGGAGAATTTGCGTGCGTCCGGCAGCGGCGAAGTGGGCCATCCGGTCCGATGTTTTTGGATATCCCGTTCTGTTTCTGTGCATGAAACGTGTCCTGTTACTGCGTGTGTTCAGCAACGAAGCTTAGTCCGGTCAATAGAATTGGGACATCCCGTCCTGTTCCTGTGTGTGAAACGCGTGTGTGTTCAGCATCGAAAGGGCCATCCGGTCCGAATTTTTTGGGCATCCCGTCCTGTCATCGTCAGCAAAGTCCAGTTCGAACTTTGGGTTCCTGCTCAAGGACTTCCTGTGTACCATCAAGCAACTGTTCCAGATAAGTGGTTTCGGTTTTAAGTCTAAAGTTTTATGCGCTATTATATTTAATGTACAATTTTACTTCTGTTTTTGTGATAACTTCCATTTATCGTAACAGGTTTCGAAACAAAAAAATTTCTTAATTGCAAATTTTGCTTTTATAATAGAAATTAGTATTGATTTGGAATTTATGTGAAATAGAAATTTAAGAGATTTTAGTTGTCGTAGATGATTATTTATCTTAATTAATAATTTAAATTTGTTTTGTATTTGAAATGGTATTTTGATTAAAAAAATTTTTTTAATTAATTTTCTTTTGAAGGTCTTTTGGGTTACAAAATTGGTTTTTGTACATTTATTTTTTTCTATTGTTTTATTGTCTTTGAGTTATATTTTGTGGCTTGGCTATAAGGTAAGTCAGAATTCTGGACAGTTTCGGTTTCGAAAAGTTTTCATTTTGTACCTTACGTTATATTTGAGTCCAAAGGGGGAAACTGTTTAGAATTTAATCATGACTTATTTAGTTAAGGGAAAGAAAGAGGACTTGATCAAATTGATGGAGGAGATAGATTTAGAAATCACCGTAGAAAAATCCATAAAACAATTAGTGAATCTTATTACTTCAAGTGAGGGATATGATGAGGAATTCACCAAAGCACTTTTTGGTAGAATTATAGAAACTCGAAAGACAAATGAAGCCCTTGAAGTAGCAGAAAAGCGGAGAAATGAAGCCCTTGAAGAAAAGCGGAGAATTGAAGACCTTGAAGAAAAGCGGATAATTGAAGCCCTTGAAGTGGAAGAAAAGCGGAGAATTGAAGCCCTTGAAGTGGAAGAAAAGCAGAAAGAACGAGAGTATGAGTTGGAAAAATTGAGAAAAGAAGCAACTAGACAAACCCAGCAAGGTGCAGTTGATCATTCTAGACCATCGAATCGAGACTTGACCAAGATCCTTCCGAAATACGACATGAAAGATGATATGAGTCTTTATTTAATCTTGTTCGAGCGACAGGCAACTTTGCTGTCGTTGGGAAAAGAAATGTGGGTATCTCATCTACTAAGTTTGATCCCCCAAGAGATTGCTCATATAATAGCCCGTGAACCAGCTGACCTAGCTACAAATTATGATCACATCAAAAATATTCTGTTAAAAAGATTCAAACTAACACCAGAAAGATTTCGACAGTTATTTAGTTCACACCATAAAGCAGTTGATCGGAACTGGAGGGATTTCTATCATGAATTGTTTACTTATTTCGATGGATGGATTGCAAGTTGTCAGGTCCTTACTTTTGAAAAACTGAGAGATTTGGTCATCACAGATCAGATGAAGAAAAAAACACCATCCGAATTTAAGGATATGTATCTCAGAGAATGGACAGAAATAAACTCCCCTACAGATTTGGTGGAACTGTTGGAGAAGTTTGAAGACGTTAGACGAACTGTGAAACGAAACCCTGTCTTTGCGAAAGACAAGTTCGAGGGTCGAGTTCAAAATAAGTTTGAAAAGACCGATAATCCACCAAGGAGAAGTGATACCATGAATGGTAAAGGGGTTAAGATAGAACGAAGATTTTCCGAACAAGACCCAAATCCGGAATTCGACCGCAGGAGACAGATGCGGTGTTTTCATTGCAATCAGCCTGGTCATATCCGACCAAATTGTCCAAAGTTGAAGAAACCTTCGGAAACTGTAAATTACATTTCGGACAAAGAACCTGAGAAGTACCTGGAATCGTATATCATGAAAGGAAAAATAAACGGTCAGGATATAAATCTACTAAGAGACACCGGAGCGACCATTGACATTGTGTGTCGGAAATTGGTGAATTCAGCTGACATGACGGGTGAACATGTTTGGGTACAGCAACCTTTGGACTCCAGCTCAACTTGTTTACCTCTTGCCGAAGTTTTGGTAGAGTGTGAATTGGGAAAAACACTCACTAAAGCTGCTGTGATTCCAGATGAACTAGACCGCGGACGATATCTTTTAGGGAATCGGACAGCTGCCTTGTTAAAAAGGGAAGATTGTCAATCTGTGGATCAAATAAATGCAGTACTGACAAGGCATCAGAAAAAAGTGAAAGAAAGGGAAGAATCTCAATCTTTAATTAAAGAATCCGAAACCCTATCCCAGCCGAAGAATTCATTACATTGGAAAAAAATGAAACGGAAGCAGGGGAAGTAAGTGACGAGTTCACTCATGTGGCAGAAGATCAAGATATCACTGAATTGTTAAAAGTGGACACTGAGCAGCTAATCAAGGCTCAAGGTGAAGATGAAGAGATGAGCTCTCAAGTTAAAAAAATCCAAAATGGAAACCCTCCTAAAGATTTTGAACTGAAGAAGGGCCGACTTTTGGTAAAGATCAAGAAAGACAAGAGTGGTATCGAAAGGTAGCTCATCGTCGTGCCCATAGAGTATCGAGAAAAGATACTGAAATTGTGTCATGAAGGCACGTCAGGTCATCTTGGGACCACCAAGACCAAAGACAGAATGACCAAGTACTTTTTCTGAAAAAACTGTTACAAAGAAGCAGAGGACTTCGTGAAGGCTTGCGATTCCTGCCAGAGAGCTGGAAAGGCAAGGGACAAGAAAAAAGCGCCCATGACTCTTGTTCCAGTGATTACTGAAGTTTTTTCCCGTATTAATATTGACGCTGTAGGACCTTTGCCCGTGACTGACTCAGGCCAAAGATACCTGATTACGGCAATGTGTATGTCGTCGAAGTACCCAGATGCTGTGGCAGTACCAAACATAACATCTAGATCCGTAATTAATGCTCTCCTTCAGATTTTTACTCGAATGGGTTTTCCTAAGGAGATTCAACACGACCAGGGAACCTCGTTTATGAGCGAACTCACATCGGAATTTTTTGAACGTTTCGGCATCAAGGTGGTACTTAGCTCTGTGTATCATCCCCAGAGCAATCCGGTAGAAAGGTTTCATCGTACCCTGAAACGGATTTTGAGAGTTTTGTGTACCGAGGAAGGACCAGATTATGAGAAGCATGTCCATGCAGTCTTGTTCGCCTTAAGGACAGTTACTCACGAATCCACCGGATTCAGTCCAGCTGAATTGGTTCATGGAAAAAACTTACGGACTCCCGTCACTCTTCTGTATGAAAACTGGTTACAGCCGGAAGAAGGAAATTCTTCAGTTGTTGAATATATCCTCAATTTTCTGAGAAGATTGGAAAAATGTCGCAACCTAGCCATTGATAATATGGAGGAAGCTGCCAAGAAAAGAAAAAAATGGTACGACAAAAATACCGTGAAACGTGAATTCAATGTTGGAGATAAAGTACTGGTACTGGCACCCTCACCTGTAAATAAGTTAGCGGTTCAATGGCATGGTCCTGGGACCATTGAAAGCAAGATTTCGGAGACGAACTACTTTGTTGCCGTGCCCAACCGGAAAAATTCGTCACAAATATATCATGTAAATTTATTGAAGCCTTACTACCAGAGGCCGGAATTCATATATCTGGTCACTACTTGTGAGGATGAAGAATCAGAGTTGGAAGAAGAATTCCCGCCTGTGGAAAACAATCCCAATATTTTTTATCTCGAGGAGATATTGAGAAACAGTGAAGTGAAAGGAAGACTGGATGACGACCAGATTGACCAGCTCAGTTGTGTTATATGTAAATATTCCAAGTGTTTCTCAAACGTGCCTGGCCTCGCAGATCGTATCCAGTTTGATATCGAACTTTCTGAAATAAAGCCCCTCTGTGCGAAGCCATATCGAATGTCGGTCCGACATTCGCAGATCTTTAAAGCCGAAAAGGAATGTGCCGCTATTGTGTTTGCTGTCAAGAAGCTACGATGCTACCTGGATGGACCTACCAAGTTCTTTATCCAAACTGATCATAATCCTCTAGTATGGTTAAAAAAGAACTCAGGGGTAAATCCACGTCTCATGAGATGGGCTCTTGCATTGCAGCCCTGGAACTATGAGGTAATCCATCGTCAGGGCAGAAAACACCAGAATGCTGACAGCCTTAGCCGACTGTTCTGAGTTACCAAAATGTCCTTTGAGTTTATTTTTATTGTTTTTTTAGGTAACTTTTGGCAGTTGTATATATGTTTGTAAATATTTGTATAAAATTTTGTAGAATTTAGTTTTTTTTGAAAAGTTATGGTAATTTTTTACAGGGTAAAAAATTATTCTAAGGGGGGAAGAGTTGTAATGTACACTTCCGGAATATCTTTTAAATGTATTTCTATAGTATATCTTTTTCCTTATTCCAAGATATTGTGATACTTCCTGTGTATATTTTTACTTCTTAATACTCTTGGAAAGGATATCTTTTCTTTTGACATATTTATGTGAGCTTAAATGGTTTTCCCGGAAGTTCATTTTTTCTTTTATGTGTATAACGTTGGTGAAAAGATATTTTTTTGTAACGGCTTTTTAGTCGATTGGATGCTTTGTTGAAGTGTGGACTGAGTGCGGTGTTCGAATGGCATGTTTCAGCCGTTATGTTTAAAACATATGATGAGAGGTAGTTGTAAAGGTGATGTCGCTACCAAATTGTAAATAAATATTTCTTTAATTCTTTAAAAAAAAGACTTTTTCTTTCATCGCGACGTTACACTACCTGGGACCTCTGAGTCTCGCTAAATCAACCGCACCGTTGAAATCTCAGCGTAGTCTGCCCTAGAGATGGGCGATCCGCTCAGGAGCTGACTCAAAGAGTTAACTCTCTTGACGGAGTGAGCGAGCGTTGATTCGTTAAAAAAGAGCTGTAGCTCTTTTTTAACCAATCAGGGCTCAAGAGCGGTAACTCTTTTTTAACGAATCAGCGCTTCGGCATGCGATCACCAGCTCACTGATTCTTTTGGGAGTTGATTCTTTTGGGAGTTAACTCTTTTCGAAAGCTAGCTCTTTAGAAGAATCATTTCCGCATTCGATCTTTTGCGCTCACTGATTCTTTTGGGAGTTGATTTTTTTGGGAGTTAACTCTTTTCGAGAACTATCGCTCTCGAAGAGTCAATTCCGCATACGCTCTTTTGCGCTCCCCTCCTTTTTGTTACTTTTTTGAAGTTTAAAAGTTTTAAATATCTATGTATTATCAAATCATAAATGTTATTATTTTTATTTTTAATTCCATTTTAGGTTGAAAGGGCGTTTTAACGGCTTAAGTCATACCACGCCTTTTAGCACTAATTAAAACTAGTTTTAAGATTGTTATTGAAACATATTCTAACAATTATTATATTATTTACTTAACATTAATCTAATAATAATAATAATAAAACCTCGATGTCTCGGGTGTGATATCATTATAAAGCTACACAAAATTAAATTAAACGTAACTTGTTTTTATTGCATTGCCTTTGCAAAGCAAGGCATTTTGAAAAAGTTTTATTAAAAGACAGGGAAGGGATTTGGATTTCGAAAATCTTTGGGACAACGAATATTAGAGGGTAAATTATACCTATATCTTAAAATAAATAGTTAAAAATCGTAAGTATTTAAATAAATTATTAATATTTTTATTATTTGATTTCAAAATATCATTTAAATTATCAGAAAGTCTCATTTGGTCCCTAAGTGGTTTTAGCCCAGGACATTCTAGAAGGAGGTGTTTTACGGAAAAAGGGTATCATTAAACTTTAAAACTCACAATGCGGACAGAATTAAAGTTTCCCCAAACAAAAATTTCCCATAAATATTTTGACTTTCTCCAGAGCTTTTGAATTTCTTCTAAATTTTGTTCCCTTGCTATTGACGGCGGGCCGTGATCAATCCCCTAAGGGAAAGATCCGAGGACAACACCTCGTAATTTTGAACCATGGGCAGATGACGAGACAACACCTGAGCTGGAACCCTCTCTCCAAACTTCCACACCAACCCATCGTGAGGACTTTCGGCCACGTTAGATTTAAGGTGCACCAGCCGCCTCTACACCAAATGATCACGAACATTCATCCCCGGATCAGGATTCGAACCAGGAACCTTCCGATCTATATATATATATATATATATATATATATATGTGTGGGTTCGTAAAAGGTAAAAGATAAATAACTCTTAAAGTTTAAATTTAAGTTTAATTACAAAATTAATGTATTTACAGTATATTTACAAACATCTTTGACAATTAAGAATATACGACAACTAAGAGGCCATCTGCCTAAAAAGTCATGGGCCGTCTGCCCAACTGCTAGCTTCGGTGTCTGGGGGAACATCTGTCTCATTGCTGCGGTCGCTTCTGAGCGGACGCTTCCTCTAGGTGGCGTTACTGCTGCGGACGTATCAGGCTTTGGCGCGCTCGTCGCACAATCCCACAATCGGCTATCCTGACTGTAATTTCGTCCTCGAAATTCGCCGTCTTCAACATCAGTAAACAGGCCATAACATTACCACATATCTGAAAATACAAACAAAAAAGAAGAAAGAAAAAGGGAAAAAAGGCTCATATATACATTTTTTTTTACTGTTGACCAGTGGGCCAGGGTTTCATGTAATCAGCTGCTGAAGTAGTTAGGCGTGGACCTTCATGATCGCCCACTTTTTCAATGGCATATCTGTCATTAGGAGACACTTTTACAACTCGATAGGGTCCCAAAAATTTAGGTTTCAGCTTAAGCCCAACTCCAAACTGCGTACGCTGAATGGCCACTAGATCTCCTACTTTGTACACTCTAGATTTTTTTCTCCCTTTGTTATACTGACGTTTATTTTCCTGTTGCAATTTGAAAATATTGTCTTTTGCTTGTTCGCGTAATTCTTCTCTCTCCTTCATCATGGACTTTTCATACTCTTCTTCCAATATATCTTTTATCTTCAGATCTTCTTTATTTTTCATTGTGATGCCAATCATCAGTTCGAATGGCGTATGCTTCGTACTTCTGGATGGTGTACTGTTTATGATACTTTGTAGACTTGGAACATATTTGAACCATTTGCTAGGCTCCTCTATTGAAAGTTTGGCAAGAACAGGAATCAACAGACCAATAATCCTTTCTGCCTGCCCATTGCCTCTAGGAATTCCGGTTGTTATTTTACAATGTTCAATTCCCTGATCAGTACAATAATCAGTGAATTCCTTCGATGTAAACGCTGATCCCCTATCTGAAATTATTCGTGATGGGTTTCCAAAAGTAGCTTGTTGTAATTTCAGCTTTTCGATAGCATCGCTAGCCGAGGTAGATTTCACTGGGTACAACCAGACAAACTTCGTAAAGGCATCGACTACCGAGAAAATATGTTGGTATCTTTTATTCGTTGTTGGAAGGGGTCCCAAAAAGTCGATATTGTAAGTCCCAAGTGGAACGTTGTCTTTCGGCACTGGATTAAGAAACCCTTCGCCTTTTCCACGTTTTCTATTGCAGAAGATGCACTGTACGCAATTAGAAATAACGATTTCAACATGTTTTCTTGCATTAGGAATAAAAAACTGTTGCTTAAGAATTTCCTCTGTCTTGGCAGCGCCAAAGTGACCTTTGTTGTGAACGTCTTTAATGATGTTATTTTGCATCGCCTGAGGAACCATTAGTAGTTCTTTCCCATTCTCATACTTGTACACAATTCCTGCTTTAATGAAATGTTCATTGTCATGTCCTTCTTCAACTAGAGTTTTAATTGCTTTAATGTGATCATCTTGATGTTGTGCAGCTTCTATTTGGGTTGTTAATTCTCCTTGTGCACGAGTTGTTATCAACAATATGTTCCTGCTTAGGGCATCCACATGCTTCATTTGGGTGCCTGATCTATGGACAACCTCATAATCATATTCTTCGAGTGACAATGCCCATCGAGCAATTTTTGGTGTAAGCTCTTTTTTCTGCATAGTCCTCTGAAATGCAGCGCAATCGGTCACTATTTTGAACTTAGTACCCAACAAGTAGTAGCGAAATTTTCGCAAAGCCTCGATTACAGCCAGTACTTCCAATTCGTAAGAACAATACTTCTCTTGTTGAGGAGTAGTCTTCTTGCTCATGAAGTGAATGGGATGAAATTTCCCATCGTGAGCTTGCTGAAGCAAAACAGCTCCAAAGCCGTGGCTACTAGCATCCGTATGTAATTCTAAGGTTGCTCCTTGCCTAAAGAGATGCAATACCGGACTACTTGAGAGAATTTCCTTTAGCCTTTCAAATGCTTTGACTTGCTCAGAGCCAAATGTCCATTCGACATTATTTCGAAGCAGGTCACTTAATGGTTTTGCAATTCTTGAAAATCCACCGACAAATTGTCGAAAGTAAGAGCAAAGACCCAAAAAACTCATGACTTGTTTTACATTTTTCGGCTGGGGAAAATTTTTCACTGCACGCGTCTTGGATGGGGAAGGTTGAATTTTGCCGCCCTCGATAACGTATCCGAGAAATTCTATCGAATGCTGAAGAAATTGACACTTTTTAAAATTTATTATTACGCCGTATTCTGACGCAACCTTCAAAACCCTTTTGATTTTTTCCAGCCCTTCTTGTTCATCAATGGAAGGTATAACAATATCATCCATGTAAATTATTATAGTCTTGTCTCGAATTAAGTCTCTAAACACCATGTTTATGTACCTCACAAAAACACTTGGTGAGTTACTACATCCGAAAGGTACAACATTGAATTCGTACTGTCCTTCATGGGTAACAAATGCTGTGTAACGTGTCGAATTAGGGTCCATTGGTATGTTGAAAAATGCGTTTTTTAAGTCCAAAGTGGAAAATACCTGTGCGTTTCCCAAGCAATCTAAAACATCTTGAATTAATGGGAGTGGATGCTTATCTTTGATTAACTTTCGATTAACCGATCGATAATCAACGCACAATCTGTATGAATTATTACCCTTCTTTTTACACAAAACAATGGGTGAAGCGTAGTTAGAACAGGAGGGTTTAATTATTCCGTCTTTTAACCATACTTGTATTTGTTCCTCAACTATTTTCTGTTCTTTTAAAGACATTCGGTGCGGTCTCTGACAAATCGGTATATCATCAGTTAAAATTAAAGTCATTTTTACTTCTGTGTCTTTAATTTTATGCGGCTTATATTCACTAATCAAAATATCTAACTCGTTTCTTATTTTAGGATCTTTTATATGTTGCAATTCAATTTCATCCATCAAGGAAATCGGCAATTCGGATAAAGGATTAAAAGTCAAATCATTTTCTCTAACATCCTGTACACAAGATGACGCAACGCCTATCATTGGAATATTAATGGCAGTCGCCAATAGTTCACACCTGTTTTCTTCTTTGAAAGGGTGAGTCAGGGGGGAGGGGATACCAAACATCTGCCTTTCATTACTTTCGGATTCCAAAACAGTGGCTCCATTTCGGCAACTCGTTTTTGTTTTTATTCCTTTACTTCCTGAATGAGGTCCCTCAAAACGCTTAGCTTTTATTTTTTCTGACTCTTTCACTTCCGAAGTGTGTGTGAAAGAAAGATTAATAGAGTTTTCTCGAAAGCTCAAAATCCTTAAATAATTTCCTGATATTGAAATATTAAGCTTGTTAATTACGTCCATCCCAATCACAATATTGCAACACAAGTTTTCAATAACAAAAAACTCAGTGAGAATATTAAAATTGTCAATAGTAATTTCAGCACAAAAATAACCAAGTGATTTTACACTTTGATTTCCAATACCATTTAACATTATGTCACATGGGGTTAATTCTGGTGTACCAATTTGCATATAAAAATCATATTTCAAAATAGATAAATCTGATCCCGTATCAATTAAAGCATCAACATATTTACTCATAATTTTAAGACATTTGTACAACTTATTTTCATGATTACTGGACATATTAATTAAAACTTTCTTTTCTTCATTTATATCAGTTTTTACACCTTTATTACATTCGAATTTACGGTGTCCATATTCATTACACTTTAAACATTTAATTCCTTTATTCTTATTTGGGCACTCAGAAATTCTATGACCAATTTCATTACATGAAAAACATTTAACATATTGGTTAGTAACACTTTGGTGAGCACGGACGATCGACGGTTTATCATTGAATTTTTTGGAGCGCTGATGACTTTGTGTTTCAGCTGATTTCATATCTCTAGCTCCCGGTCTTTTAAGATGGAATCTTGCCGCCTCGTACTCATCCAATTTATTCACTAATTCGGCTACTTTATTCAATTTCGGTAATTCATCAATAAAATGCTCGCGCATTTCAAACGGTATTTTCCTTTTAATTTGATCCGCCACTATGAGATCTTTCAATTCTTCATATTTAGAGATACTAAGACCCACAACCCATTCTTCGAAAAAATTATCTAACTCGTAGGCGAAATCACGCCAAGATGCGGTTGTTTCTTTTTTATGAGTAAAAAAGTGCTGTCGAAACTGCTCCGGTGTTAGTTTAAATCGATTCAGTAAAAGTTTTTTCACGTGATCGTAATCATTTGCGAGTGGATCAGGCTCTCTTGCAATTAAATTTGCGATATCCAACGGTAAAAGACTCACAAGGAAAATAATCCAATTTTCTTTAGGTATTTCTATGCGATTAATTTGTTTTTCAAACAAAGATAAATACATGCTTAAATCACAGTTTCCGTCGAAACGTGTCATTAGTTTTGAAAAGTCAGTTTTAAGTGGGGAAATAAAATCGAAACTTCCAGTACTTTTGTTTTCTAGCTGTAACTTCTTCAACTGAAATTCGCGTTCTGCTTTCTTTTCGTTTTCTTTAGCTTCCCTTTCGCGTTCAGCTTTATCGTCTCTTTCCTTTGTTTCTCGTTCAGAAACAATCCTTTTTAAAAGCGTTTTTGTTAATTCCTCACTGTATTCATCGGCTTTCGTTATCAACTTAATAAGCTGCGGAATTTTGGTTCCTTCCGTTGCTATTAGTTCTAATTCTTCTATTAGCGCTAGAAGATCGATCTTGCGTGCTCCGGCTAAATACGTAGCCATGTTAGTGTCAAAATGAAAAATCTGTACTCACAGTTCAGATGAAGTATTCCTCAAGATCCAATATGCTGAGTCACGGTCCTTCACTCAAATGAAGTTCGCACCTTGAATCCGATGAGCATCAGACGAATATTGGAATTGTCCGCGTCTCGAACAGTTGAGGTACAGTTCTTTTTTCGAACGGTTACGGTAATGTTCGCTTCTCGAACGGTAACGGTAATGTTCGCTTTTCGAACGGTTCAGGTAAAAACGGCAATCTTCGGCCTTTAATTAAATCCAGGGCAAACCCCCAAATATATGTGGGTTCGTAAAAGGTAAAAGATAAATAACTCTTAAAGTTTAAATTTAAGTTTAATTACAAAATTAATGTATTTACAGTATATTTACAAACATCTTTGACAATTAAGAATATACGACAACTAAGAGGCCATCTGCCTAAAAAGTCATGGGCCGTCTGCCCAACTGCTAGCTTCGGTGTCTGGGGGAACATCTGTCTCATTGCTGCGGTCGCTTCTGAGCGGACGCTTCCTCTAGGTGGCGTTACTGCTGCGGACGTATCAGGCTTTGGCGCGCTCGTCGCACAATCCCACAATCGGCTATCCTGACTGTAATTTCGTCCTCGAAATTCGCCGTCTTCAACATCAGTAAACAGGCCATAACATTACCACATATCTGAAAATACAAACAAAAAAGAAGAAAGAAAAAGGGAAAAAAGGCTCATATATACATTTTTTTTTACTGTTGACCAGTGGGCCAGGGTTTCATGTAATCAGCTGCTGAAGTAGTTAGGCGTGGACCTTCATGATCGCCCACTTTTTCAATGGCATATCTGTCATTAGGAGACACTTTTACAACTCGATAGGGTCCCAAAAATTTAGGTTTCAGCTTAAGCCCAACTCCAAACTGCGTACGCTGAATGGCCACTAGATCTCCTACTTTGTACACTCTAGATTTTTTTCTCCCTTTGTTATACTGACGTTTATTTTCCTGTTGCAATTTGAAAATATTGTCTTTTGCTTGTTCGCGTAATTCTTCTCTCTCCTTCATCATGGACTTTTCATACTCTTCTTCCAATATATCTTTTATCTTCAGATCTTCTTTATTTTTCATTGTGATGCCAATCATCAGTTCGAATGGCGTATGCTTCGTACTTCTGGATGGTGTACTGTTTATGATACTTTGTAGACTTGGAACATATTTGAACCATTTGCTAGGCTCCTCTATTGAAAGTTTGGCAAGAACAGGAATCAACAGACCAATAATCCTTTCTGCCTGCCCATTGCCTCTAGGAATTCCGGTTGTTATTTTACAATGTTCAATTCCCTGATCAGTACAATAATCAGTGAATTCCTTCGATGTAAACGCTGATCCCCTATCTGAAATTATTCGTGATGGGTTTCCAAAAGTAGCTTGTTGTAATTTCAGCTTTTCGATAGCATCGCTAGCCGAGGTAGATTTCACTGGGTACAACCAGACAAACTTCGTAAAGGCATCGACTACCGAGAAAATATGTTGGTATCTTTTATTCGTTGTTGGAAGGGGTCCCAAAAAGTCGATATTGTAAGTCCCAAGTGGAACGTTGTCTTTCGGCACTGGATTAAGAAACCCTTCGCCTTTTCCACGTTTTCTATTGCAGAAGATGCACTGTACGCAATTAGAAATAACGATTTCAACATGTTTTCTTGCATTAGGAATAAAAAACTGTTGCTTAAGAATTTCCTCTGTCTTGGCAGCGCCAAAGTGACCTTTGTTGTGAACGTCTTTAATGATGTTATTTTGCATCGCCTGAGGAACCATTAGTAGTTCTTTCCCATTCTCATACTTGTACACAATTCCTGCTTTAATGAAATGTTCATTGTCATGTCCTTCTTCAACTAGAGTTTTAATTGCTTTAATGTGATCATCTTGATGTTGTGCAGCTTCTATTTGGGTTGTTAATTCTCCTTGTGCACGAGTTGTTATCAACAATATGTTCCTGCTTAGGGCATCCACATGCTTCATTTGGGTGCCTGATCTATGGACAACCTCATAATCATATTCTTCGAGTGACAATGCCCATCGAGCAATTTTTGGTGTAAGCTCTTTTTTCTGCATAGTCCTCTGAAATGCAGCGCAATCGGTCACTATTTTGAACTTAGTACCCAACAAGTAGTAGCGAAATTTTCGCAAAGCCTCGATTACAGCCAGTACTTCCAATTCGTAAGAACAATACTTCTCTTGTTGAGGAGTAGTCTTCTTGCTCATGAAGTGAATGGGATGAAATTTCCCATCGTGAGCTTGCTGAAGCAAAACAGCTCCAAAGCCGTGGCTACTAGCATCCGTATGTAATTCTAAGGTTGCTCCTTGCCTAAAGAGATGCAATACCGGACTACTTGAGAGAATTTCCTTTAGCCTTTCAAATGCTTTGACTTGCTCAGAGCCAAATGTCCATTCGACATTATTTCGAAGCAGGTCACTTAATGGTTTTGCAATTCTTGAAAATCCACCGACAAATTGTCGAAAGTAAGAGCAAAGACCCAAAAAACTCATGACTTGTTTTACATTTTTCGGCTGGGGAAAATTTTTCACTGCACGCGTCTTGGATGGGGAAGGTTGAATTTTGCCGCCCTCGATAACGTATCCGAGAAATTCTATCGAATGCTGAAGAAATTGACACTTTTTAAAATTTATTATTACGCCGTATTCTGACGCAACCTTCAAAACCCTTTTGATTTTTTCCAGCCCTTCTTGTTCATCAATGGAAGGTATAACAATATCATCCATGTAAATTATTATAGTCTTGTCTCGAATTAAGTCTCTAAACACCATGTTTATGTACCTCACAAAAACACTTGGTGAGTTACTACATCCGAAAGGTACAACATTGAATTCGTACTGTCCTTCATGGGTAACAAATGCTGTGTAACGTGTCGAATTAGGGTCCATTGGTATGTTGAAAAATGCGTTTTTTAAGTCCAAAGTGGAAAATACCTGTGCGTTTCCCAAGCAATCTAAAACATCTTGAATTAATGGGAGTGGATGCTTATCTTTGATTAACTTTCGATTAACCGATCGATAATCAACGCACAATCTGTATGAATTATTACCCTTCTTTTTACACAAAACAATGGGTGAAGCGTAGTTAGAACAGGAGGGTTTAATTATTCCGTCTTTTAACCATACTTGTATTTGTTCCTCAACTATTTTCTGTTCTTTTAAAGACATTCGGTGCGGTCTCTGACAAATCGGTATATCATCAGTTAAAATTAAAGTCATTTTTACTTCTGTGTCTTTAATTTTATGCGGCTTATATTCACTAATCAAAATATCTAACTCGTTTCTTATTTTAGGATCTTTTATATGTTGCAATTCAATTTCATCCATCAAGGAAATCGGCAATTCGGATAAAGGATTAAAAGTCAAATCATTTTCTCTAACATCCTGTACACAAGATGACGCAACGCCTATCATTGGAATATTAATGGCAGTCGCCAATAGTTCACACCTGTTTTCTTCTTTGAAAGGGTGAGTCAGGGGGGAGGGGATACCAAACATCTGCCTTTCATTACTTTCGGATTCCAAAACAGTGGCTCCATTTCGGCAACTCGTTTTTGTTTTTATTCCTTTACTTCCTGAATGAGGTCCCTCAAAACGCTTAGCTTTTATTTTTTCTGACTCTTTCACTTCCGAAGTGTGTGTGAAAGAAAGATTAATAGAGTTTTCTCGAAAGCTCAAAATCCTTAAATAATTTCCTGATATTGAAATATTAAGCTTGTTAATTACGTCCATCCCAATCACAATATTGCAACACAAGTTTTCAATAACAAAAAACTCAGTGAGAATATTAAAATTGTCAATAGTAATTTCAGCACAAAAATAACCAAGTGATTTTACACTTTGATTTCCAATACCATTTAACATTATGTCACATGGGGTTAATTCTGGTGTACCAATTTGCATATAAAAATCATATTTCAAAATAGATAAATCTGATCCCGTATCAATTAAAGCATCAACATATTTACTCATAATTTTAAGACATTTGTACAACTTATTTTCATGATTACTGGACATATTAATTAAAACTTTCTTTTCTTCATTTATATCAGTTTTTACACCTTTATTACATTCGAATTTACGGTGTCCATATTCATTACACTTTAAACATTTAATTCCTTTATTCTTATTTGGGCACTCAGAAATTCTATGACCAATTTCATTACATGAAAAACATTTAACATATTGGTTAGTAACACTTTGGTGAGCACGGACGATCGACGGTTTATCATTGAATTTTTTGGAGCGCTGATGACTTTGTGTTTCAGCTGATTTCATATCTCTAGCTCCCGGTCTTTTAAGATGGAATCTTGCCGCCTCGTACTCATCCAATTTATTCACTAATTCGGCTACTTTATTCAATTTCGGTAATTCATCAATAAAATGCTCGCGCATTTCAAACGGTATTTTCCTTTTAATTTGATCCGCCACTATGAGATCTTTCAATTCTTCATATTTAGAGATACTAAGACCCACAACCCATTCTTCGAAAAAATTATCTAACTCGTAGGCGAAATCACGCCAAGATGCGGTTGTTTCTTTTTTATGAGTAAAAAAGTGCTGTCGAAACTGCTCCGGTGTTAGTTTAAATCGATTCAGTAAAAGTTTTTTCACGTGATCGTAATCATTTGCGAGTGGATCAGGCTCTCTTGCAATTAAATTTGCGATATCCAACGGTAAAAGACTCACAAGGAAAATAATCCAATTTTCTTTAGGTATTTCTATGCGATTAATTTGTTTTTCAAACAAAGATAAATACATGCTTAAATCACAGTTTCCGTCGAAACGTGTCATTAGTTTTGAAAAGTCAGTTTTAAGTGGGGAAATAAAATCGAAACTTCCAGTACTTTTGTTTTCTAGCTGTAACTTCTTCAACTGAAATTCGCGTTCTGCTTTCTTTTCGTTTTCTTTAGCTTCCCTTTCGCGTTCAGCTTTATCGTCTCTTTCCTTTGTTTCTCGTTCAGAAACAATCCTTTTTAAAAGCGTTTTTGTTAATTCCTCACTGTATTCATCGGCTTTCGTTATCAACTTAATAAGCTGCGGAATTTTGGTTCCTTCCGTTGCTATTAGTTCTAATTCTTCTATTAGCGCTAGAAGATCGATCTTGCGTGCTCCGGCTAAATACGTAGCCATGTTAGTGTCAAAATGAAAAATCTGTACTCACAGTTCAGATGAAGTATTCCTCAAGATCCAATATGCTGAGTCACGGTCCTTCACTCAAATGAAGTTCGCACCTTGAATCCGATGAGCATCAGACGAATATTGGAATTGTCCGCGTCTCGAACAGTTGAGGTACAGTTCTTTTTTCGAACGGTTACGGTAATGTTCGCTTCTCGAACGGTAACGGTAATGTTCGCTTTTCGAACGGTTCAGGTAAAAACGGCAATCTTCGGCCTTTAATTAAATCCAGGGCAAACCCCCAAATATATGTGGGTTCGTAAAAGGTAAAAGATAAATAACTCTTAAAGTTTAAATTTAAGTTTAATTACAAAATTAATGTATTTACAGTATATTTACAAACATCTTTGACAATTAAGAATATACGACAACTAAGAGGCCATCTGCCTAAAAAGTCATGGGCCGTCTGCCCAACTGCTAGCTTCGGTGTCTGGGGGAACATCTGTCTCATTGCTGCGGTCGCTTCTGAGCGGACGCTTCCTCTAGGTGGCGTTACTGCTGCGGACGTATCAGGCTTTGGCGCGCTCGTCGCACAATCCCACATATATTATATATATATATATATATATATATATATATATATATATATATATATGTATAGTACATTTTCTATACAAATGGATACGATTCACACTATTTCCAAAAGAAAAACCTTTCTAAAATTAAATTTGCGAAAAAAAAAGTCTTTAAATTTATTACTTTAAATTTTGCCAGGTTTAAGGTCTTTCAATGGCCTATTCCGGTGTTTTCCATACCTACTTCCTGCTTTCCCGCCTTCTTTTGACATTTGGAAAGTCAAATAAGTACTTTATCCAATAAAATCGAAACCTTTTTTTGGAATTTTTGGTCAAAAATGACATTTTTAACGTGTTTGGATACCTTTATTGCTACTTCTGTAATCTCTTTGGGTTCACGATGGGAATTACAAATAAAAAAAATTGTCCTCAAAGTAATTTATTCTTTATGGACAATTATAAAGTTATAAGAATTGACATGGTTTTGGGCCATCAATTAAAGTTTACAGCTTAGCCGCCGTATGCTGCAATGCCTTTCGTCCTCAGGCCCCGTTTTCCTCCTTTTGTTGATTTTAGAGGCAAACTGCGCAATTTCTGGATGAGTGAGTGCTGCCTCTTCGTCTGGCGCTCACGTGACAACGAGGGATGTTAGATGGCCCAAACGTATTATATACCATTGAGTGGCTAGCCCGGCGTTGTCCGTAATGCAAGGTATTAATCTGGTGTAAAATTTTCCGCAGATTTCAAATCTGTTGAAGATATATTCAATTAAAAATTTATTTATTTAAAGAAAATAACATTGTTAGGTATCAATCGAAACTGAAATTTCCGCAGATTTCAAATCCGATGAAGTTTTTACTCCATCTTTAACGGTCTAGGAGATAGAAAAAAGATTTGTGACCTCAGTTAAAAGATTTATCGTCTGGGTGGGAAATCAATCTCGCAAAATCAAAGCGGAAACGTAAACAATAATTTTCTACGTGTTCTGCGTATGAAAAAAACTTGGCATGATTCCTAACCCTGACTGCAAGGTCGCATGAGTAGAAAACGTTCTCCGCGTTTAAAAAGTCGGTGGAGAGTAAAATTATGAAATTCGTTTAAAAATTTTCTAGATTGAAATTTAAAATTCGCCGTGACCCAAAAATTGCAAATAATTCGGACTATCTGTGTGCCAAATCTCGTTGTTGCAAGTGCCATAGAATCGTCGGGATTTTTCGGCCCCAAACAAACACTTTCTTTTATAATAGTAGAGACATCTCGATATGTTATATACATTATTATACATCTGAAAGGAGCGGTGAGTCATGAAAAAGAGCTAGCTCTTTTTAGTGAGCGAGCGGTTCCGATCCGATCCTTGAAAAGAATCATTTTTCCCATCACTAGTCTGCCCCCTCGTTCTCTTCGAACTCGGGTCGGCCAAAAGGGCCATTGGCTAAAGTTCTCCTTGGCGGGCTTTCCAAAAGATTGCAGAATGTTTTAGCGCCGCCGAGATGACTTGTTGTCTGAACTCCCTACGACCACAGGAGACGTCGGCACAGAGAAAGAGCCCCGACTCTCCTGGGAACCAGAACAGCACCTTGGTGTCTAGACAGCCCGAACTCCTCCATTAGTGGGAAGAAAGAGCGTGGACGCGTTGTCACATCATCTATCATGTTTATAAAAAACGGTAGAAACAAAATTTAAGTGTCATTTCATTCAGAAACATCTATATTATTTTTTAAGATAGTAAAAAAAATTTGGACATTTTTTCATTATTTGAGTTCTAGTGTAATAATTTTTCAAAATCGTGCTCTCAAAATCATATAACTTATGATGCACACACAAAAAAATAATACGTTTAAATTTTTTTTAAAAACAAATCCAAATTGATTTATTTAAAAAATTGTTTTTTAATAACATACAACAAATGTACGTCAAATAATTAAAATCCATCAAATTGTAAAATATTTGCCAAGTTGATTACATTTTGATGAGCACTGCTTTGCTGACAAAAACAGGTTTTGATCAAATAATTCATTTCATTTTAGATCCAGGTTTGAATTCACATGTGAATAATTGAAAAAGAAAATCCTTATTCTTGCAACTTTACTTGAGAGATAAATTTGCAATTTGGATAAAAAAAATGTATGTCTTGAAATTTTGTACTTTTTTGCAATGCTTATCTACCATTAGAAAGCAATGAGTATCATTAGTTTTAATCCGATAAAATAAGTTGCTGGAAATGTTTTTTTTTTCATCTTAAAGACCGTATTATAAAGTCGAGATTCAATTTCTACCAACTATTTCATAATTTAGTTGGATTTCTCTTGACATCGAGTTCATTAAAAGTGCAATTTGATGAAGCATGTACCACATTATTGAATCATTTCGAAAAATATATAAAAAGTACTTGATACATACAGGTTTGAATTGTTTTGCAAGTGTCTTTACTTTGCTAGCACATTAAAATGACATATATAGGCTACAATATTTTAATCCATTTCATTAAAATATTCATTTGCTTTTTTTTGTGTGTAAAGATTTGGTTAAACGTAAACGTTTGTATGGATAGGTAATTGTCTAAATTATTTTTAACATTTTAAATTTAATTTGTATAAAAACATTTAAGCAAACACCAATTTTTATTATTTGCATTCCCCAAAACAAACAGAAGTTTTATATACAACACAATAAATGTGTTATGGAAGAATATTTTTATACCCATCTGTCGGGAAATCGTCCTGGTAGCGTCATGGCCATAGATGATTCTGCGGACAGGGTGCCCGAATGAGCCGAGTCTCCTCTGATTGGCTGGCCTATAAAATCACTCTTTCGAAAGAAGGCACACAAAATAGCAGTTCCTGTGCAAATAACAACTAACAGCAAACATCAAATTAATCAAAGCACTAGGTTAGGACTAGAGTTCTATGGATAACGGTCTATTCCAGCCAATCAGAGCAGACCTTGCTCATTCGGGCACACTGTCCGCAGAATCTTGTTAAGATAACGGTTCCACTTTCTTAGGAAACCGAAGCTTTTGCGATATCTGTTTAATCACTGTTACCGAATCACCGCTACTGAATCACTGCTACCCGATCACTGTTATTTTGATATTTGAGTAACAGGTAAGAATTGTGATTCACAAGTATCGGTGATTGAGTAGCAGTTCTGTGATTCGCTTAACATCCCTAATCTATTCATAAAATTCACTTTCAAATCTCACAAGACATGCAAGAGCCACAGTAGCTCAGTCAGTAGAGCGTCGGACTCTTATCGGTAGGGTTGTGGGTTCTGTCGAGGCCAACGAAAAGATAAGGCCTGGGAAGTATTTCGTGACGTCACAAACGGCGGCTTAGAAATCTCACATCGCTGTTTTCTTGAGTAGGACAATTTATTACTTCAGATAATTTATTTTATATATAATTCTATAAAAGAACTTCAAAAATAAATCTGGAGTTAAAAGATAGCATTTTGTTGTTCATTTTTCTTGAGTTTGATTAGTAATATATATTCCTATTAATTTTTATTAAAAACAGAGAAAAAAATAACCTTTATTTTTAAAGAATAAATCTGATTGCATACATATTTTATACCTTTTTCACACACAAAAAGCATTAAAAAAATTTTCCCAACGTTATTTTTGTTAATAAAATATTCATATTAAAATTCTTTTCTTGAAACAGTATTGAATAACAATATATACAAATTTTAATTCCTTCTTTTGAGTTGAAGTCTTTTGATAAGATGTTGAAATAACATGATTTTAAATTGATACTGAACTATCACAAGTACACAATACTTTTTACCCCCTTGGAATAGTTTAAGGTTTATTTTGAAATTTATTTACTTATAAATGAATTATTTTTACCTGTTATGTGAAATAAAGAAATCTTTTCATAACATAACATTCTTTCATACTTCTTTTCAAACATTTCACCAAATATTATTTAAAATATAGAACAAAACACATCACATAAATTAACTATTCATTATCCCACATTATATTTAGAAATAAGCTTATTATTATTTATATTTGAAGTTATTAAATGAACACATTACTAAATATGTGATATTTTTCATAATATTTTTTAACTTAAAATTAATATACTTAAATTTTTATTATTAAAGTATATCAAGCTGTCAACTTTCTTTTATCAGTTCCAGAAGTAAGCTTACAATCAGAAGAACACACAAATTTTCCCCCTAGTAAATTTAAAGTACACATGTTTTTCCTCTTGTAATATTTTCTTATAAATGAATTTATTTTACCTGTGGGTATGTGAACAAAAGAAAATTCAACAAATAAAGCAAACTATATTTATTTTTAAAGAAACAATCTTTTCATTACATAAAAATTTTTTCATACTTGTTATCAAACATTTCACCAAATATTATTAGAAAATAGAACAAAACACATCACATAATGAGACTCTAAATATTCCCAAAACATATTTAGAAAAAGCTTATAACTCATTACATTTGAAGTTACTGAATGAATATTACTAAATATTTCAATGTGATATTTCTAATTCATAAAATTTTTGAACTCAAAGAAATTTGATCTACACACAACTTAATATATTTAAGATGTTTTAAATTTTTTCAACTTTCTTTCATCAGTTTTAGATTTAAGCTTATCGCTCATTACTTTTGTGTAGTTATTAAGACAAATATTGCCAATTATTTGAATTATATTTCTGACTTTTAAATAGGTATCATAACCACATTCTGTGCATATTTCATGTGTAGCTAAGTTTGTTTCAGTCAAATACATTTCAACTATACTTACAAACAAAGTGTGTTGCTTGATAGAATATTTTAAAAATAAAGTTTCGTATTCCTCAGATAAAATTTTTTGGAAAATTACGTAAGAATAAGAAACAATATCAATAACAAACGACGAGGGAAATTTTAAGCCCCCCCTGTTTACTAAGGATAAATAATTCTTAACATCAGCTGTAGCTATGGGAATATCTTTATATTCAACAAAAAAATTATCAGATTGCAAAAATAATGTAATGCATTGTGCACATGACAAATTTAACTTAAATACACAGTAACCAGCAATATAAATAAGAATATTCAGCTCGTGTTTTGTAATGGTATTTAAATCAATGTCATCTGCTAGAAAAATAAAAGGACTAATATCAATATCACTTTTGTCACTGTTACTTACGGATGTTAAAAATTCTTTTAGTGGAATTTTTCCATGTTTATTTGAATGTAGCTGCAAAATACCTTGGACTCTCAATTTTCTTTCAGATTCTAGAATTTGTTGGACAGAGATATGATAATTGGCACCAGACATTTGTCTATACTGACCAAACCTGGCTTCTAGATTATCAGTTTGAAACTTACTAGTCAATACAAATTTTGCACCAGACTGTAAGAGGTATTTAATCACTAATACTAAAGTAGATGATGTGTGTTGCAATGCAAAAAAAGTTTCATTACTTAAACAGCCACTTCGAGGTTTTTGGTTCATATCTTTCCATTCATTTAACCACTTTGCAAATTTTTCTAAAAATGACAGTCTGCTATCAGTTACATATTTAAATGCATTGGAGTTTTCATTGTGAGTGTTACGACCTTTATTTAAATGGCTAACATTTACAATATCCCACCAACACTTAATTAAGTTTAAAAAACAAGCCGTCTTTCCAGTTAAAAAATGAGGAGTTTTCTTTAGAAAAAATTTCAAGTGCAAGGTTATTAGATTCATGAAAAATATTTAAAGCCAAATTAACGTTCTGACGCTCAATATTTTTAGGATACAATGTTTTATAGTTTAATTTTGGAGCATATTTTATTAAATTTTGACTTTCTATTTTGTAAAGTTTTCTAAATAAGGCAAAGTGAGCTTTTCTTACAATGTTGGTACCATCAAAATCAGGATATTGTAAAGTTTTTTCAATATCACATTGATTGATCCAATTGTTTCTAACAGACTTAATCAAATGTACAGTATCGAATAACAAATATAAAGACTTAGTATTATTTATAGGATTTTTTACATCACGATCAAATATTTTACCACCAGCAATTTTCTCAAACATATTCCTATTAATTCTATTATTATCTGAGATAATTCACAAGACATTATAACCAGCATTTTCTAACATTTTTAAAACTGTACATGTAAAATTAAACAAATCATCTCCTGTCAATTTAGTGACAGGCACTAATGCAGCAATTTCTTTAAAATTGGAATAAACAGATGAGATCATAAAGCTTTGAATACTTTTTGCTTCTTCTAAAGGAACATTTTCAGCAAATCCCACAACAGTTTTTCCTTTATATGATACATTTGGTTTAACATGAATTTCATCTAAAAGCAAATTTACAAGTTTATCTTTTGTTTCTAACTTACTACATTTCATTTTCATATATGCTTCACTATCTGCTGACAGAGAACATTCATTTATTTTAAAAGGATTTAGTCGTTTCAAGGTATCGACAGAAGGTAAAGATAATAGATTGGAACGATATAGAAAATTATATGCTGATGGAGATTTTATGTATAAAGAATATGAAAAAGTTACAAGATCTGTACTATACCTTTTTCCAAGTGTTGTCTTTGATGACAACAATATTTGTTCTCTGATGAAATGTTTGCAATCATAAACATTTTTATCACCATTATTACTTGAAATATATTTGTTCCAGTACTTTATGGATTCTTCATAAAATATCTTGTCCTCCTTTTTATCCGAGAAAATGCACGGGATTCTACTTAAAATGTTTTCAAGTTGACTCCACAAAACAAGACGATTCTTTGAATCCAAAAGATAAAAAAAGGTTGATGGATTTATTTCCATACCTTCTACAAATACACGGACACACATTTCAGAATCAATTTTAACAGATCCTTTAACGGCAGGCACATCTGTGAAGTCAATAAAAAGAATAAAAATAGCAGTGCTCTCTGCATGTACAACTATATTTTCAAAATGAAAGTCCTTAATTTTGCAATGGATAGCATTAGAAAGATGCTGAAAAGATGATATTAGATCATAACTTTGAAATTTTTGAAAATTTCCCTCATCCACTTCTTTGAGTTTCGAATCTCTGTTTTTTCTTTCTGGTACTTTCTTTGGTGGAGTGGTAGCAAACGGGACAGTCCTTTTTTCTCGCCAAAGTGGTAACCTTCCCTTTTGGATGTTTTTATGGCAACCCTATTAAGAAGATTTGGATTAAAGACGCTATCTGATTGGAATTAAACCGTGTTTTGAAGTGAAATTAAACGTGCTCTGATTGGTTTAGATTTTTTTTTCTCGTTTAACGATAAGAGATAACGACGCTTAATCCGCCACTTTGTTTTTTATCGTTTCACCGTGGTCTGTGTTTTATCGTTCCTCGTGCATTTTTTTCTTGTTTAACTACTCCGTCTTTTTTTTTAAGCCCGTTGTGTTACTCTAGTACGACGTTAACTAAAAATTACCAGTTAATTACCGTGTTTTTTTTGTGTAATGGTTGGTGTTTACTTCTTTTCAAGTTGAGAATGAGCCGTTCGCGAACTCGGATTGCCATGAATATATTTGCTTCGGTAGGGAGATCTGTCCGAAGACTAAACGCGTCCATTGTCAGGGCTATATTTATTTTAAACAACGGTGTAGAATATCCGAGATCAAGAAGCTTGACAATGATTCGCATTTTGAGGCTGTTCGTGGATTACCAGCGGAATGTGCAGCATATTGCCGAAAGGATGGTATATTCGAGGAGTTTGGTACTCTTCCCGCAACTAATGTAGGCAGTAGCAAATTTGCAGATGTACTTGCTGCCGCTAAAACACGGTGACATTGAGACCGTTGAGAGAGATTATCCGGGCATCTTCCTCCGTTAAAAGACGAATATTCTTTCGTGCATCGAATTTTCTAGCGATTTATAATGTGGCGACAAAATGAGGGTAAGTTTCATTTTTCTATACCATTTCGCAAAAAATTACTATCAAATCCATAGAAATTGCTATCAAATCCATAGAAATTACTATCAAATCCATAGAAATTACTGTCAAATCCATTTATGCATAGGTTCACAGTGTGAATTTTGCTACATGGACACCGCGCCATCTTGTTATGGCGATCTCCGAAATCTTGGTTTGGCGACCAAAACAAACGCCTTGGCGCTACAGTCCCGTTTGCGACCACTCCACCCTTTCTTTTCTGTGAGATAGCTTGGGCATCCAGGAAATATACTAGGGTATGCAGATTCTTTCAGCTTCGGAATTTTTCTCGGGATTTGAATGATTTTTCCATCTTTGGGCAGCTCATCAAAACGAATAATCTCTTCCTCCTTGAAATGTTTACTGCATACAACAGTTCTTTTTCCCAGCTGCAAGTTTTCCCGGGGAATTTTCTTCAGCCAAACATTTTTAAGAGCTTCCGATTTTGGGAAACGAAAAACAGTCACATAATCAGTTGTGTTATCGTAATTTGAACTGCAAAAGGGAACACAACATTTGTCTGGCATTTTGATTCCTCTTTTAGTTCAAACACGACCGTTTTATTCCAAGATACGCTAACAAAACAAGGGCTAAAGTAGAGTAGTAACAGATAGAATTCTCCCGAAGTCAGCCGGCGATTGTGACGTGGGATCACGTACTAGCGCGTCTTTTTAGTAATGGCTCTTCGTTACGTGGACGATTCTATTTAGGACCGTAGGGAGGTCGGTAGATATTAAACTCGTGATAAGTGAATCGATTCTTCAGTTTGATTCTTTCGTAACTTGTTTTGATCATTTGATCTACAGTGAGCTATGATTATTTACTTGTCTGGTAGTCTTTTTTTTGTGTGTCTTCTATGATTTTTTAAAGCAGATTGATGGAATGCATGATTGATGGAAGGGTACTTATACTTTAAAGAGCTTCTTTTCGTGAAGCAACGTTGGCCTAATGGCTAAAGTCACCCACCTTCGGATTAGCGTCGGCAGCGGAGGATGACTTCCCGAGTTCGAACCCAGCTGGCGGAAAAATTTTTAGATCCTCCAAATTATTTTTAAAAAATTCCAATTTAATTCCTTTTAATTCGAATTTACTTTTCCTAATTTTTAATACCCTTTTCATATTTTTCCAAGCTTCCGTTGATTTTACATAAATAATCTAAGAACCACTCCTGAACTCACTACCAGCTGATATTTTTCCGCCCCTCTGCCGTCCCCTTTGCTTTAGGATGATGGTGTCGTATCCACCGCTGGCTTAGGACCATTCTGATGTAACAAAAAGCATACATAAAACACTAACTTATATAATTATTAACTTATATAATAAAAGGATACAATTTTCGGCTCCCACCTCTACCCACCCATAGCCATGGATCTGAAAAGAAAAGAAGAAAGCAGAAAGGAAGAGATAAATCGCCAACAACTATAAACCTTGATGACATACGTATCTAGGTCATGTGATCCGATTAGCCGATCAAGTTGGACTTGCGTAAAGTACTAACATGGGATTGAGGCGCCTGTCCTCCCCACGGTCCTAAATAGAATCGTCCACGTAACGAAGAGCCATTACTAGAAAGACGCGCTAACGAGCGCCTCAATGGAGTAAGAACTCCAGACAAGCGAGAGACATTTCGAAGGAGCCGAAAATGCAATGCGCATGAGCAAACTTTCTTTGGTGATTTCGCTATTCTTGTCGCCAATTTAATGTAGGATTCTAGCAGTCCTGCTGTAGATCAGCATTTGCCATTTGGATTGTATAGATGAAAGCGGAAGGACAAGGAATTTTGAGTAGTGGTCTTTCTTTTGTGTGCCGACCAAATGTTATCTATTTAGAAGCCAAATTTTAGTAAGCAATAATATTTTAATTTATTGAAGATTTTCATTCTTATCCATTTGTTTCGCAAATTGTTTTGTTCCTTTAAGTTAGCTTGTATTTAAATGCTATCCAACGGAAAAAAACTTTTGGACGGACAGATGAAGGCTCTTCATTTACTTATTTTTCCTGCATTTTATATCCCGTTTTGAAATGTATTGTTCCCTTGCTGTGCTAAATCGTGAATAACGTTGAGTTAGCTTGTTTTTAAGTGCTACCCAACGGAATTGACTTTTTGGCGCGCAGCTAAAAATCCTCTGTCAGTTGCATATTTTACGTATTTTATTCCTTTATGTGTTGTATTGTTCATTTGCTTCGTTAAATAGTTAGTAAAGTTGAGTTAGCTTGTTTTTAAGTGCTACCCAACGGAATTGACTTTTTGACGGGCAGATGAAAATTCTCGGTCAGTTGCATATTTTATTCATTTATATCCCTTTTTTGTACTGTTCATTTGCTTCGTTAAATGGTGAATAACTTTGGGTTAGCTTTTTAAGTTAATATGGTAAATGGTTAGGTTGTCCCTCGGTCTTTCCTTGGTTGTGGCACAATGATTATGCCCACTGCACTAGCAACCTGTGAGTTGTAGGAAGTACAGGTGTGATTCCTCTGTAATTGTATTTCTCTCTTCTGTGCCAGTAAAAATTTCATTTTGTGCATGTGTTACTTGATGTTGTACATCATGCGTCTATTGCAACAAGGCCAAATGTGGCCCTTGCACCATAAAAAATCAACACTTCTGGCATCTTTCTCTTTGGGATTGAACCTAGGTTGTAGTCAATAGCATGTTATGTTTTACCTGTGTGGCAAATTCAACTCCTTAAATATTAATTGCTTTTTATGGTGTAATCCCTAATAATGTATATATTATTTGCTTGCTATGCTAAAAAGTGAATCGTGTTGCGTTTGCTTGTTTATAAATGCTACTCGACTAAATTCTCTTTTTGGTGGGCAGTGAAAAGTTTTGTTCATTCACATATTTGAATATTAAATACGTATTGTTCACTTTATTCATTATTTGCAAGTTCCATTGAGTTGGCTTGTTTTTAATGCTACCTAGCAAAATTAACAGAATATTTTGTGTTTAAATAATATTCCTTTTTCTTATAGATGTGATGTATGTTTCTTTCATCAATTTTTTTACCAGCTACTTAAGTAAAAATTTTCTTGCTGTGGTAAATTGTTCTGCTGATTTGTTAGATATGTTGAAAATATCTTAATTCCTTTATTGTGAGTTCATTTAGTTGAATTTTTTTAATTATTATTGTAAGCTAAGAATGTAAGATGGTAAATAATTCAAGAATTTATTTTGCTTGAAAAAACCTGTACGTCCCATTTCAGCCTCTACTCCCAACCATCTGTCACTGAATTGATGTAGGATCACATTCCTTATCACTGGAAACAGGATTTTCATTTTACTCTAAAGGTGAAAGTAGATATCACATTCAATAAAAACTTGTTCATTTTCATTCTGCCAATTTGCACTGATCTCAAATGTATGTAAAAAAAAACTTTTTATTTTTGGAGATTATTATTCAACTCATTCTTTATGCTAGTAATTCTTTTAAATTTCAATAATTTATTCCCACAGCAATATGGTTGTGGGTTTGTCCATTGCTCTAGCAACCTGCAATGTAGGAGGCACGGGTTCAATTCCTGAATGTATTTCTCTCTTGTACGTCAGTAAAACTGTCTTTGTGTGTGTATGTCCATTACTTGATATTCTATATTCTACACCTTGTGCAGTACCGTCGAATTTGGCCCTTTCTCCATAAAAACTCAACCTGAACCATTAAAATAACATTTTAAATTGCCAAGCAAGATCTGTAGAAGTTATTGATCACTAAGCACATTTCTATTCAAAGATTTTTGAAGCAGATAAAATTCTTAATTTTTAAATTATATTCAAATATTGAATACTTTACAAGGTTGAATAGAATACACACATCTGGAGTCCAGGAGGGGAGACTGTTAAGTGAAAGTAATTTGGGTATTAAATTATAAGTGTTATGGCTAAAAAAGTTAGTATATGCTATATTATTTAGTCATGTTGAATTTAATCATGTACACCTTTAGAAGTGATGATGAACTTTGCAAAACTCCCAAAAGTGCATGGCCCTTGCAGCATAAAAACCAACCAAAAGAAATTTAATACAAGCATCGATATTAAAAATTGTTGAAAAAATTCATTATCTTCACAGCTGCTCTTAATGTTATTGATTCATTACACAAGTGTGAATGACTTGAAAATGTATTAAAATTATAAGATTTTATTTATTTTACTGTATTGAGTAACCACTCAAGTAGTCAAAAGAACACCTTTTTTAAATCAATTTAATTTTACTTGAATGATATTTTTGTCATTCAAACACATGTATTACTACACAGAACGCAGATCTTCAAGTTTTAAATAAAAATTGTCAATATATAATGGACAAATGACTAATTCAAATTTATGATATCAAAATATGTGAAAATAACTTATTCAAACTTGTATATTGGAAAATCATAATGCTAGTAATTAATCTTCATTTTAAAATGTGAAATAAAACTTATTTTAATTATTTTTCCACTTTACCTACTCATTTACTATAGTAACGAATATTTTGTAGTACATTATTTATAGTTCTTTATGAAAAAGCATTTTTATTTATAAAATGAAAGCATTCTATATACACATCCCTTAGCTAGGTTTTACATGTAAAATTTAAACAGCATAGTTTGGAAAACTTGCAAGTTTGATTACAAGAATTATTTTAGCCAAACAGGTAGATAATCTTCAAAGATCAAGATTTAAAAAAAAGCATCTAATCTGAAATTTAACCTCTAGTAAAGTTTCAATACGTTTAGTTATTCGTTTTTAAATAGTTATAATGATAACCTACCTAGTGGAGTATTGTAGATAATGTATGTATATTCACCTCATGTCACCCAGAAATTGGATATATATATCTTTAGGAAAATAACTTAACAACCATAAAGACATGTAATTGGGACACCTTTTTTGTTGAAAGATTACCAACAGTAAGAGAAAAGATTGTTCAATTAAATGTCCAAGCACAACAGAATTATATAGGATTCATATATGAATAGGTAATGTATCAAATATTAAAACATTTTTTTGAGTAATACTACAAAAAAGCGATCGTTAATTTGAAAAATTGGTAACTATATGGAACACCTAAACAATTTGTCAAACTCCTAAATAACTAATAAGTGCTTGAGTAAAGTACAGTGAATAGTGTTGGAAAATGTTCAGAATATCTTCAATATGGCTTTCACAAATTAAGTAACTCTTGTCCTTGTTAATGTTACATTCAACCAGTTTTGCATCTAAAATCTCAAGCATTGAAGTTTTCTAGTAATGGTGTATGCATCGATTTTGAGGCTATTCTAGAGAATAAAGAATTCGCCCCTAATCTTTTATAAAACTTTTAAATGGCTTTTCAAATATTTTTGGCAGAAAAAATATTGTTTTCTATTAAAAATGTCTAAATTTTAACTCTTAATTTTTTTTTAAATATATATACAGTGGCTCCCAAAAGGTGTTCGTACACATTAAAAATATGTAAAAAAAAACCGCTGACTGATCTAATAAAAACAGATTGCCGAAATAAATTTCATCATGTACCCGATTGGAATGTTTGATAATTCCTAGGGTTCAATACAATGGTATCCCAGATACTCGAAACGTTGGTTAGAGTAACAATCACACAAAACGTGTACAGGGCCCTCCTCTGCCATCTACGTAATGGGTCATCTATAACAACCATAAGGTTGAGGCGTCTATTTAGGATACAATGACAAGTTAGAAGGCCAATGGCTACCCTGTTTTCTTTTCTGCTCAATTTCAGAAGTTCCCTCGACCAGAGAGATTGTTGATTAAGCTCTTTGATCTGTAGTGATAATCTATTTTTATCTAAATCTACCTTTTGCATCCAACCACATAACAGATCATTATGTTGAAGCCAGGCCAAAACAGGCTCTGGTCTAAAAAAATGGCATTTCATATCCAAGTTTTGCTAGTTGGTCTGCTATTTCATTACCCTCAATGACCAGGGACCCACATAAGGGACACTTCGTTTCTCTCAGCCAAACCCACAAGTGCATTGTGACATTCCCACACTGCTATTGAAGAAAAGCAGTGTCTCTGCAAAACCTTTAGGCCTTCTTGCTGTCAGAGAAGATCTTTAAGACCATCTTAACAAACCCAGGCAGTTGTAAGTACAAGTAGAGATCGCTAGAACCTCAGCCTCATATACAGTGGAGATCTTACCTTGAAAGATAGCTTTATTTTTCGATTAGGACAAAAAGCACCTGAACCAGTGCCATGATATGTTTTTGAACCATCTGTGTACCAAATTTCATCACCTCCCCTGATCAGACTGAAGACAAATGTCTAGTTGTAAAGATAATGTTGTATTTGGCTTGAAAGTAAAACTGCTTTAACATCCAATCAGGTCTCATTAGTAGATAAAGATGTTCTTTTACCTGCGTAGCAACATTTTTAAACATAGACATTTCATAGGGCGATTTCCATAGACCCATGAGTTTGAGGCGTTGTGAACACGAAAATACCTCAAATCCCACTTGTTTATGTAGTAGTAGGAGTCCTAGAAGCATTTCTAGACTCTGTGATGGAGTGGTACGCATTACACTTGAAATTACAACGGTTGCCATTCTCTGTAGACTAGTGAGTTCTTCTTCACTGTCTCATTACGGGTTCTACTCCACCAGGCAATGGCCCCATAAGATACCATTGGAGTAATCACTCAGTACATATCCAGTGCAACATTTTTGGCGTTAGACCCCAGTTAATTCCTACGGCACGTCTGCAAGCCCAGAACACTTTTGGCCCTGCTCGTGCACTATTGGAGCATGTAAGCTCCATGTCAAGGTAACTCCTAGATACTTCCTCGTCTGAATATACAAGTGGTGTTCCAAAGAATTTTTAGCTAATGCATATCTCGCAGCCTTTTCGGGGTAAACAGGACTAGGCTAGTTTTGCTGGAGTTAACCGACAGGTTCACCTCTCTGCACCAGTTTTCAATCTTTTTAGGGCAGTGTGCTCATGATATCAGTTATAGTATTCTGGAACTTACCTCTTGTGACCATTGTTGTCATCAGCATAACCTAGACAGTACTGGCCCAGAAAGTGAGTGCTGTTTAGGAGCTCGTCAACAACTAGGCTCCATAATAATTGTGACAACACACCTGCCTGTGGACAGCTTTTACAGTGAGTGTGTCTCCCAGCTCTACAGTGAGTGTGTTTCCCAGCTCGAGCCATACTTGTCTCAAGCATATATTTTATCCAGGTGCAAACCAATGGGTTAACTTTTCGTTTGATAAGAGATTACATCCGTTGGAACTCTATCAAAGGCCCCCGCAATATCTAGAAAGGCTGCCAAAGCAATTTCCTTTCCATTAACCGCTCTATCAAGGACCGTAACAAGATCGCATAGGGAAGTCTCTGTAGATTTCCCAGGCTGATAGGCGTGTTGAAATCTTGATAGGGGTTCAATTTTTAGAACCTCGTCTCTCTCTCTCTCTCTCTCTCTCTCTAATGTATCTTTCAATCAATTTCTCCAAATTCTTAAGAAGAAATGACGTTAGGCTAATAAGTCTGAAGGCTTTAGCTTCATTGTTTCATTTCTCGCACCACCCACTCGTAGCTCTACGTAACGATATGCACCTGTCTTACGTTTTTACAGATCTGTGTGGCTCAAGTATAATGCAACACCCTTAATTAATGAGCGCACTCACTGAGCATCTTCCCATGGGCGCCCATGACTTAATGGGTTTGTACAAGATATTGTTTTTTCAGGTCTCTGGTAAAAATTCAATAGCACCCTCTTAGGTGCACCCATGAATCAAAAACAGATACATGTCTTTTCTATGTATTCTCGTAGATACGTCCATGAATTAAAAAGGATATATTGCTTTTTTCGGGCCTGAGGAGCGTAATGAATTATGTGGCCCATGAATTAAAAAAAAATATATATACATATTTGCTTTCATACGGGTAGGTGGGCTTAAGCCGGTACGCAGGTGCGCTCCTGTGAATTAAAAGGTGATTTTTTTTTTCAAGACTAGGGTGGCTCCCTTATCTCTCTTGGTGAATGTTTCCATTGATAAAGGCATTTGTTTTATATCCTCTGAGGGAAATTTAAAATACCAAACCTTCCCCTCGTGTGTGCACTTATGCACAGGGTCTTCAGAAAGGTGGTTCTGTATCTTTCACTTCATTAACCAATATTTAATTTTGATTGGACTATCAGGTCAAAGGATATAGGTTTTTTATGGAAATTGTTTACATTTTATTTTTACTACGAAAGAGGGTATAAAAATTACGTACACAGTTTTTGTAATTCAAAGTTGAATTGTGAGACTTTAAATTAAAAAAGCATTCTCAGTGGCACAAAATAAATTATCAGAAAGCATAAAATAACCCCAATATGAATCGATCGGATAGTTAGATCAAACGATACGGATAATGTACGTATAATGTGTACAAATTACATGTATTTGAAAAAAAAATTCTATGAATCCCCATACTGTTCCAACTTAAAGCTTTCATAAAGCAGAGACAAATAGCGTACAATAAAGAAATACTTTTTTGGGAAAAAAATTTGTAGCGATTTTTTGGAATTGAGGTTAGGATTTAAATTGAATGTCTGAAGCTAAAAAAAGGCACTCTCGATTCAGGTGCTTTGCATAAGAAAAGCAAAACTCACACTTCTCTACAAAAACAGGTTTAAAATTATATTTCTTTACCCCTTCCCATTATGTAAAATTGGTAATTTTTAATCAACGTCGTACTAGAGCAACACAACGGGCTATTGACGACGGTCTGTTATCGATCCCTTAAGGATAAGATCCGAGGACAACACCTCGTAATTTTGAATCACGGTCAGGAAACGAAGCAACGCCTGAGCTGGCACCCCACTCTCCAAACCACCAACTAACGTGAGGACTTTCGGCCACGACAGATTTAAGGTGCACCAGCCGCCTCTACACCATACGCTTACAAACATACATGCCCGAACCCAGATTCGAACCAGGAACCTTCTGGATCTAGAGGCTAACAACATAACCACTTTACCGGTTGGTCGGCCCCATTATGTAAGCACTTGCAAGGTCCCTGCAGACTAGTGTTTTTACAACTTAGAATTTTTTTTCACACACTTAGGGCTGTTGTAGGCCAGTTATAACGGATTAGCAACATGAAGGTTGCGAGTTCGAAACTAGGTCCAACCAAAGACCGTCGTATATACAGGGGGAAGTGTGCACGTTAAATGTGTCGTGGAAACAAACTTCCTCACGATGGCTTGGTGTGGAAGCTTGGAGAGTGGGGTGCCAGCTCAGGTGTTGTCATCTGATCGTGGTTCCAATAACGGGGTCCACGTTACTTTCCCTTCGGGATTGATTCCGCGCAACGTTAATTAACTACCTACCTAACACACACATGTTAGCAATTTGCTTAGATATTTGAAGAAATGCAAAACAAGAAGGTTCAAAATATTAACTTTGAGTAACTTTACTTAAATATTAACCAAAAGTTTAACTTCTGAACTGATGATTTTTTTTATTACATAATCTTTAGAGATGGTAGGTATTTTAATTGCCGCACAGCAGCAATACAACGGGTTATTGGTTAGATCGAGTTTCTAACTCGCAAAGCTCGAGTTGTTAATTTGCTACTCTTCCAAATGGGCTACGACGGCCCTGATACTTTTTTGGTCATTATAATAAAAAACAACACAAAATGTTGAAAAAATAGTTAAGAACTGAACTAAAAGCTAAAAATGAATAATTAAAACGAATTATTTCTCAATATGTTTTTCAAATTTTCTAACTTTATTTCTTAAATATTTAAAATGTAATTTCGTTAGAAACTTGGGTTAATCTTTTCGAAACATTAAACTAACATTGATTATTTTTTCTTTGGAAATTATAAGACAAGCTCTTTTTACCATTGTACAGATGAGTATAGATGAGTATAAAAATATTCTTCCATATCACATTTTATTGTGTTGGATATAAAACTTCGGTTTGTTTTGGGGTATGTAAATAATAAAAATTGATGTTTGCTTAAATGTTTTTTTACAACTTAAATTTGAAATGTTAAAAATAATTTAGACAATTACCTATCCATACAAATGTTTACGTGTAACCAAATATTTACACAAAAAAAAAGCAAATGAATATTTTGATGAAATGGATTAAAATATTATAGCCTATATATGTTATTTTAATGTGCCAGCAAAGTAAAGGCACTTGCAAAACAATTCAAACCTGTAAGTATCAAATACTTTTTTTTAAATCTATTTTTCGAAATGATTCAATAATATGGTAGTTGCATCATCAAATTGCACTTTTACTGAACTCGATGTTTAGATAAATCCATGTTTAGATGAATGTAGTGGAAAATCTGAAATAGTTGGTAGAAATTGAATCTCGATTTTTATAATAGGGTCTTTCAGATGAAGAAAACCCTTTTTCCAGTACCTTATATCATCGGATTAAAACTAATAATACTCATTGCTCTCAAATGGTAGATAGAAATTGCAAAGAAGTGCGAAATTTCAAGACGTACATTTTTTTATCTAAATTGCAAATTTATCCCTTAAGTAAAGCTGCAATAAAAAGGAATTTTTTTTTAACTGTTCACATGTGAATTAGAACCTGGTTTTAAAATAAAAGAAATTATGTGATCATAACCTGTTTTTGTCAGGAAAGCAGTGCTCAGCAAAATGTAGTCAACTTGGCAAATATTTCACAATTTGATGCATTTTAATTATTTAATGTACATTTGTAGTATGCTATTAAAAAGGAATTTTTAAAATAAATCAATTTGATTTGTTTAATTAAATATTATACGTATTCCTTTTTGTGCTTGAGTTATATGATTTTGAGAGCACGATTTTGAAAAATTATTAAACTGTAAACTTATTAAGGGGGTCTAGGACTCAAATAATGAAAAAATGTCCAATATTTTTTTATTATCTAAAAAAATAATATAGATATTTATGAATAAGATGACACTTAAATTTTGTTTCTACTATAAGTAGAACCGGAAATATTCAACTTCTTATAAACATAACAGCTGCAAATCCAACGAGCCTTCATAATTTTAAACGCTCTTTTTCTCCTTTTGTGTTAAATTGGGGTTTCAATTGTAAAAATGATTCAATTGTCATAAACGAACGAAATTTTCAACATTTACTTTTCAAATACATTTCTTTAATTTCTCTTCAGCAATTGTGTATATATGTATTAGTTTTTTTTCTATAATTTTTCGAACTTTGTATACTATGTGTTTTATGTAGTTTTTGAACAAAATATTTAAAAAAAAATTTCCAATTGTTTTAATAAAAAATTACGGACACAATTTATAGTATGAATTCTTTGAAGTTAATTAATGCTAAAATGAAGTGATTTGTTACAAAATATTTTGATACATATCAATTTTGCCCAACTTCAAAAATTTGACATTTTTTAATTTAATAAGAAAAATTTTAAAGTTTTAAAAATATAAAATAGTATTATTGCACAAAAAAATGTATACCTACTGAAAAAAAATTCTATACATAAACTCTTTAGAATTGAAGATTTTTGAATTTTGAGTCGGACCTTGTGAGCAGTTAACTGGATGGCACTTGAATTATGTTGAAATTGCCAGGGAAAAGATTTCTTAATTATGTGTGCAAAAAGTGACTAAAAATAAATAAAAATGCAAACTTGTATTTCTTCTCAAAGAATTCATGTCATCAAATCTATAGTTTCTAAAATTCAGACACAAACAAAACATTAAAATATTTACAAGACATTTTGTGCAAGCTACCATAAATTTCAATGTGATTTTTTTCTTTCCAAAGAGCTTATTACTTACGAATCAAGCTTTAATGATTATTATTAGTTCTAATTTACAGTTAAAACAATTTCTATTAAAAAAAAAACCTTGTTTTTCTGGGACGATATATTTTTCCTTCGCAAAACTTTACAAGCTTTCCTGATATTGACCAAGAACGTATTTAAAAACTTTAATTTCCATTCACTTGTTGATTTTAGCAAATTTCCGTTTTTTATTATCCATCCCTACTTCCATGCATCCAGCCACGATCCAGCACCCTTCGCGACATGAAACAACATTTCTTCCCGCGAGCGCGGTCATCAACCTAGGCTCGATTCACATTCGGATTCGGGGAATCTTAAAAAGGCGGGAAACGGGAGTGAAAACGCGCCTTCCTTACACAAAAATGGATTGCCTTTTTTGGCAGTTTATGACAAAGGCAAAATGGATCAAAATACTACATAGTCGCCAAAAACGCTGTTTTTACTACGTCACAGCTTCAGGCATGCGCAGTATTAAGAGCCAGACAGTGCAGAGTGTGGAGTTCTTACTCCGTTGAGACGTTCGTGACGCGCTAGTGGGATCACGTGACGACGCGAGCTCCCTGGCCTTCTTTTTTCGTTGGCCTCGGTTCTGTCCTCAGCAGAGCCTGCAATTCTGATGGTTGCGAGATCGACGCCTGGACCTGGCTAAAGACCGTCATATTCGCTAATGGTGGCTGGGGCACGTTAAATAGGTCGTGGTCACAAAGTCCTCTATGTTCCCATACCAAATCAATACCTCTTGGGGTACCTGATCAGGGGGTTATCGGCTTCTGATTGGGATCTAAATTACGATATGTGTGAGTGAATGGATGTGTGAAAGTGACCTTCCTGTAAAACGGATGTGTCATGCATGAAGAAGTCCAACCCCCCCGGGGCACTGGCACCCCCAATTGGGCCATATATGGCCCGCACGACAACAACAAGACATGCATTTTCCTGAGAATGTTTGTAAATATTAAAATAATTTTTTTGTGCCTCGAAGTGGAACAAGACTGGAAAATTATGCTGTCAAAGATGGAGAAAAAACCCACATACCACCGATTAATAAATAAACAATAAACTAGTTGAAGGAATGGTCTTTCTATAACTAGTTCTTTTTTTGCATTCTCTTTAAAACATCAACTATTGGAAAAATTATGGGAAAATCCGTCTTGCTTGAGAAATATTAAATATCTTGGCGAGTTTGTTGTTTTGAAATACTCGCAAACTAATTTAATCATATTAAAACTAAAATTATCATTGGAAAATTTATTTACCCTTTGATTTATAGTTTCGAGACGAATTTTTGTCTGAAATAAAGCATCGAAGTATTCGAGTGAAAAAATGGTTCGAGTAGTTTCGTGCCACCACTTCGAATCTCAGGATGTATTCTTATCAGAAAATGAACCTGTAGCTTTTTGTGGAGCTCAAGATAAATTGCTGGTGTCTACTGTTCAACATGCTGTTAACGTACATGATCTTGACGGAAGAGGAAATGTTCTCCATTCCTTTTCAACTGTCGATATAGTTAAACAGATAATTTACTGTGAATCAGGTATACGCATTTCACTTATTTCAGGCAATGATTTTACATCGAAATTTCTCGATATTTTTAAACATGATAACCCGTTGCCCCATTGAAATAGCGTTGTGGAAACATTTTCCAAGTAGCCAATTTGGTTCTGACGAAAATTGTAGTCACTTATTTGGCCTTAGATCTCTACCATGCTCTTAAGTTGTACAGCCGCACTCTGTTCAACGAAAAAAGAAATAAAATAAAAGTAATATTGCAAAGAAATTGTCAAAATAAAATTTGTGATAGTAGCTACATATAAAAAGTTTTCCAAGTTGATTTCTTTGCAGTAATGATAATCTCTTCCATTCTGCTTAACAAGAAAAAATAAAATTACCTCAAGTCCACACAGGATTTTTCCCATAGAAGTCTGCATAGATTCACTTTCTATGCTGTACAATTACAATTATTGAAAAAATTTCTATTAATATTAGTTGCCTAGTTAAGACATTTGAATTGGTATTGGAACAATTTTAACAGGACAAACTACTTAAAATTGTTAAATTTGTACACAATTTTTACTATTCAGTAGGCAACTGACTATTCCTGCAATTCTAACCTTCTTGATCTCTTATTCACAAAACCTATTTTTGTTAATATCAGCAGTTACAATTTGTAATTACAAAGATCTGCCATGCAGAATATTTCTCCTAGATGCTGACTCTTCAGTGTCCTTATCAAATTTTGATAATTTTTTATGAAGAACCTGTGAAAACAGAAATTTTATGAACATCTTTTACAGGGTGTAACTTTATTTATCTTGTTTTGTCTGCAAATAAGTAAATAATGTGTTTTTCAGGTAACTATGTTGCGACAGTTGAAAACAAAGTATCATGGCATCGAAGTCTTGTGTCCTATGTCCGAATCTATTTTAAGTGGTGGATAGACATGAATGGACAGCCGTTAAAGGTCCGTGTTGCAGGGTGTACCCCTGCATGTGATAATTCCAATTCATGGAGCAAGTCCTTTGAAATGGTAGAATTGCCTTTGGAAAAGCCAGCATTATTCATCTCTTGCTGCAGCCGAACCTCAGCCTTAGCTGTCAGTGTGGGAAGTATCATATCTGTGTTTTGCTACAGCACTAAGGTTCATACAGCATCAAAGCAGACATTCAATGATTTCGACCACTTTGTGGATATTACTCTGCCATTTATTGCTCAGGAAATAGATATATGTGAAAACTATTTTGCTTGCATGTCTGATAAAATTGTTTATGTTTTTAAGATAATGTGTGACAGTGATAAGGAGAATAATGATGGACAAAAAATCGAATCCGAAGTTGTAAAGGATTCAATCGATTCAGAAATATATGATGATAATTTTGTGGAGTGGAGATTTGAATCTTGTACAAATACTGGCTCCAGTGATAAAAAGTGGGAAAGTCACTTAAAGTCCAAGCTTCATCCCAAATCTTTTCCTATAAATCTACACTTCCTTGCCATTGATAAAGACAATGAGACCATCTCAAGTAATGAGGCTTGCGAAATCTATGGACCTCTTTTGACAATTAGAGGCTGTACAGTTGATGTGAGACTTGGTGCAAAGGCTTTTGAAATGTTTCCCACACTACCTTCTAATATCTATGCAGTTACTTTGCTTTACAAGCAGTTTGTTCTCGATGGAGCCACTTCCAAACTTTCAGCTCTACAGTTAGTGCCACTTTGCAAATCAGGTATTCATGCTTTGTACATATTCTGTTTACAATCAGCTAGGCTTTGTTTTATAATCAAGTTAAAAAATCTTTAAACCTAGTTTTTAAAACTGGTGTATTAAAGGTAATTAATTGTTACATTTGGAAAGTGCCAAAAGTATTGAAGTACACATACAATAGTACCGGTCAAAAAAGTGTCAAGTTCATGTTTTTTGGCTCTAACTTACCCAAAAGTGAACCTTTTTTGCTGAAATTGTCACACAACGTGTAGTTTTAGGTATTTGTTTGGTGCATCAACCAATAATAATTCAACCATCAAAAAATTAATAGAAATTAAAAAATTTACTATTTCATTCAAAAGAAGCAAAATTTAACAAGCTGAATTGCCAGGATTGTTGAAAATATGATCAATTACACGTTAATACTTGGTGGTAAACTCCTTGGCATCAATAACAGCTTGGCACCTACGAGGCATAGAGTCGAGAAGAGTTTGGATGAAGGAGTCAAACTGTCAAACATTTAACCTTTAGACTACGGCTGGTACAGCAGTTGTACCATGATTGCGCCAAGAAAGAATTTAGACAGTGTCCAGTTCATCAGTCCCTTAAAAGTTATAAGAATCACGCTTAGTATACCTATAGCCGTTTTCAGAAGGTAAAGTGTATGCATCTCAAGCTGTGTGAAACCAGAACGCTTCATATCAGCAGGTCGCCAAAGAAGTTTTTATTTTTACATGTTAAAATCAAGAAGGATAATGATTTTTAAACTTTAATAATACGTTCAAATAATCTCAAATTGGATCCTAATAAAGTATGGTTGCCTTTGTCTGTCACCAAAAGCATTGCCACAAAAAATTTCTTATATCAAAGTTGTACTCTAATTTTTTATGCTAATTTAAACTTGCAAGACTTATGAAAATCATACCTTTCAGATACTTCACGTTCATTTACACGAAATTTTTTTTTATTTATTGGAAGTACTTTACTGTGTATTATTAGTTAATTAAGCTTTACTGTATTGATGTGTCACAACTATGTTATATGTATCATTCTGTATAATTGATGGTTTTTCAAGGCTAATATAGGTCTTGTAACCCTTAGATATAATCCCAGGGTTAATTTAATGTAATTATATTAAACTCAGCACAACACAGAACAATATCTAAAATTAACCCCTGAGTACAATTCTCGTATATAAGTCCCTTAACATTTTTCTTTTCGGCCATGTTGTCAATATATCTTAGAACCCCTTTTCACCTCTGAACTCAAGTCATCTCATTAACCTTTACTTACCACAGACCCCTCTTCCTTTCAAATTGCATGTATAAGATCATATTACTTCTTCGTAAAACCACTAACTTCTACCAATGAAATCGATAGATCCTCTGATCCAATAATCTTTCTCCTAATCCTTATCCCCTTAGTGAATTCATTGCAAACTATTCATTCTTTTCGTGAGTCCATTGGGCTAAGGAGCTATCAGCCGTCATTAACACTCAACAACTCCCCATATGTTGTTTCTGCTTATTATTAAATAAAATGCTGATGGAATGTTCTCCCTCCATTTGTGGAAACATTATTACACTTAGCACCAATGGATCATACTCACCTTTGCCTTATACCACTCTTGCCACAACTGTAAGCTTAATTTCCGTTATTATGTCGTATATCCCTACTATTATAAAAGGAAGTCTGTCTCGGTAATATGGAGGTGTCCAGACACATCTATAGCACTTACATGAATGAAATTTGGCACACTGGTAGTCCTAAAGGTGACTGAATAGGCCTTGAAGCCTGAATTTTAAGATTTAATCTAGAGCATTTTTTAATTAAGTTATTAGCCTTTTTTAATATTTGGTTTCCTTAGATTGGCAACAGTGTGAAGAGATCACAGATTCTAAATTTATTTTTCTTTTCGTTCCTTGAGCAGACAATTGCAGCAAAGGGAAACATAAGAAATAAAATGTTTTGACTGGCATTTCTTTTTTTTTTAATTCTTTAGTTCACGTTTTCATCTTTGTGATCGTTAAAGATAGAGTAAAAATTTACGCAAGATCGATACCTTAAATGTGATTTTCTTTAAATAATATCTCAAAATGTTATAAAATGGACTTATCCACTCTAGTTCTGAACACCTCATATATTAAAGTATTTTAATTCATGCTTTGTCTAAATATTATTTTAAAATTTGTTTCAGAAGTTTTAAAGGAAGGCTTTGCTGATCCTCTTAATGCTGCTGCATCTAAATCTGAGAATTGCTCATTTTCTATGCCATGGTTGAATTTGATGCCTACCTCAGTTTCTTTCCTCAAAGCTATTGGTTGTTTCTTCTCAACACCAAAAGAAGGTTTTCTGTATGACCTCACAACTAAAACTCAGTTTGTGAGTTCTTACATTTACACGTCTACGATGAAAGGAGTTGTGCTGGATGTGTCGCTTCTGCATGCTCTCACAGAAACTGGTCTTGAGACGTACACTGTGCATTTACCACATTCAGTATTTTGTCACTTGGAAACAGTGGATGGAATTAAAAATGTAATGTATTCTTTTTTAGAAAGTTTTTGAAGCATGTTTGTAAAATATTAATAATGAGCCAAAAAAAAAAAAACTTATACCAAGTAGAAATATTTTTTTTTGTTTTATCAACTTTTTAAATCAGTTCTCAGCATACAGATTTAAATTTCAGAGTTTTTTAAGTGTATCATGTGCATAAAATTTTTCCCCTTTATTCTGCTTTAAATTATTTTTACCAGTGGCGGATTAAGAAGACTAAGTGGCCGCTTAGGGCCCCCGAATACCAAAGGGCCCCGAGGTCTTAAAATGTCTTTTCATTAGGGTTCTAGGAAAATTGTGATATTGTCTTAACAATGTGCGTTTTTAAGTGCAGTGAAAAGAGCTTCTAATACATGATCAGCACGAGCAGATGTATTAGTTATAAAACTTGAATTTACCCATATGAAAAAGGCTTTACCTGAAATATGCAATTCAGAAGAAGAAAAAAAAGTCATAGTGGAGGCGACTTCACTTCTGAAGAAAATGGACAAATATGAAACTGCCCTAATGACAGTTATTTGGAATACTATGAGGGCGTGTCAAGAAGTAACGCACATAATGTAAAAAAAAATTAATGACCATATGAAACAAATGAAAGTATTACCCATTTATTACTTTTCCACATAATTTCCATGCACGTTGAGGCGTTTGTCCCAAAGATGGATCAATTTGAAAATCTCGGTCTCATAGAACTCTGTCGGCTGTGAGAAGAGTTACCTTCGCACGGCCGTTTGAGTGCATCGTCAGAGTCAAACTTCTTACTGCCAAGGAACTTCTTTATGGGTCCAAACAGATAGAAATCAGAGGGTGCCAGGTCCGGGCTGTATGGTGGGTGCTCCAATACTTCCCAACCGTATCCCTGCATTTTTGCACGAACTGGACGAGACACGTGCAGACGAGCGTCGTTGTGCAGCATTCGAATGTGTTGATGTGTCGCACTGCACTTGTCGCAAATGGCACGTTGCAGTTTAGTCAGCGTTGCACAGTAAGTAGCAGAATTTACAGTACTCCCACAGAGTAGAACTCTGCCAGTAGCACACCTTTCATGTACCAGAAGACAGCGAGCATCAATTTCCGTGTAGAAAGTGAAACTTTGAATTTCGTTCGGGGAAGGAGAAGATGGATGTTTCCGTGTCATGTGTAAGGCCCAGGTTTCATCTTCCGTGACAATTCTCGCCAAAAACTTGTTACCTTCCTGGTTTGTCGTGGTACCCCTGCAAATGTGTCAGAATGCAAGCCATTATGCAACCAGTGTGCTGTTTTGACAGTTGTTTTGGTAGCCAGCCAGAACAAACTTTCCAGTACCTTAGCTTCTCATGAACAATGTCCTAGGCAGATCCATAAGAAATGTTGCAATGTTCCTGTATTTCATTCTAGGCCGTTCAACGGTTCTCTCGAATGACGTCGATTTCATCAACAATTGAACAGGTTGAAGAAGACACTGGCCTTCCTGATCGGACTTCAGCGACCAAACTCGTTCTGCCATCTTGAATCATTTTACACACATTGGTACGGTCAATACAGTCTTTTCCATATACTTCCACCATCTCCAAATGGATATCTCCAACTTTCTTTCCTTTTGCTAAAAGAAATCTTATCACTGCTCGCTACTCCTCCACAGTTGGTGATGTAATTACTAGCACCATTTTACCTATGACTGACAAACAGACCATTACATGGATTCATGAGATCTTGCATTACACCCAGTCAGTAGCCCCCTTTAGTTCCTCTTTTAATAAATAATTTCATTTTGACTAATTATTTTCCTACTTAAAAATTTACATGTGCGTTACTTATTGATACGCCCTCATATTTTACAAAGAATAAATGCTACTAATAAATCACTCCAATCAATGGAATGCAAACTATTGAAAGGATCTATCTTACAGAAGTCATTACAAAATTTTATCAATAATTTCAGAGGAGCATCAACTAAGTTGAAGAAGAGGCAACTGATTTATCAGGGCTATAATTTAATGTGGAAGATGGACAAATTCGCAGACAACAAAAGATAAAAATGTTTTTGATGAAAATAAAGAAGTCGGACATGAATTTACAGTAAGAGAAAATTTCGTAGTAAATTCATTTTATGCTTTTTATATGATAACACCAAGACACAGAATTATCTCAAAGAAAGAACTCAGATGTATAAAGTTGTTGTGGAGCTTTTCCGAATATTTTTTCATTAGGATTTATCAATAGAAGAAAAAGAACAAGATAAAAAAAGTTGAAGGATATTTTCAAAAATCACATTAATGTTTGTACTTTTGAAGTTAAATTTGACCATTTTTTAATATTTCTAAAAAAAAAAAAAAAAAAAAAACGAGGACACCATAAAAACCACACCAGACAAGCCACCAAAGAAATGACTTGCAAATTTCCAAAAGTTAAAATATTATTGAAATTTTTCTTAACAATTCTCTTATCTAATGCGTCAGGAGAAAAATTATTTCAGTTTTAAAGCATGTAAAAAAATGATTCAAGGAGTACTATGGGAGAAGAAGGATTAATTAATATAGCCATTCTGTATATAGAGCAAGATATTTTAAACCGAATTGACACTGCTAAAATAATTGATGAATTTGCAAATAATAAACCAAGACGGAAATTCATGAAAAAAATGTTTTTTATTAATAAATTAATTTAATGTGTTATGGTATGAAATTTTTGATTGCTTTTCTTTTTTGTTAATAACTTAATGAGAGTTCTTTTGAAACTTTTTTTTTTAAACTTGAGATTAGGGCCCCGGAAATTTTACCACTAGATTTGATCCGCCACTGCTTTTCGCTATATTATTTTTGCCTTCTACTTTCTCGTACTGTGTTCCCCTCTCATTTGAATACGTCTCTCAGTGGTAATTTTCTCTTCTCCATTGCTAAATAAGGCCTGACTTTGATAACAAATTCATACTACAAATACTTTGGTCTTCTGGTAACAGGTTCTCTTCAAAATACTCCTACCCACATACCTATATGGTGCAAAAAATTAATCTTTCTGACCATGACCGCCATTATTATGTGTAAGAGCTCAGAGATAAGCTTCTTGTTGTAAAGGGAGTGGACCCACAATTTCAATGTTCAACCCATGGCTGAAAAATTAATTTCTTTAATAAAATTATATTTAAAACTTATTCATGCCTTATGTTTTCAATCATGATATATATATGTGTAATTTTCTTACAGTTAGTGCCAAAACATGATGATGCAGTGTGTCTTTTAGGCTTAAGGCCATTTTTAGGAGTTGATCATTTAGTAAAATCTGATAACCATTTGATTCTAGTTTCATCTGTTGAAGATTCAGTCTCAAACACTGAGTAAGTACTAGTAAGAAGTAATGTTGTGCACCTCTTTTAATTTAATTTTAATTTTGTTTACTTAAAAAAGATCCTTATTTAAAATATGGAACATAAATTTATTCAGCTAAATGTCATTCTTTGAATACTTGTTTTCAATTGGCATCAGATTTGTAAATTAAGAGCAGAAAGTCTGGTTCCAATTTTACCTAAACAAACACTTTCTCTTGATAGTTAAAATATTCCAAACTTGAGTTTAATTTACATTTTCAGCTCTTTTATTTTTAGGAGAAATATTTTTGGGTCTAAGACTTGAACTGTGATAAATAGTTGCATTTTGGAGTTTCTGTTTACAGACTTTTTATTTTGTATCATTCTTTTGCATTTACAGTACAGATTGTTACATGATTTACAGGTAGATTAGAGTACAGATTGTTATACTTAATTTGCAGATAGATTAAAAAACAGATTCTTATATTAATTACAAGTAGATTAAAGCACTGTTTCTCTCAACTACCAGGCTGGGCCTTGGATCAACTATACTAGGCCATGAAAGTTTCTGAAATTTTGCCACTTTATTTTTCCAAGCATTTTTTAAGAAAAAATAATAATTTTAAGGAAAATAATATACTATATGCATACAGTAAAACCCAGGTTAATCGAACTCGAGTTAACCTAAACCCGGGTAATCCGAAATGCTTCCAAAATCAACAAAAGAAATACATACTGTACTGCTTATGAATTACTCATTCAAATAATGAAATTTTTGAATGAGTAATTCATATGCTATAAACTATTACTATGTATGTATATACTGATGTACTATAATCCTAAAAATGTAAACTTTTATATATTCGCAGTACGAATTTGGCCGTATTTGATGAAGATATTCATTAAAAACACAAAAAGGACTATTTGAGGTTTTCTATCTCCGTGTTCGCTAAAGATCGAGTAAAAATTTCAATAAATTTGAAATCTGGAAAATTCTACACCAAATCAATCTCAGGTAGTCCAAATTTTATGCGTAGCCTGAATTTTAAAATTTGATCAAGGCTGTTGACTATACAACAGTTTTCCAACATATTGGAGATGTATTCATTCCTTAAGAATCAGAGACGTGGAAGGAATGCGGCAACATACCCGTGTCATGTGGAGTGGAGGTGGGACTCATTCTTAAAATGATTGTTTTTTCTTTTTATTGTTTTCAGTATCAGTAAGGACATGAAAAGATCTGTCACGTGCAATGCTGTGCTGGCCTGCTAGTTTATATTAAAATTTAAATCTGTGGATTTATATTAATTTCAAAAAATTACTGCACTTGGGTTTTTCAGCACAAACACATGCTGTAATGCAAACTTGTAACAAAAAAATAGTTATTAATTACTAGATTTGAGAATGGATAAGACCGCCTTAATCTTCAATTTCAGTAAAACTTTTTTCTTTACTTCCTTACTGTTACAAATTAGCAAGACTTGGATTTCTTCAATAAAATGGACTGCATCTTCAGCTTCTAAAGGTTCTGCGGGGCATAAACAATAGTTCTGTTAGGTTTTGTAACTCTCAAAGGTGTTAGTGTTTGCGATTTGTACTTTCTTTCAAGAACCTATGACTATTTCTCTTGTTAATGCTACAATGTTTGAGGAGAATGGGATGAAGTTTCTACTTTTCTGCTTCTAAGCAAAAACTGCTTAAAAGTATTCCCAAGATTAGATTTTAAAATTACCTAATGTATATGTATCCATCAAAATTGCAAGTTATTAAGTGGGTTTATTGGTGAAATGGGTGTATTTTGGATCTATGATTAGAGCATCTAAATAGAATAGCCCCATATTTGAAGAGCACAAAGGAAAGAAAAAATTTCATTTGAATAGCTTTTTACCATTGTTTGTTTATATATACAGTCAGTATCGGTTATATGGTCAGCTCAGCTCCAGAAAAATCAGACCATTTTAAGCGGGGTGACCATGTATGTGGAACAATACTACACCATTTAATTATGGCGGGATTATATTCACCTATCAGAATATAATGCTGATAAACATAAATTAAACTTTTAAGAACATTTAAAAAATTAATTCGCGAAGTAAAAATTACAGTAAGAAATATGCAACATTTTTTTAGTGAAATTGATTAGTTTACCTTTCCAATCTAAGTACAATACGCATGCATACGTGCATCCATATTCAATGCACATCTCTAATTATAAAGGAAATATTTGTTTTTCTGTTTTTCGTTATCACAGTCGTGACAAATCTATGGCACTTACAATAATGGGATTTGGCAGACAGGTAGTGTGAATTTTTGGGTCGTGGCAAATTTTAAAATTTAATCTAGAACATTTTAAAATGAATTTAATTATTATAGTTTTCTTTGGAATGGCAACAGCATAAAAGATCGCCGATTCCAAACTTATTTTTTTCCTTTCCGTTTTTATTTTGCGCTGAGGAATGATTTGTCAGCAGAATAAAAAACAAATAAAATTCTTTAACATAAATGAACGTCCTTATTCGTCACGTATGATGCAAATGAAACAAAATTTTATTTTCTCTTTTCATCTCCAACGAACTATTCAAACAGGGAGAGAGCTTCAACCAATAAACAGACTGATGTCCACCTGTTGTGCTTGGGAAGGAAGAGAATTGAGGAGGGGGTGGGTAACGTCGACGATGATTCAACAAAAAAGAGATACTAGATGAAGGAGAGGGAAGTAAAGGCTGAAATTTAGATCCTCTCTGGAGTTGCCCTATTTTTTCTTCTAGTTATTCCTAGTGTTGCTCCCTGCCTCAGGAAATGTTACAACAGTTACTATTTAAAAAAAATATCCGATAACCTCATTAAAAGGATGAAGAAAGCGACCATATAACCGATAACCAGGAAAATAAAATGACTATATGAGTGGTGCGCTTTAACACATGTTCCTTATTACGTTAGATGGGACTTTAGAAAGCTGACCATATCAGAGGGTGACCATATAGCCGTTACTGACTGAAAATATATCTATTTAAACTTAAAAAGAATTCACATTTGGAAATAAGAAGTTGAATGTTACTTCATCCTATGCATAACTGATTTTTAATCATGTATAAGCCATTTCATATATTTCCAGTCTCATTACACATTTTTGAGTTTCCTGTGAAAAATTCATAAATAAGAAAAATTTGAATAGTTCTATCATAGCATCATCTTGCATTTTTTTGTAATTTAAACTAGAAATATGAAATTGGTTGAATTGTTTTTATGTTTATTTTTTATTTTTAAGGCCTGATGGGGGAAACAGGTCTACTTTATATTCACTTAAAGAACCAACTGCAATCCAAGTGTATTCTGATCTGGTATGTGTGTGTGTGATCCATCTCTAACTTGATATATATCTTTATTGCCATCATGTTTTTCTTGCATCTACAAAGCAGAAAAATGTTATAGTCACACGATTACTTCAATTTAGCTGTTGATACACAAATAAAATTGTTAAATTGCATAATAAGCTCTAAAATTTTCTAACCCAAGGGTTTCAGAGGTAATAGAATCAAAGTTATTTTTATTTTTCAATGTATTCACTTTTATTCTATGTTTTATAAAGGCTAATTAACTTTTTTATTCTACTAACAAAAGTATGAATGTATCACCTTGAAATAGTCTAAAACTAAAGAAATGATTTATCCATCACTTGTAAAAAAATTTTTCAAACAGTTCCATCTGACTTCAGTTTTGAAAACAAAATTTTGGATTTGAATTTTGAATCAAACTAATCTGAACCATTCTAGAACTAGATGAGAAAACATTACTTCTACATTTGTTGGGCTGTTTTATTTTCTATATTATGTGATCAACTTTTCTAATCCCTATATCACGTTTTATTCTTTCAAAAATTTACCCTGCAATATTTCACTATACATTAATGTTATATTTCATAAATATTAATGTTTAACCAAAATCAATACTATCCAGAAACTGCACTGATTTGCATGTCTCATGTACAACAAGTTTAAACTTGTGCACGCAAGAGTTAATTAAAATAATAAAAATCCTATCTAAATAAGTAAAGTCTTATTTAAATAATATAAATCCAATTTATAAGACTCTTTTTTTTTTAAATCATGATTTTTTTATACCCTGGTTACAATACTATGACTATATCTATTTATTATATTGTCATCAGATTACTCCAGCTACAAAACAGCAAAAGACCAAAAGTACAGAACATGCAACACAGACACAAATCAGTACTGTTACTACTTGCACACACATCCGACATTCTGATTTTTAAAGGTTTGATGATTTATTGTACAATATTTTGTCGTGTGCGTTGCTTCGTATTCCATCTCAAGTTGTGGGAAATGAATCCCAAACGTGTTGTTTTGTACTTTTACTAGCAATTAAGATAAAAATATTGTTTATTTACAATTCTACGTTTTACTTACTTACAGCCAAAAATCTTAATTTTAATAATAATTGACTAGAAAAAAGTTTCACATTCAAAAAATTTCTTTTTTATATGGGGGGCTGCTGTAGCCCAGTTGTATTCGGAGGGTTCTTTCTTCAAATCCTTATCCTTACGGCAGTCAAAATTTGTTATTTGTTTTGTTTCTAGAATAAAATAAACCATGACAATCCTCTGTCATAGTGGCAATGGATGACCTGAAAATGGAGATTATGTGACGTGTGTTGATCAAACCGTGTGCAAGCTCCGATATTCTTTTTTATGCGACCAAAAGAATTTATCCTGTATTTTATCGCATGATTAAAATCGATGTGTGTGCAAGTATCCTTGTACAACATAAGCTACATCCAATAAGAATGAAAAAAAATTATCTGTGGAACAATACTGACATAAAAAAATCACTTCTGAAACACAACCAGAGAAAAGTCAAGAACTCAGTTTTCAAATGTTGAAGTTTCAAAAATGTGTTAAATCGTCAAAGAAAATATCAAGGGCTGGGTATAAACTATTGATCATTATATCAAATTGGGCTATATTAGTAGACATCAAATAGTTTTTGCTGAAAAAGTATCATTCATATTATTTTAAGATAGTACATGAATATGTATCTCAAGTGTATGCTAGTACAATTTATTTTATTCTGCAACAAATTATAAAAAAAAATTAAACACAAAGACATTAAACTCTTTGACTACTCTAATCATTATAATATTATAGCTCTTAATATTATTATGACTTATTGATTAATTTATTTTTATACTTGTAGTTAGAAATTGCAGAAAGTCAAAAGTCTTCTAGTCAAACTACATATTATCATCTTTTGAGTGAAGCTCATATGATTTTGAGGACTCAAATCTTTTTGGAAAAGTATCAAAGCAAAGAAATTGAGACCTTATATAGAAAGTCTTGCTTGTTGATGGCTGACTATTTTCTTTGGTAAGCCATGCATTTTAATTTTGGATTGCTATCTTTGTATTTCATTAACTTTTTGTGCTTCATACTCAAAGTTTGTTCTTTTGAATTCTGTTTAAATCAGACTGTTTAGTAAGATCTACTTATATCAAATTGAAAAATAAATATGAATAGACCTATCCAGTTCAATAACAAAGAAATGTAAGAATTCATTTCTACTTGTTATTTATTTACAACATTGCATTAATTTATTAAAGTATTGAACTTGCATTTTAAAATATGAGCACTTGTTGCTCTTTCTTATTAAAAATGCTGACTATCTGAAAAATGTTGCTAAATTTAAAGCTTTGAGAAAACTGCCAAATAAAATCAGGAATTTTAAGAAATATGCATGTGTGTACTGTGTTTAAAAGTACTTCATTAATATATAATAATTTACTGTGGTACATTGTTCAACTCTGAGTTTTCCGCAATTACTGTGACGATGTACCTGTTTTTTTAAATTCCATCTGTCTATTGGGTCATCCGTAAAGTTCTGAGCGTTTTTTACGATAAATACCAACAAAGCAGTACAAAAACATAAGAAAATTTTATTGAAACACATAAGCCCCATTTTGTTCTATGACTTTTTGCCATCTTTCTGGCAGCGGGAAATTTTTTAAAAAAATCACTAGGTTTATTTGTAAAGAAGTCCTTGAGGGATTAAAGGCAGAAGGACGACAGATCGTTATCCAGTGGCTCCCTGGGCACTGTGATATTTTCGGTAACGAGCAGGCAGATATGTTGGCCAAGAAGGGCACACGGATAGTTGAACAGCCAACCACAAGCTACTCATTCCACTCCATAAAACTCTACATCAACAATCAAATGAGACTTAGATGGAAGTCGAATCTCACTTCTTGTATTTCCTCGAAGAGCTGGAGAAATTTATTAGACCAAAAATTTCAATTAAACCTCGCGAAAGAGCGGTCGCAGAATTTAGACTTGCAGTGGGGCATGACTGCCTTGCAAACCACCTACACCGCATTGGCGTTTATGACAGTCCTAAATGCCCACTCTGCAAAAAGGATGAAATTATGGACAGGTCCCATATCCAAAGATGTCCAGCTCTGTGTGGGGTCTCCGAGGTGAGACGCTACTGGAGTGCTAGAGCCTTGCTGATGAGATACTGACTTTTTTCTCTTACTGTTTTGTATTCTTGTAATCGTTTTGTAAGATATTGTCATTTTCTCTTGCCATTAGAAATAAAAAAAAAAATTTGTAAAGAAGTTATCGAGGTGCTGTTTGACAGTCTCCAAAGAATTTAACTCCAGGCCATTCAAAGAATTTTGAAGTGACCTGAAGAGGTGAAAATCTGAGGTGGCAAGGACTGGTGAATATGGGGGGTGACACAAAAAAACTTCTCAGACATACTCAATACGTTTTTTTCTGACATTCAGAGAAATGTGGGGCTGAGTTTTATCATGCTGGAAGACAACATCTTGACGATTGGTCAGTTCTGGCCTCTTTGCTTCGATTTCTGCTTTTAATGCTGCCATTTGAGAATAGTATTTTTCCAAATTTACTGTCTGATTTTGTGGCAACAATTCATTTGTATTCCCACCATACAGAAAGCATTACTTTTTTGGGATGCAGCCCCCTCTCAATGTTAAGCGGGCATCATCTTCAAGACTGAATTTCCATGCTTAAATTTAACAAACCACCTTTGAACTGTGGCCTCAGAAACTAGCATTTTTTCCTTTCTTAAAATAAAAGACCATAGTATGACGAAAATTAACTTTCTGGTTCTTCATTCTTCGCACTGCAGTGAAACAAAAATTATGCCACAGCACATGCTATAATTATGCAGTGTAAGCATAAAAGACCGAATTTAAACATCTGCTTCAATCAAGGTCATTCCTTATTAGCGGTACCAAAATAATAATAACAAAGCTAGCTTCGATTTGAAAACGTGCAGAACTCTCCGGATGACGCAATATATATACCTCACTAAGTACGTGGTACGGGAATGGGCTGTATTTGTATGTTTGATAAATGGCTACAAATGGATATAAACAATATAAAATCAACCTCTACAGAATTATGTTGCTTCGTTTAAATAATATGCTTGATTTGAGCTTTAGATCTACATATTTCTAATACTACAAAAGAACTCACTGCTCTAGTCGAATTCTCAAGTAGACTGCTTATAGAAGACAATGACAACTGGAAGATATAAATCCGTACAGCAATGTGTAAATGTTAGTGAACCCAAAAATCGGTTCAGACAACTAAAAACGAATCATCTTTACCATATAAATGTGATGCAATTGAAGTGGGCATTTAGAAGCTAATAGTGGTAACTACTTGAAGTGTGCACTATTAGAAATATGAATTAATACCAATAAGAATTGATTAATTTGATTCAATTTGAGGTATGAAATGTACATATCGATGCTTATAGTCATCATGATGGATTTAAATAAGGTAAGAAATGTGAATAAAATGACACTGCCATCAACATAGGTATTAACAATTAAGAAATTAGTGCAGATGCTATGCTCAAATCTGCTGGTTATTAATATTTCGATTATTGACTTTCAATCTCAGTTTGAAGTTTCATTAGCAATTAATGAATAAATGCAATATGTTGTCAAGCATCAAAAGCTTCAAAAATGACTAATAAATTTAATAACAAAATGATAAAAATGGTCTAGCTATACTTACTAGCTATAAAATGGCATTAACTATGTAGCTAACAAGATTTAGTTTCAATCCATAAAAAATCCTATTCAATCAGGTGGAGATTTTACAGAGTGTTCTAAAAGTTCCCGTATTCCATCTTAAAAAAATTATTGCCCATGTTGTTTTGAATTATTGAATTTCATTCGTTTGTTTGTAGTTTTGTCAAGTCTTTAATATTTTTCATTTGGTTTTCTTTGTGCTCAAGTTGTGCGATAATAAAGTTTCACATCATTTTGTTCTTCATTGCAAGATGAGTTTATCACGCATTCCGAGAGTTACACTGTTTAAGGCTTATTTTGAATGTAAATCATATGAAAGATGTAAAGAATTTTGGCGACATAAATATCCAAATGATGCAATACTGAGTAATGATACGCTATATCAATTCATTTGGCGATTTCGTGAGACAGCTTCGGTGGAGCACAACACACAGGAGTAGAAGACCAAAAGTCGTTACGCCAGACTTTGTGCAAGAAACTCAACAGAGGATATTGAAATCCCCTCATCAATCCATGAGGCATTTGTCACAACAAATGGGCACATCACAGGGATCGATACATCAGGCTTTAAGAGCTTTGCATATTCGTGTTTATCGTGTAAAAATGTTACAGGAGCTAAAGCCACTGGACAATGAGAAGCGGCTTTATTATTGAAGATGGTATTGCGTTCTTATTATTGCAATAGACTCATCTCAAGAAACCTTTGGCCACCTCGTTCCCCTGATCTGAGTATCCCTGACTTTTTTCTGTGGGGATATTTAAAGAACAAAGTTGATGAACATAATCACCAAACAACAGGTGATCTGAAAATTGCCATTACTCAAAGGATTCAAGAAGTCACTCCGAGCAGCTTGAAACGCGTTTCTTAAAATATGCGGAAATAACTTCAGCTTTGCTTCCAAGAAAAGGGTGGAAATTTTGAACATTTATTTAATAATTGGGTTCTTACACAGTTCCGGTAAACCTAATATTTTTAATTATTAAAGTGAAGCTGATGATATTTACAAGTGCGTATTTCTATGGTGAGTACACAGTAGCATTGCCTGTCTTTCATGTCTAAGCCACAGTTCAATCCCTGAGCACGTATTGCTCATTCGATTGATTCCTGTCAGAACATCAGGGGAACATCTTTCCTTTTATCAGTCCGACTTCCTTCTCCGTGTTCGCTGCTCGTGCAGCCCATAGGAGGTAGAGGGTGCTTGTGATGAGAAGTGGGGGAGGTTTGTAGTTTTTCCCCTACATTTATTGTAAATGTAAGTTCAAATTTTTTTTCCTACGTTAGCTTAAAGGTGCTTTTCACCATTAGCATAAAAATAATTGTTTTAAAGTTTGCTGTTTTTGTATAATAATTTCACGAATCAACAGTTCAGGAACTTTTAGGACACTCTGTATAAAGTACCTTTCACACTTATGGTGCCACTTATGTTCATCAAATGAAACAGTCATTTCAATTCTGTTTACAAGGACACATACAATGCATTCAAAGTAAGGAAATCTAAATATCTGCCACTGCTCAATTCTCTTGTGAATTTTCTCGTGAGTTTGATTTTAAACAAGTGAAAGTGGTCCAATCTCGAAGATCCGTTCTCAAGGTAAACATTTGTGCAGTTTTCTATTTTTATCATATCTTATTCTCTAGTGAAACAATTTTCAACAGTATGTCACAAAAACCAGTGTGCTGTATAGATGTTGAAATGGTTTAAATTTCGTATGATTTATTTCAGTTCAAGGATTTAGTTTTGACCAGTGTGTTCACAAATACCATGAAGTGAAAAACCATATAAATAATTTTAAGTGTTATTTTTTGTTACTAAGTATTGTAAATAAATTGTTCGAAAGGATTTTTATATAGCCACTTGTAAGTAAAAACACCGTAGGTAATTTCCATTACTTTTTGTAAATCAATCAGAATTATAACTTTTTGTTACATTAACTTATACACTAAATGGACAAAAGTCTTTGAACACTGTGGAAATCCGGAGAAGGATCAATCTTACTGTCAGGTTGTTTTCCTGATTTAGGACTCGGCCCATTGTCCTAGGTACCTGGTACCATGAATGCTGACATGTACCTCGACGTTCTGGATAATTCAGCCTTACCTACACTATGGTGATGATGGTTGTTTCTTCCAACAGGATCTAGTACCATGTTATACTGAAAAACGTGCTGGACTGATTTCCTGAAAATGAGGTGAATTCGCTTGACTGGCCTGTTCAGAGGCATGATCTCAATCTGATCGAGCATTTGTGGGACAAACTGGAGCAACGAGTACGACACCTCCATGCACACCCATCTTCACAAAAATCTCTTCTCACAGCCTTGCAAGAGGCATGGCAAGCTATTCCTGACCAGACATAGACAGAACTTGTGGAAAGTATGCCTGTAATAGGAGCAAAAAGAGGGCCTACCTGTGGAACCTAAATTGAACCTACCTAATGGAATAATTTTGAAAAACATGCAGTCCAAATACTTTTGTCCATATCTCTACTATTATAAAAGGAAGTGTCTGTTTCGCGGCCAAAAATCCTGATGATCTATGGCACTTACGGCAATGAAATTTGGCACACAGGTAGTCCGAATTTTTTGCAATTTTTGGGTCGTGGTGAATTTTAAATTATAAAAATTTGAATTATCCACAGGTTCTTAAACGCATTTCTTACCAGCGAGAGAAGAAACTCCGGAAACGACTTTTCTACCCACGTGACCTTGCCTTCAGGCTTTGGAATCATGCCAAGTTTTTTTCGTGGTAGATTCAAAATTTATTTTTTACGTTTCCGCTTTGATTTTGCGCGGAGGAATGTTTTTCCAGCAAGACGATAAATCTTTTAACTATAGTTGCAGTTCTTTTTTCTATCACCTAGACCATTAAATATAGAGTAAAAATTTCAACGGATTTGATATAAGTGGAAATTGCAGTTTAGATTGATACCTAAAAATATGATTTTCTTTAAATAAATAATTTTTTAATTGAATATATCTTCAACGGATTTGAAATCTGCAGAACATTTTTCACCAGATTACTACCTTACACCACGGGCACGGGCAATGCCGGGCTAGCCACACAGTGGATAGTAGTGTATATAGTCCGTTTGCAAAATTTTAGTAATTAGTTATGTGTGCCATCAGTTAAAAATTGCTGCACTAGGGAATTAATACTAGTGCTTACCCCATCTTTAACATGTGACCTGGAAGAGCTTAATTAGAAAACTACTGGTGGCAGCACTTTTCAAGGTTTTTTCATTTGTTTACTTTGGTTCTGATGATGAACATTTTGTTTCACTGAAATATTTCCAGACCATTTTTATCGTGTTTATCTTTATAAATCCTTTTAAAAAAAACAATTTTACTGTTTGACTACCAGTTTTTGTGTGTGGTTAAGGGTTTTATCCTTTACTTTAGTACTGAATATAATAACCAATTTCTTTATCATTTAGCTCAGATTCTACCAATAAAATGGATGCTGTACCTTACTATCATTTGTCACAAATGCCTCCAGAAAGTACAGTCAAAAGAATATTAGATTACAAGAATCAGGTAATTGAAAATCAGAATATATTCAGATTATATGTTTAAAATTATAACCTGTGTTCTCTTATTTCCTACTTTACCACATTAAAATACAGTAGAACTCCAACTATGCAAACTCCCAGTTATCCGGACTGCCAATTATCTAGATCACAATGAGAATAAAAGAAATCAGCAAAATCTGTATTTTAAGTTTCTTATCGGTGAATGATAAAGATAGCCTGAGTGCAACCATTTACAGTTACTCATCATCAAGCGCATGCGAGATGCAATGAATAAAGACAGCGAAACAACCGACTTTGATCAGTATGAGTATGACTTTGATACATTTTAATGAGTAATTTTAATACAGTATGAAAGTACAAAATGTAAACAAAATTGTTTTTACAGTCATTAAATTACATTACATACTAGAGCAAAATTCGTTTTTTTTACTAAGAAATAACCTTTTTTCCGTGCATTATACAATTATCTGGATATTCGATTATCCGCATCGTGTCTGTTCCCAATTGATCAGGATAATTGGAGTTCTCCTGTACATTTATTGGCTTAATATTATGGTTAACATGCCTGCTTTCTTCCTATTTATTGTAACATTGCTGAAATACATTTAGTTGTGTTATCGTAAAATCTCTTTCAAAACACATTTTTAAGGATTCTTACCATATTTTTTGTTCAAACAGAAGCATTTGTATACAGTAGTGATCGATGAGCACTCATGCTCTGGTTTTGAATATTAGAAATTGTAGGTCTTGGTTTAATTTGCTCTGTTGTAACAAAAGATGTCCTTACAGTGACAAACCAAATTATTGAAGTCTTTAGTTTTCTATGTATTACTGGGGGTCGCTGTGGCTCAGTGAGTTTACCCACTTTCTTACCAACCTGCATATTGTAGGTAACACAAATTCAATTCTTCCCTGGATGTATTTCTCTCTTCTGAGTCAGTAAAGCTTGCCATGTGTGTTTATGTCTCTGTACTTAACCTTTAGTGCAGCTGGGCCAAAATATGGGCCTTGTGCTATAAAAACCTTAACCCAACCAACTATGTTTGAAGACTAAACTTCTTAGGCGCTTAATGCTTAAGCAGATTATTTTTAATTTTTTAGATTTATTAATTTTGTAGAGACTTTTTGAGCAAATAATACTGTATTCATGGAAGTCAGTGATATGAAAGTGCATCCTTTAGGGTCCACTTTTGTAACTACATGGTTTTTCATTTACTAGAAAATAAAGACGAAAAGAAATATAAAACCACAAGGGTGCCCACTAAACTGGTCTGTATTTCACTGTCTTTTTACTTGTTCTGCAATGAATTTTATGATTGCAAACGGCAGAGTAAATCTTAATCTGTTTAGAATTGAGCAGTTCGAAGGTTACTTGTTTCAAGCAGTCTTTAAAAGAATCTCTCTTCTTTCTTATTTAGAAAAGGTTAAAAAGGTTGAGCCCTCAATTTTGTTTTATATTTTGGCAGTTAAAATTTTGTTTTTATATTTTGATAGTTCAAATTTTGAATTTAGTTTTACATAATTTTTAAAAACCGTAATCTGTGCTTCTCTTTGATTCTAATGAACAAGTTGTTATTGACCCTTACTATATGAATCCCTTTGGTCTATTGTGCTATTTTCTTGTCCCCCAATATATTGGTATGCACATTGCTGTTTTTTCAAGGGATTTGTGTCAGAGTTACCCCAAAGCGCATTCAAAATTGGTAAATTTTATAATTTCATGGGATTTAATGACAGACACATCTAAAAGAAAGTGGCTGTGATGTTTTCTTCCAACCGATACAAATTTAACTGTCTGAGAATGTGGAACTTGCTTAATGAACTGGAATAAATGATAACCCTAGTTATAGTGATTAAAGTATATATTTATGCGTAAAATGAACTGACCAATTGGTCCTGCAGTCAGGTTGTTGGCATCTAGATAGAAAAGTTCCTGGTTTGAATCTGGGGTAGCATGGATACTTGTCCATCTGGAATAAATGTTTAGCCTGTATATAAATGTGTTATGCCTAGAATGTGTGGTGTTGTGGCAACAATCACTATGCAAATTCCAAGCACATTATCACGCTGCTGTCATTTGACAGCTCAGCGTGAAACCAAGTATAAAGTCGAGTGTGCTGTTATTTCTCTTACTCGCCCACTTGACACTATAATTTCTGTTCTGGATATCTATGTTCGATCTTTTCTCAAGAGCCTAAATATCATACCTTTTAAATCTTGTTATTTGTAACTGTTAAGTTATGATTAAATAAATTATGTTTTCCTGTTCCTGGAATGTATTCTCTGCACAGTTGATAATATGTTAGGATAGCAGCAAATAACCAATTGCTGCTAGCCTCCATAAGAGTTGAGGTCCTTCTGAAAGCCAAAGATGGTGACCCCAAATTATGTATGGGAGATATAGAAGGCCCACCATTTATGGTGCACTAGGGTAGTGTAAAGTGGTTTACAATTTCGAGCTTAAAGTACCATAACGAGTAACATTCTATTGGTCAAGCATTAGCAAAACGTATTAAAAAAATGCTTTACTTCAACTTCTAGGACATTAAATATACATTTTTTTCAGACAAAGCAAGCTGTGATGCTGAAGCCCTTGGTACATTACTTGAATTCCATTCTCTTTGACGAAACCCAAACATCTATACTTACTGTATCACAGGTATTTATAATTGCTACTCAAGTTGGCGTGAGAGTGTCGATCCCAATTCTGAAGTTGTCCCTCAGAATCTACAGAAGTCTACTGTTTATTAATTCATAATTGTATGTATAGGCGCAGAGACTACTGTAAATTAAATTTGCTAAAAAACATTTTCGGGTTGATTTGTGCCTCTTTTAGCCATTTTGCGATTATCAGAGGAATTCGCTTATACACTGTTGCTGCACCACTCAATTCTGCAGATAATCGAGAGTTTACTATACTTGACAAAAAATTTAAAAACTATACCAGAGGTTGCTGCTATCTTAATAAGCTGAAATTAGAATGAAAAATTTGGGAAATTTTGGAATCCAGGTGGAGTTTTACTGTTTGTAATTATTTAGATTGACAGTTTACAACATCTTATGTGTAAGAATGATTGTGTTGTGCTCACAGATGGTGAAAGGGTTAAAATGTGTTTATTTCATTTCAATAGTATAGTTTTGAACTTTAGAAAGGTGTGTTCACAACAAATTTCAAGTAATAAATACTTGTATAAATAATGTTGAGTACTATTTTTTAATTAAAATCTCAAATAATTGCTATTATTCTTTTGTTAAATCGATAAAAATTATACCTATTTTTCCATCAGATCGGTAAAAAATGTATATTTTGTTGCAGAATATTAATAATTGGTTTATGTGTGCCTTGAAATGAAAATAGTTGAAAATTTCTGGTTTATATTACATGTGTGGTAGCTTTCATATAGTTTTGTGCTATTATTCTATTCAAATGTGATTAACAGTTTATCAAAAAAAAAATTTTTTTTCATGTTTGATAAAAAAAAGTTATTGTTTTTTGTTTCATTATAATATATAGATAGTTTTAATGAAAATGATCAGTCATTAGCTAGAAATTAAAAATTGATTAAGTGGCTTTGTGTGCAGTACCTTTTTAATCCCAACTGTGATTTTAATTTATCCATGTCTCCAGATGTTGTATTTTTAGTGCATGTACTGTGTTTCTGATGGAATACTTATTTCAAATTACTACTTTTTGTGTTATATTATTATGTTGGCTCTGCTTGTTCAAAGGACTCTGTCATTGTTAAAGGCATTGCTTACAAATACATTTGTTGTTGGTATGGTTCAGTGTGTTTGTTTGCTGCACTCCCCACCTGCATATTGGAGGCAGTGTTGGTTTGATTCCTCCCTGGGTGTTCTCTTTTCTGTGTAAGTAAAACTTTCCTTGTATGTGCCATGTGCTTCATGTTTGGAAAAGCTTGGCCAAGTATGGCCCCTGCACAATGAAACCCAACCAGCCAAACCCTTTTCTCTCCATTGCCCACAGTGCCTTCATTAGCACATCCCCTTTAGGTGTGTATTGGCTCCACTGACCACTCTAGTGATCTTTTCTTTTCACAGAGGGTTTTAGTGTCTTTAGTAAACACAGGGGTTGTATCCTGTGTGTGTTTACTGAAGACCTTCCTTGTGTGCCATGAACATGAATTACATGGCATACAAGGAAAGTTTTACTCCCTTAATACCCTAGCGATCTTTTCCTGTTTTCATCACCATCAACCCTCTTATTCCCCCTTTCCTAACGTTTTTTACTTGACATTGTCTTGTGTTTGGCAGGACTTGACCAAATAAGGCCTGTCACGCCATAATGCACCAAAATAACCAACCTTGCCCCCAGGCACAGAAATTCGTTTCTTGCTATGTTTTGGAAATAAATGTTTTTGTACATTCTTCTACTGTGATGATAATGAAGGTCAGGAGTTGCAAAGTTATTTGAACCTTTGCCTGTGATAAAGAATTGTCAGAGGCAAACTTTGCTTGTTGAAATGTGATGACCTCATAAGAAATGCATTTTTTCGTTTTCTACCTGATGTGTCTCTGGTCAATCCATGCTATTTGATGTATAATTAGGTGAGAACTATGACTTAAAGTGGATTTTGACCCACTCTGTACTTTCATGCCCAGAACCCTAATTCTGTTGACCTGAAGGCTGTAGCACTTGTTAAGTGTGTGTGGGCACAAACTATGCATTTCAAATGAAAATATGCCAGTTTTAATGCAAATTGTGTGTAGGTTTATAAGTTTGTTTAGGTAGTAGTATTAATAAGTAGGTTAGTAGTAGTATTTATAAGTAGGTTAGTAGTAGTATTTATAAGTAGATTAATAGTAGAGTATTTATAAGTAGGTTTACAATCAGTTAAGTTTTGTGTAAGTACTTAAAGTTGAAAATTTTGTACAATTTCTGTCATTAGAGCAATATGGATATTGAAACTTCAAGTCAAATCTATGTATAAATTAAGTTTTTTTTCTAAATTGATTTGATTCAAGTTTTAATAAACTAAAGTAATTTAATTATTTTTAAATCTCCTGGAGGGGCAGATCAGTTGGTTATTTTTGGGTTAGGATGATTGTGTTAATAAAAATACTTTTTCTCCTATTGAATTTAAGTAGTAATGTTATTTGTCATGGTAGTTAAATGTAACCTTTGCAGGCTACAGCAGACTCCATCTTATCCACATACACTGAGGAAGCCCCAGAAATGTTGTGGCAGGTCATTTTGTGTTCAAATTTAGTTGGATATAAAATTGGTGAGAAACATATATATATATATATTTTTTTTTTTATTGTTTGTGAAAAGTTTTAATAGTTTATGAAAATAAGCATTGATTTATCTGATTTTTTTTCTCTTTCTTTCTAAACTAGATAAAGCCATTCTAATGTTGAAGCGTAGGCTGACTAATAAGCAGCAGTATGTATAATAGTTATTCATTTCTATCCATACTTCTATAGAGGAAAACATTTTAATATTGAGGGAGAGTGGGGATGCCCTCAGTGGATACTGCCCACCATTTTGTCACTGAAACATGTCTAATGATTTATTGAAGGGGTGCCAGCACAGCGACTAATAGCCTATTGTACTGAGACCCATTCTGATCCACTAACAACCAATTGCAGAAATAAATTTCAACATGTACCTGATCAGAATGTTTGACAGTGCCCATGGTTCGATACAATGGTATACCAGATATTCAAATCGTTGTGCATAATAGTCACACTCACATAGAACTTGTATAGAACTCTCCTCTACCATCCGACAGCCTCTGCATAATGGGTCATATATTATACCACCCATAATGTTGAGGTGTCTATTAAAGGTACAGTGGCCAGTTAGGAGACCAATAGCTACTGAAACATTCATGTGCGGCATTGTGGGGCTACTCATTTTAGAAAAATATGCACAACATTGCTGCTAAACTATTTCCTAACAGCTGGAATTAAATTATGACTATTTACTATTTTCTATCATTAAATTTATCATGCAACTGAACTTTTAGAAATCTTTTTAATTTCAATCATTCTAGAAAATAACAGGTTTGATTATATTCTATTGTATGGTAATTCAAGTTATGAAAGCAGCATTAAAATGTGATATAATTTGAACAGGTGTAACTTCTAACAGAGAAGCAGCATGCATACTGCGTAATTGAAAACAATAATTGTGTGCATAATTTTATGTAATTGTATGTATTAGTGCAGTATAATTTTTTGATTTGCAATAAAATGCACTATTAAGTTAAAATTCTATGCAAAGGGATATATTTTAAGTTTTTTCTTTATTTAAAACCATGTTTAATATTAATTATTTTTAATATTTTAGATGGGAAAGATTATGTTTTTAAGATCAATTTGCTATCAATTCAATGATTTTTTAAAGTATTTTTTTAAAATAATGACTTTTTCTTAAGTGCATATAATTTCACACTCTCTCTTGTTGCTACAGAGACTGTTCACACATTTTTTAGACAATGTATATTGTATTCACAAAACTAAATTACATAAAATTCTTGTGTTTTAAATGTTTTATTTGATAGCCCTTATTCTGAACTATCTTTCGACACTGTAATTTCCAGGATAATAATGCTTTTTGAAGTGTCAGAAGAGGTATTCTATCCCATTCCTGCTGAACAGCTTTCCAGAGTTCTGTAAGGGTTGTGGGGCGATAATTTTGACTTTTAAAAACATAGTACAACTGCAATTATTTCTTTTGCAGCAAACGATTTTTTATTACCGCTAACCAAAATTTTAATGTGTTGTCTTATATCCGAGACATAGCACTTTTAATTTGTATAATTTGTGTGTTATCAAGGGATATGTTTGGATTTATAAAAATTAGTTTGAGGTTTCTGTAAACATTTGACTCACTAAAATCCTCCCCTTCTTAATTTTGGGAACATTTCCTCTGTCCAGACTCTTGAGGTCGATGGATAAAGACGGGATGAGAATAACACTTTTAAGACATGAGATTAAACCTGTTTCGCAGCACAAATATAAGACCATGTGCGATTTCAGCCAGCCAGCACACAGAGGTATTCATTTGAAGACTACCACAAAGTTTCTAATTGAACTAACTTGCAAATATGCCACTGGCTCTATTGAAATGTCCTTGGAGAAGACATTTAACAGTCCTGCATTCATGTTGAATGAGAGAAAACTTTTATGACTGGGTCGTAGATTGTGTGCTATACATCACATAAAAATTGCACTGTGGACTATGGATAACAAGTCCAGGTTTAAAATACTGGTTTGGCACTTACAGATACCGAATTTTGGGGCCAATCTGTGATATATCCCTTGTAGATGCACAAATGGTGTCTGGAAGAACTGATTGCTGAAGGTGATCCTCCACAACCACTAAATAAGCTGCCCCAGTGAAGTGGTCCAAATGACCATTCGACTCCTGACCATAACAAGTTGCCAGAAGAGTTAACGATTCCCTTTCATTAAACCGCGCTCTCTTTCTCTGGAATTACCATGGCTTTGTCACTACATTAGTGACCTGCAAGTTGTAAGCAGTAGAGGTTTGATTCCTCCTTGGGTGTATTTCTCTCTTCCATGTCAGTTGAAACACTCCTTGTGTGTATGTCAATTTACTTGATGTTTGGCACCGCATGCCCTAATTTAGCTCTTGTGCTACAAAACCCTGATGAACCAACCCAGTAAGTTGGATTACATGTCCCTTGTGCTCCGTTACCATAGCAATCTGACAGCCTAGATTGTCCGACTGAAGAATTCTCTTGCTGCAAGTGTTAGCCAGGTTGTCGCTTTCAAGAAAGCTCCAACAGCTAACCAAAATATATGTATAAAAATAAATTTAAGTAGTTAATATTACAAATTACGCATTTAGTTCAGCTAGGTTTAATCACATTTTTAAATGTAAATTAATCTAGTTGTAACTTTTAAACTACTCATTTATATCTTATAAGAAGATGTAAAGGTGCATACATCACTTGTAGCTCTGCTGAGCTTATTTGAAATTCAAAAGTAGTGTATACATAAATGCAAATGCTCTGGCCTGTTTGGTAGTGGCTTCCAAATAACTAATCAGATTTTAATGTCTATTTTTTGACTCTGCTTAAATATGCGAAAATTAAGGTCTGATAAAAAAAATCCAAAAGAGCACTTTAAATATGAGTGCAATACACGGAAACATGAATCTTCATTTCCAAAATAAGTCTCATATATACTTCAAGATTTTTGAGGGTTTCATCCATGAAGCTCATTTTTATTATCCTCTTTTTAGTCCTCTTAGTCCTATAAGTAATGCTGCTGATACTGTTGCATTAGTTTATCTTTTGATCCAGAAGAATAGTCCAGAGGCTGCTCAAAACATGCTTTTATCTTTGACAAAGGTATGGAATTTTATTCAATAATACACACATCTAGCATGTATGTTAGTGCAATTGATTTAAGTAAATTAGTAATTATATTTTTATCATAGTAAAGTGATCAAATGTTACATGCATAGCTTAGTTGCTTTATAATCCATAAAAAAAATTTAAATGCCTTATTTTTTTTACAAAAACTACAAATTTTATTTTGTTAATATTCAAAAGAAATTATCTGATATATGTGACTTTAGGTAAGTATTTTGGCAATATTTTAAGAAGTTCCATCCAACACAGATCTTTCCTTATACCAGCTAAAACCAACATCAGTCACACTTGACCTTGAACAAATATTACTTGGTCTGAAATCCAGCTATAGCACCCAGGAAAGTTCCTTCACTTGTGTATTCATGGGTCAATCTACAGTCTATGTTCTACAAAGCCTTATAAAAATGCATATACTAGCCGCAAAAAGGCTCTTGGTTTTTCTTCCGCTAAAAGAGTTAGAACCGTGCAATCGTGAATGTTAATGTCATGAGTTGAGCACCAGTAATCAAATTTATTTTCACTACAAGTGTGGTTATGACTGCTAGCATCTAGTCAAAGCTTTTGCAAATTTCAGGAAAGTAACTGGTTAGAAATATAATTTAAATACAACTGCAATTTGTCTAAAGTAATAATTAACAATACTAAACATTTTGTAAATTCTCTTGAGTGTCTTTTTTTTTCTCCCATTTCATTAATTGTTACATTTTTCACACACATGTGTGATGTTTCATTTTTTCAAAGTAATTCTTTTCTTGGGACTTATAAGAGCCCCCAAACGAGTAGATACTAACATTTCCCAGACCATTTGAACAAGCCAGTTCATCATAAATTGTATTGGATGTTTGGGTTTTGACTCAAGTTTAAGTTGTAACCTGCAAACTTCTTTTAAAATATGCTCTTTCTACAGGGAAACATAATTATTCTTGAAGTGTATTACTATAGTAGCATTATAATAGTGTACATACATCAGTAATTTAAAAGCTTGAAATGTGTTTAATTTGTTTCTAAAAAATATGTTATGTATTTCATTCTTCGATTTCATTTGTATTTCCTTATCTGTATGTTTCTGTAATAGTAAGAAATATTAAAACTATATCGTTTGTTTTGCAAACTCAATTTTTTTAATGAATTTCATCAAAAATAGAGATTTTTGTTCTAGTATTTCTTAAGTTTTGCATGAATTGTATTGTAAACAACATCTTCTAAACTTAAGTTTACAACTTGTTTAAATTTGTGAATAAATTTTTAAGTCTAATCCATTTATGATGTTTATAATATTGGTTTTTTTTCTTATTCTAAACATTAAAAGACAGACCTTCTAACAATCATGGCAAGTATACGAAACAAACTTTGGGAAGGAAAGGCACTGTCAAATTTTGGAAAAGTAAGTATCAGTACAAAATTTTGTTGCACCACAAGTTTTCATTAATTGACACTGGTTACTTAATTTTTAAATCTCCCTTGGTTTCATATAATTCAGCTACGCTTCAAATCAAAGTTAAGTTTTCAAGCTTTCTGAACAGCATTTTATGCATTTCAAATAAAAAAAAAACCCTCTTTGTTAATTCTTAAAGAAACCACAATGCATGGGCTGTTCATTCCCTCAAATTCTTAGTGTCCTGGACTGTTGCATTTTTAAGATACAAGACTGATCGGTCAAGACTTAGAAGTAGGCACACACTGTATATTGCTTTTGCTACAGGCATTTAGAACTTTCTGACTTGTTCATGTTTTACAACCTCTTTCTACATGAGGCATTCAGAACTAGCATGGATCAAGTCCACTTTCTGGTCAAACTCTGATAATCAAACACCCGAACTTCTTTGAATCTTTCTAGTGCATCTTTGAATCAAGTCCCTCGAGTTGCTCTGGCTTCCGAGAGATGGCAGAAGAAGAGCCTAGCGAACAGGAAAAGTGCAATGGAGAAGAAACTATCTTGTTTTATTGCCAAGTGTTATAAAATTAACTTCTCTCGTTCTGAACGCCTCATATATCTTATTGCTTGCTCCTCAACACCACCATTTTCCCCGGGGCCAGCATTGCCCCCAATATTCGATCACATTCCACACAGTTGCCTCCACTTTGGGAATACTGATTGACACTGTTGTCTGTACTTCTCTTCAAAACAATTGCACATTTTCATTGCCAAACTGGGACAATAAGAACTGCTTTGAGTAGAGATAATTTACGATTCGCTAAATTCCTTTTAGCCCAATGCTGAACTTTGGCCCTCTGACTTTACGGTGCCGTGCATGCCCCTGAGTGATTTCACTGAGTGTTGGCAGAAACTGGGGACGAAGTTACTGCTTGTAGCAAATGACTGCCAGATGAAAACACTGCACTGAAAATGTTCTTCCACAAACAGAAATTCACCGGTGTCAAGTAAAAAATCAATATGACCCTATATTTGATGTACCGAGACACAGTATAATGAAGGCCTTCTGTATACACATTAAGCCAATATATTTAGAAAGTTTTTTTTATTATTTGATCTATCCTCATAACATGCTATATATTTAAAATATTACAAGTGTAGAAGTATCCTGATAGTTTATTTTCTTTAGTTCATGAAACAAGTAAGGCCTGATGCTTTTATAGAGTTGCTACTCAACTATACAGATGAAAAGAGGCTGCAAATCCCTGAAATTCTGACTGTTCTCCAAGTAAATATCATTTTGCCCATTATTGTATACTAACAGTACCTGTACTGCATTTCCTGTGATAAAAGTTATGCTTTTTAAAAGTTAACCTCACTGATTCCAACTAAACCAAATTAAATATTGCTATACTTTCAAAAAATCTTAAACCTAAAGAAAAAAGCAAGAAAGTTATACTTTTAAAAAGTTTTAATGCTAAACCAGCTTAAACAGCATTAAGTTATGCTTTTAAAAAAGCAAGAAACAATACAACCTGAAAAGACTAAGACCCGATTGAATCGTAACTCAAATGAAACAGAATGTTAATTCTTACAATATACAATCCATTATGAAAAGAAAAGAATAAAAGAACCAATGTGAAATCAAAGAATTCCGATTTTAATCCAGTAGCAGTCAGGAATTGGAAACTTGGCTCGCGTCCAAATGAAAAATGCAATGGGAATAAATCTGCAAAGAAAAAGACTAATAAATTAATTTTTAAATGTTCTAGATTAAATTTTAAATTTAGGCTTCGAGTGGCATTCAGTCACCTTTAGGTATTAGTCGATTTAGGTTACCAAGTATTGCAAGTGCTATAGATTTATCTGGACATCTCCCACAGACACACAAACACTTCCTTTTATAATAGTAGAGATTTTTCCTTTAATAATTGTAGCATATATTTTATATTGCCCATGGTGTAAGGTATTAAGCTGGTGTAAAATTTTCCGCAGATTTCAAATCCATTGAAGATATATTATGATATATATTTATTAAATGAATATCAGAATATTATTAAATATAGATATATTATTAAAGATTATAGAAGATATATTATTAAATGAATAATTAAAAAATTATTCATTTAAAGAAAATCATATTTTTAGGTATCAATCTAAACTGAAATTTTCCGCAGATTTCAAATCCGTTTAAATTTTTACTCTATCTTTAACCACCTAGGAAATAGAAAAAAGAACTTTGACTTCCGTTAAAAGATTTATCGCCTGGCTGGGAAATCAATTGCGCAAAAGCAAAGCGGAAACTAAGAAATAATTTTCTCTGCATTTTGCGGATGAAAAAAACTTAGCATGATTCCAAATCCTGACTGCAAAGTCGCATGAGTAGGAAAAGTTCTCTGCGTTTGAAAAACCAATGGAGTATAAAACTATGAAATTCATTTTAAAATCTTCTAGATTGAATTTTAAAATTCGCCACGACCCAAAAATTGCAAATAATTCGGACTACCTGTGTGCTAAATCTCATTGCTGTAAGTGCCATAGAATCGTCAGGATTTTGCGGCCCCAAAAAAATAAGCAAACACTTTTTTTTATAATAGTAGAGATGTATGCCTCATTGCAATATTTAATTTGTCTTCTCTTGTGTATTAATTAGGCAGAATCCCCGGATTGTGATTTGCATTGCGTTCCTCTTCTAAAAGAATTTTTAGAAGCCCTTCTTAGTGGTCAGTATCATTATTTAACATTTAATCAAACCAACTATTATGTATTTCTTAAATATCTCTGGGTACAAAAGATTATTCGATCTAAAGGAATGTTTTTTGAAGTTTTCACTCTAGTTGATTACTTAATTGATGTAATTTCAAAATTGTTATTCTACTATTGTGGAACAGTTTTAAGCAGGCTGAGAAATTACTGTAAGAAAGTCAGCCATTAAGGGCAACTAAACATTTTCCTCAGTTGCCAAAATGCTCCAATTGGGTACAATTTCAAATTTATTTTGTTTTTATGGATGTCATAAAACAGTGTATAATAACCAGGGCATGAACATTCATATGTTTATTTAAATTTTAGAGTACTACTAAATAATATTTTCCTGCAATATATCAACTCTACTATACAAGTTTTATAATCGATTCACTATATTTTCAGATAAATCTGTGTTAAAAGATATAGACATGTCTATTTTGGTAAGTATAGCATCATGCAATTTCAGTCTTTTTAATTGCTTTCCTTAATTTTCCACGCTTAGTAATTTGAAAAAGAATATATTAATAATTCTTATAGTTAATAGTTCTTTAATAGTTCTTATTCTTATTTCATTACCCAAATGAAACATTGATTGGATTGAATCTCAACTTCATCTTAAACTTTGAATATCTTTCCAGAATTTATTGGTGAAGATTTACCTGAAAAGATTATTGGAGCCTAGAGAGAAAAATGTTACTCCCATGTCTAACACATTTTCAGGATCAGTAAGTTTTTTTATGTATGAGTATAAATACAACATTTATTTGAAATCACTGTTTATTCAATGAGGTTGTTATATATTTACATATGTTTAGGGCTTCCATTATTATCTTGTATTTATGTGTATAAAAAATTGTTATTTTCTCTACACTTATAGTGAACAGAGAAAATTTATATGTTTAGAATCAGATTGAACAATTTGAGTCATCTCATGTTGAGAATCAAAAATCAATTACATTTTGGCAATTTGTTTCAAGGTTTTAAACCTAGCGAAATGTAGATTAGTAAGCTTTATATCACATCCATCTGGTGAAATACATTTATTTGTTTAATCACTTTAAGTAGTTAATTAAAAAGAAGTACTATTAAATAACACCAGAACAACCAGCAATTAATGTATACCTCACTCAACCACATTTGGCCATTTCATGGGTGTTGAAATAAAATTATTTTTAAATTCTTGAATGTTTAAATAATTAACCGAAATTGCTTTCAGTTACAAATATTTTTGATAGTTTGCACTTATTCTTTTATGTCATTTTGAAGGGTTTGTTTGTTAATGTGTAAAAGAAATGTTTCAATTTTGTTGCAAAAAGATGTAATATATTGTTAATTAATTTGCTTTGTAGTTAAGAGCTATTACATTTATTTGTATCTGATAGCAAAGTAAAATGTATATTTATTTGATGAATTAATTCGCATTTATATAAGCATACCACTTATACAGAGATGTTGTTGTTGCACATCCCCCTGGTGTAGGAAAGCCTACACCAGGTCCAGAAGACCCCGTCGTGCCAGATCCCCATATACTTGCAAAAAGTCCTGATCAACCAACAGCTGCTTATACGAAGCGCCAAGACAGAGAAGAAGGTGATCAGGACTGGCAGGTAGGGAACAGGAACAAGGAGGGAAAATTCTCTCCCCGTTCTCTGAAATTTTATACTTTTAAGATGGCCACTTCGAAATCTGGCCATGGCCGATTGAAAAGGCTGAGGGCCACAGCATGTGATTGATAGTCCAGGGTGATTGCCAGCATACCAATGGTGGGATGGCGTACGGCGCCACAAGGAAAGCAAACGCTGTTTTCCCAGGGAGTGGACCTCAGTGGGAGTGAGACGATTCAAACAGTCCATAGGGAGATCACAGCCATTCTTGGCGAGTACATCGGCTGTCTCGTTGCCATACACCCCGATATGCGATGGAATCCATTGGAGGCTTATTGGTGTTTTCAGGCCAATCTCGCAGAGAAGCTTCAGAATATTCTGGTCTGGGATGTCAAATATTTGTGGCCAATTTTTGAAATACTGTATAGCACTCCTACTATCAGTCAAAATCAAAATACTCCCTCAAGTCCTGCAGTCGGCCTCATAGTGGCGAGGGGGTGCCCCTGGGCGGAACGGGCGAAGTACGTCGGGAGAATTTTCTACTGGTAGGGTCACCCAAGGCGTGAAGGCCGTTCCATTATGCTCAGCTAACGGCTGCAGGCGAACTCAGAGGTCAAGTCAGTCTTCTGCCCTAGTGGTTCCTCTAAACAAAAAGAAGCTGCAAATCACCCTTAGCCAGATGGACCAGTCGTATGGACAGAGATGTTAATGGAAGAAATATTTTAACTTTTGGCACTTCATTGTAAATATTTTCTAAAGTTGTGTTTTCTTCCTTTCAGATATGTTCTTTTTCATTGTTCTTTGGTTCCAGACCTACTTGGCTAAATGAAATGCCACCCTTTAATGGTAAGGCCTAGTTTCTTTATGTTATGAGGGCTGATAGAAAAGTAAGCTCACCAATCATATAAAATAAGCATATGACAAAATAAAATAACAAAGGTTGTATCAAAATGAAGGAAATAAACATTAGAACCTTATTTTTAAACAGAGTGGCCATTTACTGCTACATGTTTGGAAAAACATGTTATCTACTTTTCCAATCCATCCAAGAAGAAAGTTTACATTTTTTTTATTTGATCTCTGCAATTTTGGCATCAGATGGAAAATGTTGATCTTTAAACATCCTTTACAAATTTAGGAAAATCCAGAAGTAGGATGGCACCAAATCTGCACTGGGGCCATGGTAGCCCAGTTGGAAGAGTAACGAATTAGCAACTGGAGGGTTGGGGGTTCGAAACTCTGCCCAACCGAAGACCATCGTGTACGCTGGGGTTGGTGCATTTTAATATGTCAAGGCCTCACGTTTTCATGGTGTGGAAGTTTGGAGAGTGGGATACCACCTCTGGTGTTGACCTTGCCATCTGGCGTGGTGTTGTCCTCAGATATTTCACATTGGGAATGATCCTCGCCAATAGCTGTTGCTCCAGTGCAATATTAATTAGTTAACTACCTACCAAATCTGGACTGAGGAGATAGTCAAACAAGTGGCACTTGTAGTTTCCATCATTTGTTGACTGCTATGTAAATTGCTCTCATGTGTCTGAGTTTCATTGAACTCGACCTTCTAGTGTCAAGAACTCTGTTACTGATCGTTGCTTTGCATGTAACTTGGGAGTAGCATTTATGGTTATCAAGCTTTATTAGTCTTGTGCATCAAACAGTGAACTGAAACTGAGCTTGTGCACTACTCGGTACAGGAAACCAAACACATGCTCAAAAGTTTTTCTTCCCCAACCACTTACAATGTCCAATGGGAGATCTTACTTATCAATCGACTCTCAGCCATCTTTATCTTGTAGAGTTATTTATTGTTTTAAAATAAGCACTTAATTTTAAGCTTTATGTATTATAATTTGAAATTATCTGCAAAATATGGAGTTTCCATATTTCTTAGTGTTAGGAAAAATCATTACTTACCCAACTTTTATTTTTCTGACTTTCCTACACGCTTACGTATCACTTTGCTTTAGCATGTATTTAAATACTGTACGACTCGGATGTATTTACTTTTCTCGGGAGTTGAATTATATGCTCTATACTTTGGGAAAACTATTAATTTGTTAGTTCCGATTGTAACAAGTTACGATCCCAACTTCACTGTTTTTCCCTGTATGTGTTATAAATCCAGATAACGTAATCTATACTTTTGTCGAGTATGGGTTACTTTTTGAGTTGACTCGTTGAAGGTTTGACTTTGCCCCTCTATTGTTATTGTGTTCCAATTCATTTTCTTTTAAGGAAATATATGTTTAAAGTTGAAACTTTGTTTTACTGTGACGTTAAAATTTACTGCAATCAATTTCTCATCACCTACATTTCCTGAGAACTGGCTATAGAATTATATGTAGCTTTGTTAGCACAACAGAAAGCAAAGTTACGATTTTTGGATTAACAGTATGAAGTGTATATGTGCATCAGAATATATATTTTGCTATAGGTAATATTACTTTGAATTTGTGATGTTAAATTAGGTTATTTTATACTTAGGCTTACAAAATTTATGTTTGAGGGCCATGTATGTAATTTTGAACTTTTGTTTTGTATTAAATACAATTACGTGTCTGAAATGTAACATGCATTTTTAAAATTTGTGTTGCAATTTATGTCAATGAAAAATTTAAGGTAATGATTTTTAAGACTGCTATAAAGCTAAAAGTTGAATTATCTTTGAAATGTGCAATTTTATTCCTTCATTGTGGAAAAACAAGTTCTATCCAATATATAATTTTAAAATTTTGTTTTCATAATTCATGAATTATTTAATTTTTTAATTCTTCTTTTCAGGGAAAGGAATATCCAGATCTTGTTTGTTTTCTCCAAAAAATGACAACAAAAAAGTTACTGATACAGAGACAAATGCTTGCTGCTGCTGGACTTGCAATGAAGATTTGCTAAGATTACAGGTTTTTCTAATAATCTGATTTAAACTATGCAAAGCTTTTTTACACTGTGTATTTATTTTTCTAGAAAAGCTCCAAATACTAAAAAAAATAATCATGTACGACTGATCTTAATATAACTTGCATTTGTCCAAAGTTAATATCGAAGCAATTTTTATATGGAGGTTATTGTTCTCATTACAAAGAAAGCAAAGTAGTGCACCATTATTGGTTAATTCAATATCTAATACTTATTGCATGTATGTAGGCAAAAAATTATGATTTTCACTATGAAAAGTGTAATAACATCAACAATTGCTTCATTGCTCATGCAATGCTTTGATGAAATAAGTATGAATTTATGAAAGCACTTTGTAATACTGCAGTTCTTTGGTGGAATAAAGCAATTTTATTCTTCTTCCGCACCTTAAAACTACATTAAAAATATTTAAGTGTACTTATGTATGCTACACATGGCAAACGTCGCATAGCATTCAGCAATACTCAAGGTTTATTTTGTTGTATAGAGATATGTCTGAAATAGCCCTATCAATTATTTAAAATATTGAGAAGTGCCATGTTTTCCCCTATATCTTGATAAGTGAAATAAATGGTTTTAAGACTCTCTGTTGCTTTTAAGTAATGAGAATTCAATGCATTGTATCATCAAGAGGGAGGGCCAACTACTCTCCCACCTACATGTCTGGGAGCTTTGTCGCTTATAAATTACATAGAGTACAATTAATGAACTGTTAGAGATATGAGAGAGAACTCTAAAATTTATTTCCAGTAAATGCACAGCAATGCATAAGGAATTTAGAGTAAGAGCCATTTCATTTTACTATACTACGAGAAGTTGTGTGTCTGGTGTGGTGTTGTCGCCCCATCGGTAGCGTGAAAACTGTACGAATCGTGCTCATGGAGAAGACATCCAACAGCTAAGATATTTAAATTCTTGTTATCCCAAGAACAGTAAGAAAATTATACAGTATTTACATCGGCACATTAACATCATTACATTAATACATAAAAGTATGTATAACACAGTCCAGCGTGGTGAACAAGCCTCACCCGCTGCTTCTCTCTCTATAACCGTTGTCTCCAATGTCTCTGCAGTCCAAAAGTTACCCAATGGTAAAAGTCAAAAACCAATCAGAGATCATCTGGTAGAACACCACCTGCAGAGGTCGCTCTATTTCACTTGTTCTTCTCAAATCGTCGTAAAGTGTGTGGCAAAAGCAGCTGGCGTCAAACACTAACCAATCAGAATGTATATTCGGCAGACACAATGGATATATATTCTGATGACACAATGGATATATATTCTGATGACACAATGGATATATATTCTGATGACACAATGGATATATATTCTGATGACACAATGGATATATATTCTGATGACACAATGGATATATATTCTGATGACACAATGGAGAGGGCACCTGCCCTGCAAGTGACCCTTCCTAAAGGTCAAGCACAACAGAGCTTCTCATGATGTCACTCTGATTAAATAAAAGATCCTACTATGAGAGGCTTTTGTTAAGCTACTGCAGATCTTGCTAGTGTTTTTGTGGTAAAACGTACTTTTGTGCATATTCCATGTTACGTGACAATCATCATCTTCCAGTGGTGTGTTTGTATATACTGAATTTCCCTCTCATCCAAGAGTGAATGCTACAAGGGAAATATTTTTGACAGTGGTTGTTTTAATGGTGCACTTGCTAGATATCCGAATTAACCATAGTCAACAGGCTCCAATACCTATAATGAATTGTTAAGCTTTCGTTCAACTTCATTTAATTCTTGTTACTCATTTTTCTTTAACATTATTTGATTTATTTTAGTCCCTTCTATCTTACTTGGGGCCGTCTGAGGAGATCAAGGGAGTAGTTCTTGAATTTTTGTGTTCTGCTAAGGAGAAGATGCCAAATTGGCTGAGCCTGGAAGTCATATGCTCAAATGAGTCTCGTGCAATAAAGACGCTGATAGGCATGACACCTAAGGCTCTCTTACCATATGCGAATGAAACCTTTCAAGGCGATGAAAAGAAAGTGAGTGTTTTGTTTCAGGGCTGTTTCTAGTTTGACAATAAAATTCTAGCTAAAATTGAACTCTCTCAATTTCTGTCTGCATAGCTACTCAGCCTAGTTTTTCTGCTTCATTGTTTAAGTTTGGCATTCTTTTTCATTTAAATATCGTCGACTTGCAAGTGAAGCACACAAAGTCAAAAGTTTCAAATATGAGGGTTTTTTAGTTTTTCTAGTCTAGAATGTGCTGGTCTTTAGCTTAATGAAGTTCACTAGGTCATATTTTCCTTTGTATAAATTATTATATTTCTTGAGAGCACTCTTAGTGAGTTGAAGTTTATCCATATTGTTTCCTCAAAACTGTTTTTTGTCCTGGTGTGTTTCACTTGTTAGCCAATGTTATGCAGGAGTGTTGATAAAAATAAAATAATTGGCTTTACTGAGGAGCAATTCAGTTTAAAATCCCCTTTACACATTATTATCTGTATGGAAATGCTTTGTTTAAAGCATAAATTAAAGTCCTATTTAAGACCCTGATACATTACATTTTATATTTCCAAAGTCAAAATGATGACTTAATTACTTGCATTGAATTAATACCTCAGAAGAAGTTGCTATGATGCAGTGAATGACAAAGAAGTTGTGAATCCATATTATTGTCTTTGGTCAAAAATAGGTCATTTTAAAACTGAAAGAGCATTTGAGAGAGCTTGTTGGCACCTTCAATTGCTGTAGTATTTTTTGAAAAAGGCGCTAAAACTAATTTTCTTTCTAAATAAAAAGTTCTACTGGTATCCACTGAATTTTTCATGTAAATGCATCGAAAGTATAAAATTTTCAAGTTTTTAAAACGTTTTCTAATGTTTAAAATTTATTAGCAATGCCAGTAACTCAGGAAGAAGCAAGAGTGCTCATAACCTGTTAGCAAACTTGGAATACAGAACATCTACAGAATGAGAAGTCTGCCATATTATTTAAGACATCCTAGTCCTTAAAAGTTAATAAATTACTTATAAGCAGATAGTTTTCAAGGTTCAATACTATGTTAAATGAAGCACTGAACTGTAAAAATCGTATAATCTAGCTTGTTAATTCTAATTTCATTTATATCATACAGTTTGATACTGTGCAGATTTTCCTGATTTGGTGTTTTTGTCAGGAATAAATATTTGAAATTAAATTAGGATTATGATATACCTGTTAGAGAATTGTCATTAAACAGTTTACTCTTTGATAATTTATTTTCGTTGCTTTTTTTCATTTAGTGGTCTATGCTCTTTACATTTTTGCATGAGCATATGAAGAATATTCCTGATGATCACCCAAATGTAGAGGTTTATTCTCAAACTTTTCATGGTAAGTAATTTCCTTTTTTTTTTTTTTGTCTATTTTTTCTGGTATTTTGTGCTTGCCTCTTTTAGTTCTATACATATCTAAAAATTGTATCAATTTTGCTTTTTTAAATTTTTACAAAATCAATTTATTTCTTCTACTTTATATTCTACTTTTAGAGAGCTTAATTCAAAAAAGAAGCATACAATATTTACCAGCATAACATTGCTAACTGGGGATGCTAAGTTTGGGTAAAAAGAAAAAATAATCAAAGGCCATTCGTCATTTTCTTCAGACTTTGCAATCTAACTGGCCCTTGTGTAACAAAACCCGATCATAGAGCAACAAACGATTTGCTACTGTTGTTTATGTGCAAAGACAACACAATAAAATCTTTTAAAGCAATTAAGTCATGCTTTCATGAATTGAAAACTCATTTGCCGAGGAACTCTATTCTTTTATTAACATATAAGGAATGCAGATTGCAACGAACTTTTGAGAATACCAAATGCAAACTGAATTTTATGGGACGCCAAACGTTGAACACTTTTTGACTGCACACTGATTCACGTCATTCTTCCAAATTTCCAGTTAAGCTCAGCTGTTGCCTCGTCATCTGAACTGTAGTTAAAAATTACGAGGTGTTCTCCTTGAATCTTTCACTTGGGGATTGACCCCGGACAGTCGTCAATAGCCCATTACATTGATCTAGTATGATGTTAATTAAAATACATATGTACCTATCTACCAAAGTTGCACATTCCATGTACACAATGGTCTTTGTCCAGCAGATGGGACTGCATTCCTTTCCAGATCAGCAGGCTCCTCAAACTCATGAAGACTGGAATCATTTGTGGTCTCGATAGTTGTTTGAGTTGGGATGCAAGAATTTATGTTCCGATTGGTGGAATGGAAACTGGAAGCGGCGATTCTTTTATCTTTAAGGGCACTTTGACATACAGGGTAACACTGTGTCAAGCTTGATTGAAATGACGTAATATCTGCATGTGATCATAACATTACCCCTCCAACTGGCGAGTTTCTAAATGTATAGCAAGTTGCTATCGGAATGGTAGCAAATGGTGCCCCTGAATCTAATTCCTTTGGCAGTGTAGAGCCCAATCTTGGTTACTCAATAGATTGGCTAACTGTCTAGATCCTGATGGCAGTCTTACAAAGGTGGGAAAATGAGAAAAGAGTGATATTCCATGCTCAAGGAGACCAACTGCACTTATTATCTTGACTGGATGGGTTTAGGGATTAGGATGAAGATTGTGCATGACAAACACCTTTAATCAATAAGATATCATTTAAAGCTAAAAAGATCAAGCATCCAGTTAAAATTAAGGACATTAAAATGGAAATTGACCTCACTCATATTTGATAGAAAAATCCTTGTTTCTACCATAGATTTTATCCATTCAGTCTCAATTTTTAGTGGCTCACTGGGTTTGCCTGTTGCCCTAGCAAGTTGGTGACACAAATTCAGTTCTTTTAACTTTTGCTCTGAGTATATTTCTCTCTTCTGTTCTCTCTGAATGTAAAGACTTTCATTGTGTATTTATGTCCTTTACTTGATGGTGTTTGTCTTAGGTTTGACACAGTGTGGTCAAACAGCTTATGCACCACATAAAATTGAACCTATCGATGAGTTAAAAAAAAATTTCAATACATAGTAGATGCTTGGCTTTTGGATTTACATAGGCATGCACTTATATTTATTCATTGATAAATGTGTAAGTGTAAATTCTGATTTTATTTTCATGATAAAGCCCCTTTTAGCATCTAACAGTTTATTTTTTCGTATGTTTCTAATGCAGACTTGTTTCCTTCTAGCTGTCCTTGCACATTTAGCAGAGACGATAAAACCTGTTGAATTGCTGGCGCTGCTGCCACAGGGTGAAAACCCAAACTTCTCCCCACATGTGAGGCGATGTGTGGAGAAACATCAGGCAAACCTACTAAAGACAAAGATTGTATCTTTGGGTCAAGAAATAAAATCCATGATGCTCAGTTAGTAGTTAAGTGTGTGAAATCATACCTAACTCTATGCAAATGATCCACACAGGATCATAAGTAACTTAATATCCTGCCAAAAAGTAAAGAAAATGTATACTTTGGAATAACTTATGTTTTGAAACTCTTTATCTAGTCCATCAAACAAAAATTTCCTTGCTTAATCATTTTGTAACCAGACATGTGTCAACCAGGTCCTGGATTTTGTTAACTTAAAAAGTATATTAAAGTGACCTAAAATGTTAATTGATATACTTTTATTTGGTAAAATATTTACAATTTGAGATGAATGGTCTCTAAATAAAAGATGTTTTTTAACACACACTTATGTTTTGGGGCATTAAAAATCACATTTTTGAAAGAAGGTATTAAAAGTCAGTGTTTCTCACAAGTTTGGATACTCTTTTTAACAATTTAATTCATAATAAACCTAATTTGAAAGCCTTAAAGTTTTCTTAAGAGAAATATTGCAAGGTTGCAATTAGGAAATACTTATTGACTAGTAATTATACCTCTGCAAGCAGTCGGGTTGTGCTTGAACTGATACCGTTGCTCACACTACAACTTTGGAAACATGGCTGTGGATGTTTTTGCATAATGGGATTGTTTTGAGTAGTATTAGCATTAACAACTTGATCCTGGTTAATCTCTTGAAGATCAAAACCAAATTGTGAGCTGTTCTTCTATCAAGACTAGATATCCCTATCACCCTTCCTGCTCTTTCTTGTGTCATCCACCCACTATAGGAAAGCGTATAAAAGTTTTGCTTTGCAATAAAGGATAGACCATGGTCTGTTTTTTGCAAAAGAAACCGGTAGATTCATTTGTAATTGTTTTTGAGTGGAAGCAAAACAGCATATGAAAGATGGTAAACCTGATAATGTTTCGACAAAAATGTTATAAAACCAGGATTAAACTAAAACTGTATCATGACTACGACAAGCAATGGAAAGGTGAGATTTTCTGCTGTTCTCAATCTTTGTAACTAAGAGTATCTTTAGGCTAAATCGTCTCAAAAATTATTTTTAGTTTGGTGACTTTAAATGGAAATTCACCAAGGTCAACGAAATTTAAATTTCCCAAATGTTTTAACCAATAGTACTGATCCTTGTTTTAGTTACAATTAATGTTTTCTGTTTCATCGTTGGGGAAAATGTTTTTATGACTGGCCTAATAGTATAAAAAAGTTTGAACATTCCGAGTGCTTCTACGAGATGTGCATGTAACAGTGGATATAGCACTTTTCTTTCAAAAGTGTAATTGTTAACTAAACTACAAGCTACTCTAAAGGCTTCTTTCTATTTCTAGTCCACCCAGCATGTTTTGAAGTCCCTGGGCCAATGATGTAACTAACTGATGGGGTTACTAAAACTACAACTAAACAAACCTTTATGAAGACTTATTTTGCTACTATTTTAAAAATGTATGCTTAAAGCTGCTATTCCACAAGTCCTTTGACTGTGGTTAATAACTTACAAAACAGCCAAACGATGCCTTAAAATCTCAAAAAGGGCCTGAAAACCAAAGAGACACTGAAAAATGTCCTAAAATGTTATGACCTAAATGTGACCTCTACTTATCTACAATCTGGAAATTGCAAATGGAATTTGATTCTATACAGGTATTGCTACAAAGTACTAACTGAAAAGTGACACATTAACGAAATCTGGGCTCTCGTGATGACTGTCCTGGTAGTTTTTAAAAATTATAGTGAACTTAGAAGCCTTTGTAAGTTCCTTTTTACAGTAGCAAATGGAATAGACTGACAATTGATTTTCGAAAAGCTATCCCGTTAACAACAATGAGAACGCTGTGGCCTCGTATCAGTTTCAAAAAATGTGAATAGCACATTGTTTTATCGAAACACATAACACAACATTGTCACTACAATGTGATTGGTAGAAAGAAAATGTATATGATTACCAAAATTCCACAAATGAATTTAATCTCAAAATGTAGCTGATTAAGAATTTCTTTTCTTCTCTTTTTTGATACATGAAACTGTTATTATGATTCTTGTCTACCAGTGGTATATACTAAACAGTAGGTTTTAAGGTCTTGACTGAATTGTTTCAGTGCTTACGCACATTTAAAATGCATTGTGTAAATTCAGTTTCATAAGAATTGAATATATAAAATTAGATTTTTCGTCAATTTCTTCTGCAGAAAAATCAAGTAGTGAATTTATTTATCAGTGTGATGTGAATTATTCTCACATTTTATCATCCATAAAAAACATTACCATTTGTGAAATAAATTGTGAATTTATTTATAAATTTCTATCTTCCAGTGCAAGAAATCTTTGCTTTGTTTACATTATTTTTTCTATTCTGTTTTACTGATATTGATAATCTCGAAATTATAGGTCAATACAATCAACATAAGTTATTGTAATTTAATTTTTATTTTACATTAACATATATTTGGAATTCTTTGAATCAATTAAAAGAATTCATATCTTAACTTTACAGAGGGCAGCAGATCTAAAAATTTTGAAGTAGATGCTCTGTATTTCTGTTAAATAGTAATATTTTTAATTCCAGATTAAAACCATAAAATGCATGTTTATTTCGATTTAAAGCATTCAGCTGACTAAGCTGAAGTTTCTAGGTAAAACAATTTGTATGTTTTACTTAGATGATAATTTATATGGGTAATTCTATTACTACACGAACCTGTTTCAGTTGTATTATTACTTTTGAACCAGTTTTTGCTTAATTTTCTTATAAATGGATGTAATGCATCAAATATACCTGCCTAGCTTGGTTACTAGGAGGATTTTAATTTTTACTCATGTATAATGTTACAATGCCTTTGTTGCTTAAATTTTTTTTTTTAATCAAAATATTTTATTTTAAATTAAAATTATCATGCATACATGGAAAAATGTACTTCATACAGTATTACTTTTATTTGGTCAGATGTGTATGCTACCCTTTATATATCTTTTCTGGATGTTTTGATAAGTACTATTTTTTTTTTTAATATGTACAAATCCATGTTATTTTGTTTGAATGTGAATTTTTAAATAAGTCATTTCACTAGCATTTTTGTTGGAGAACCAGGAAACAAATTTATAGATTATCTTGTTTGCATCAGTAAGTTTGTGCTACTACTTTTGTTCTGAAAAAAACTTGCTATTTTAAATTATATTGATCTTTTATGTTTCGATAAATTATGCCACATTCTGTAAATGAAGTACGATATTTTAGTGCATTGCAAATTAAGTTTTGGTAAGTGCCTTCTACATTTTGAAATTGATAGATGCTTGTATAATTTTCTATATGTTTTGGTAGTAATTCAAGGTTTTCTCAGACAATGCCATTTTAAAATAACCATTTCATCATAAAAATTAGATTACAACACATTTCAATTTGATTTGTAGAAATAAAAAATTTGTACAAAATTTATTTACAGTATTATTTTTTAAGTGTTGTATATGTTTCACACAAATTTTTGTTGAAATTTTATTTTTACTACTTATTTTATTTTTGTTTTTCGATTTTATAGGTCTACTTAATTTACATACTGCTATGTAAAGTTCGTATGTATTGGTTAATGTTTTTGTTAATATTTGGTGATAAATAAAATATAATTTTGAAAACTGCTTATTACTTGCAAAATTGAAACAAACACTCCATAACATCTCAATATGAATAATGACAACACAGGTAATTCACTCTTAGTTTTCATTTAATTCATTCTCTGACCCTTTAAAATGAAATTTAAGGTATGGTTTATCACACACACCTTAATGTCCATGAAATGTTACAATTGGTACCGGAAATTCAAGCATTAATCTTTAGACTATAGATATAACTGACACGATTCTTATAACTTTTAAGGTACAACAGCTGTATCAGGCATAGTCTAAATTCTTTATTGCCATGATTCTTATAACTTTCAAGGTACAACTGCTATACTGGCCATACTCGAAATTCTTTCTTGGCACGATCAAGGTATAACTGCTGTACCGGCCGTAGTCTAAAGGTTAATAGCACCTAAACACTTTACCTCCAATTGCCAAAATGTTCGCAAATGAAATTTTAAGTTTATTTTGCTTTTGTGGGTGTTTATAAAGCTTAATGTAAAAAAATTAGCTTATGGGCCCCTTGACTTTGGAATTTGCTCCTGTATAAAAGTAGAACTTTTGCTCATGGTCTGTTCCTCCACCACATTCGTGGTATCTTTCAAAGTACCCTGGACTGTTAGTGCATTTTAAAAGTCCAAGACTGCTCAGGTGAGACTTGTGAGAGGAATTAAGAACTTTTCAACTTGTCTGTGATCTGCAACTCCTTCCTATATTTTAGATTGTATCAGTATTTCTGGGACAGCTCCTGAATGAACAACTCGTCTCATAAAACATGGTTTTTGGGACTTGATCTAGATTATACCATGACCAAGGGGATTAATAACCTGACAAAAGATCGTTGGAAGGAAAAATAAGCGGATCGATGAGATTTGCACCAAACAAGCAAATAAATACTGGTTTTAAAAAAGTGGTTATTTGGTACAAAACTTGTCAAAACAGATTTTATAGGTGCAAAATATGACTAACTGCCACCAATCCTAGGTCCAAGTAAAAACATTAAATTAAAAATGTAACAAAAATCACCGAATTGTTTCTGTAACGTGAATTTATGAAAAATCTAATTTGATATTTACTAAATGTGAGGCATTAAGCTAATCTTTTGCAACGGCTTGTGTTCTTTATTTAAGAGTAGTGGAACAAGGATTAATTCACATTTGTGTGCATTTGTAATGCATACATTCCTGTTCCATTTTTTCATAAACTTTGATAAGAAATTACTAATTGAAAATGTTATTTCATCAAAAACGTAAAACGTTCTTAAATAAAATTTCCTTTTTAAAACAGCATTAACACTGAAATATCTAAAGAAATTGTTCGATACACATCAAGTATACTTGATGCTCGCGATAGGTATGCCTTTGAACTGCTAAGAATATACACTGCTGGTCACCCAAATTGCAACATCAAGAAAGACAAGAGATATCACAACAAAATTTATTTTGTAGATAACATGTTGACCAAGTATCAAATGATTAAATTTATAGACTTCTGTGAAGTGTGGTTCCTGCCAAAATTAGTAGCCAGAGTAGCCGCCATTGTTGGAGATCACCGCTGCCACACGCCTCGGCATTGATTCAAAGAGACTTGGGATGTGTTCTTGGGGTACAGCAGACCAAACAGCTTCCACGCGTTGCCAAAGTAGATCTGGTGTGGCAGCTGGGTCAATCGTTGAGCAACCATGGATCACATGTTTTCTATCGGCGAAAGATCCGGAGAGCGAGCTGGCCAGGGAAGCAATTCAATCTGGCAATTGACGAAGAACCCTTAGACAATGCGTGCCACGTGTGGTCGCGCATTATCCTGTTGAAATATGGCTGTGAGAAAACCCTGAAGGTAAGGAAGGACAATTGGCTCCAACACCTCGGAGATGTAGCGCTGACTGTTTAAAGTACCGGCAATGCGTACAAGAGGAGTGCGAGAGTGATATCCAATACCCCCCCCACACCATAATACCCGGTGCAGGACCAGTGTGGCGGTGCATAACGCAGCTGTTCAGCATCCTCTCTCCACTGTGTCTCCAGACTCGAATCCGACCATCGTGGTGTTGCAGACAGAAGCGTGACTCGTCAGTAACGACAATTTCATTCCATTCTGCCGTCCACATCCTTCTTTCATCGCACCATTGGCGGCTGAGACGTCTGTGGTTCTGCTTCAAGGGTAGACGAAGCAATGAACGCCTTGCAGACAGACCACTCTGCTGTAAACGGCGTCGAATGGTACGCCCAGACACTGGATGATGCGTTACAGACTGAATGTGCTGTGCTATGGTTCGTGATGTGGCTGAGCGATCCTTCACTGTCATACGCACAATATGCCTGTCATCACGTGAAGTGGTGCACTGAGGTGGATGCGATCGAACACGTCGGTTCATCGTATCCTCCTGCATCCAACGATCACATATCCACATTACAGTTGTTTGGTTTCGTCCAACACGACTACCGATTTCCCTGAAAGATAATCCACAATCTCGGTAGGCCACTATCCTTCCTCTGTCGAACTCGGATACTTGATCAAAAGATGATCGCTGTTTTCTAGGAGGCATAATTGATCGTTTTTTTGAAAAAACCACAAGAAAAACACAATTGCCGTACTTGAAATCGTCGAAATCTCCAAGCCTTAAAAAGCGCTTTGAAGTGGCGCCACAGGCGTGCGTGATGTCCGTCTGCGCTGAAATTTTAATCATTTCCATATCTCACCTCCGCTAATGCATGTTGTAAATTTCATATTATTTGCATGCTTCCTTCAGGGTGTTGCATTTACGGTGGCCAGCAGTGTATGTTTATTTATTACATCCTGGTCACTTCATTTTTCTTAGAATTCGTTTTCTAATTGTTAAGTGAATCTGCTCCAAACCTTCCTATCAGAAAAATATGTATTAGAAACAGACTATTTTCCAGTTGGGGGAAATTATATACTTTAAAGATGGATATTATTTATTGTGAAGATTAAAATTTTTAATGACTCGGCTCTCAGTTCTATTACAAATTTAATAGATGTAATAAAAGCTTTTGTTCTTTTAGATGGTGTAATTTTTATTCTTATAAAATTTACATTGTCTCAGGAAATTAATAATTGTACCAATATACCTCTTACCCAAAAATTAATTTTATTTTTACTTTGATGGACACAGTCTGATGCTCGTAATAAATAAGCACACGTGGAGAAGAAGATTTTTGATGGTTAAGCAATAGCAGGACGGAAAATAGATATACAGTATCTACATAACTGCATTTTAGAAAAATAAATTGTTATGAATACTGCAAATGAATTTAGTTAAAGCAAAAAGAGCCTTCCATTGTCATTATTTTAATACTAAATCATAAAAAAATATTTAAATAAGCAGCAAAAAGAAATGTCATACTGGAATGGCTATGTCTTGACAATAAATAAGTAGATTCCTTATATATCAGTACTTTTAGATCGACCAAGACATGGTTGTTCGTAGTAGAGTGTTCGTAGTGGTTCGGAATCAGCTACCTTTAAGACCGTGAGTCATAAAATCCAACCCAATTACTGGTATTAACCCCAATCTAAAAACTTTAAGAAAGATGGTGCTAAAACTCAAATCCTGGATCCACTTTCACTATCCAAGCTGAATGTGTTTTTAGAAAGAAAACACAGCTGGAATATTGATTTCTTTTAGGGAAGCAGGTGATGGAAAATAACCAAAATTTGATCTTCGAAAATATCAGTCCCCTTTTCTACAGTGATTGCTTTGTCTAAGCAATAAATATATTTCCCAAAAACATGTTTTCTCGTCCTCAAGAATCTGGGTAAGAAATGAACACAGGAACAAATATTTTAAGCGGTCTAATTAGACCCATAGCGAAAAATGACAGTAATGAGAAATCAAAACCAAAACTGCACACGCGAAAACTTTTTAATTTGCTCAAAAGGGAGAAAAATTTCTCTGAAAAACAAAGGGAATACAACCCTATTCTTAGCAGACAGGCCTGTAGTGAGTGCTAATCATGTCAAATTTCGCAAGAATCCTGAAATTGTTTTTGGGTGTTGATTAACAACCTATGCGTTATCAACATGGTGATTACTGTCGGAACTTACGGGTTCAATTCCCAAACGCTACGCGATGTAATATACAATGTTTTTGCACAAAGTAAACACTTTTCTAGTTTCTTCATTACTTTCTGGAAACGAAAGTATTTTCTTGATGAAATTACGCTTAGAAAACGAAATTCTATATAGGATATTAATACCAATCATTTTTCTTTGTGTTCAACCAATCATAAGAAACGTTTCCTTTTCAAGTAACCAATCATAGCAAGCGTTTTTTATTGTGATTCCGATTACCGATATATGTTTACATATTTTGATACGAATATCGTAATATTACATATTTCTTATCGATGCAAAAAGTGAGTGAGTGAGTAAACTGAACTGTGAGATCGAGATGACTGAGCTCTGCTGCTTCTGCTATGTGTTAAGAGTTGGATTGGGAGAATGAAACTTCAATACTTTTATCTGGATCATTAAAGTGTTTGCGAATGACAAACGTAAGATGTGGGTTATTCATCTGTTATTAAAGCGAGATTGAACGGGCCAAGTTTCGTTTGTGTTAATTGTGTTCATCTTTATTGTCGACGCTAGTTTTGGAGTTACTTGTTTTTTGTAAGTATGCTATCATTCTTACATCTAGTATATTTATTTTTTCTCGATAAAAAATTTTCTTGAATGAAAAACAGGTTGTAATATGTTTCAGTTGTATTTGTGTGAAACGAATCCTCAGTTAGAATGAAGTTTTCAATATTGATAACCGATCGGTTGAATTCTCGGGTATGTTTACATATTTAAAAAAATCACCGATGGTTTGCCAAATGTTTGTTTGGAGAAGCATTTTAGGTGATTGTTTTTCGTCACAACCATAATTTTCCTTTCTTGCGATTGAATCGATAAAAACATTTTTGTTTACTGCGCTCCCGTCTGTATAACTTTTAGCGTATAATTATATTTTTTGGTAAAATAAATTTCGTCGATGTGTTCAATATCTGTGAAGCTGCAGGATTACGTTAACATAGAGGAATACATGTTTTAGTTTCACGTGGGAGGTTTATTGTGTTTACATTTTAAATTGTTTCTAAATCTATCGAATGTTTTACAAATGATCAATCTATCGTCTGCAATACTTTTCTGATAGATTTTGTACTTTGATTCATCTTTGATATATTTACAGATTCGTTTATATACGTATTTGTCATGTATATTGCGTACGAAATAATCAGTTCACTATATTTGCAAATGTTAGTGTTCATTATTATTTTTTAAATTTTGCATAAAATGTAAAATTTTAATTTTAGAATAGTAAGTTTTTTCTTTAACAAATTTTGATTGGTTAATTTTTCTCATTTTAATCTTTATCAGCAAAGAATTTGTACATTGGTATTGTCAATTGTTTTTATGTTGTAAAAATAAATGAGATAATTTCGAAAAGAACAGGACATGTCCAACAATGTAAAAAGATATTTATTTACTTCTGCATAAAACATACAATTATGCTACAAAATTTTCCGAATTTCTTCATATGAGTTAAATTTTTTAATATAGCACCCAATCTGTGAATGTTTAGTGCATGTATCTCAATTCGGTCAATTTTAGTCATCTCACACTGCAAAGGGTTCTATTTGGGTTGATAAAATGGAGTATAATAGTAAGTAGCTATTCAAGTTTTGAATGATTTCCATATTTGCTGGTCTAGCTGAAAGAAATCAAAAAGGCATTCATACTTTTTCATGCATGAAAACATAGTGTTGCTAAGTTTCCTTAACCTTCATTCTTAATACAATTACACATAGGAAGATTTGAGAAAAACTTGGAAGCATTTTAAAAATTCATGTTGAATGTCTGACCATTTCACAGGTTTTAGCATGCTGATTATCTTGAGTTTTGTGAATTTACTCTAATCGATTGATTTCTCTACTCCAAAATATTTATTTGCTTTGTTATACTCTTGTTATTTTCCCTTTATTTATGTTTTATGCTACTCCCTAGTGCAATGTAAAGCAAAAAGTTATGAGAGACCCTAGTCCCTAATAGTTGGTGCTTTTGACTTTAAAACAAATATCTAACTATGATTCAAATCAAGGTTAAGGGTATGGGAATCAGGAAATATAGTTTGTCTCATTTATTTGAATTTTGACACTACTCAATTATTTTTTTACAATCATTTACAATATCATAAATTTCAGTTTAAAGAAGTTTTCGAAAAAATCAGACTGGTACTCCTGGTTTCTTTTTTTTAAGTTTTATCTGCTGTTTCTATGAAATGTCAAAATTAGTTTTTAAACACAGTAAAAATTCTAAACTTTTAAACTACTGCAATAAATCAGATTAATTCAATTTTTATTTTTTAGTTAAAATATTTTGGTTCCAAATGACACTTTCTAAAAAATTTTTTTGGGTTTTCATCAAATTATTTTAATTGAAGACCTAGATACACTTTTGAGAACGTTTCAAAGTCAAGTAATAGATGAGTGCTTGTTTGAGAAAAATCATCTCAACATTATTTTTTATGAAATCATGAGAAACTGATAGTTAGTTACCTTTACATCATGAATGAATATAGGAAAGAATAATGCTATAAAATGTAAAGACATGCTTAGTAAGAAATCTAACAATCATGCTATTGAATTAAAGTAATAGTTGTCTGGAAAAACCAACATTAGAAAATGACATGCTTACAAGCTTCTCTGCTTAAGCCTTAGTTTTATTGTTAAGTGTGATTAAATTTTGCAAAATTAATGTTCTAAATTAACAATAGTGCCATGTGCAATAAAAAATTTCATTTTGATTGTGTTTTTTTAACCCGGTTGTCACTTTTGAAGCCCAATTTCTCTATATTTTTGGCATATTTTAAAATACTTAAATCCTCAATATATAACTCCCCTGAAATCCCAGAAGTAGAAGAAAATGACAAAAGTGGAGAATGCATATGCTTTGTTCTAAACCGAATTGCAGTAAACAGTGTTCCTGAAAGAAATTTCCAGAATGAACCACAGTTGAATGTTTACTTTAGCCATCTGTTGATCCTTGTTTGTTATTAGTTGTACGACTTGAAAGTATTAATCAAATAAAATTTTACTTTTATAGAAATTGAGAGAAAGTAAAAATTGAACCCCTAACACACACACAAAATTCAAATTAAAGAGACTCGAACATCAATGCTAGTCGGGTGTGTGTGTTGTGTGCTAATCACTCCATGTAAACAAAATAAATTTGAAATTGCATCCAAGTAGAACGTTTTTGACAATTGAGGAAATATGTGTGCTTAATTTTCAACACCAGGCTTAAAATCTTAAAAATTGATGTTAGCCATACTCCCTTGAAACTTCGTCCTAGTCTAGAGTAGAGTTCATTCAGAAAATTGTAAGACATCAGCCAACTACTTAATGAACCAAATTACAATAATGAACCAACTTGACAACCAAATTCCTGTATGTGTGTAGATCTTTATCTTTTATCAAGTGACCTTTTCCTGACCTGAAAGCAGCGACTTAATGATTTTGCCATGATCCTTCCATCTCATAAGGGCTTTATCTTGTATATCTTTCGACGTGTTTGTCATTTGTGCGCAGCTTGTTAATTAACGATTGTTTTCCTCTTCACCACTTTGCAGATGTTTTGGAAGGTGATCTTCCAATGTTGGTGAAATGTGACCATTGCCTCATGCACTCGAAGTTTTTTGAAGAGTGAACAAAAATTGACGAGAGAAACTTTTCTTTGTTATGATTGATTCGAAGTGATAGGCCATGTTCATATAAGGCATTTCAATGCATGTATGGTAAGGCTAGCGAGGTCTCGCCATTAAATTATGTTTATTTATTCCTCTAATTCAAGTAATCTTTGCAAACTTGAAAAGCAGGGACCCTGATAGCCTCGCCAAACGCACATTTTGCGCACCTCATGTGAACTGAGCTATGTCCTTCAATTTTGGTAGTTTTCAATTTTTGACAATAATGGGATGGATTTAGTCAAACGGCGGATGCAGAATTGAAATTCATGAGTTGGTAAACAACTTGCACGTCATTCATCTTTTCCCAAAGCGTTCTTTCTCACGCAGAGCTAACATAACTTTTTTACAGAAGCTTAATTTATTCAATTCATGCCAAGTTTGTTTGGCAGTTTGATTTGTCCTATGGTGGAAATTATGTCAATCTCGGTGATGGGGAGGGATTGGGACAAGTAAAACACCAGTTGATTCATTTACAGCGATGTTATGCGGTAGTTTTTGTTTTTGCATTTCACATCGGTACATAGTCTGGCTCACACAAAAAGGCATTTGGATCACGTGGGTTTGGCAAACAAAGCGCTTCCACAGCTGGCGTCATAAGCACGAAAGAGTGGTGTTCTCGTCATTTGACCGGGGTTTTAAAATACCAGGCAATTTGATCCCGGACCATAGCTAATAGCCCGTTGTGTTGCTTCAGTTTTGTGTTGATTAACTACCTGCCTACCCAATGACTTTTCACACCTGTTCAAAAATCGACTGATCCAAGATCTGCTGGGTTCCAGAACATTTTTCAGTTCTAGTATGGTCGGATTCACATTGTTTTGATAATCTACCACTAGAACTACTTCCTAAACTATATCTTGGTGGCAGGTGCTTTAAAAACGGGACTAGACACTACGTGGCTAGCCCGGCGTTGCCTGTGCCCGTGGTGCAAACCATGGGCAACGTCGCGATGTAAGGTATTAATCTGGTGTAAAATTTTCCGCAGATTTCAAATCCGTTGAAATTTTTAATTCAATTAACGTTAAGTTAAAATTTTTTCTATCCTCTGCTGGAAAATCATTCTTCTTCGCAAAATGAAAGCAGAAACAGAAAAAAAAAATTTCGAACCTTGTAAAAATGTTCCCCGCGATTAAAAAATTTGGCATGGTTGCAAAGGCTGACGGCAAGGTCACGAAGGTAGAAAAAGTTTAGATTCGGGCGTTTCTTCTTTTGTCCGGAGAAACACGTTTGAAGAACCAGGCAGAGAATAAAACTATTAAATTCATTTAAAAATATTCTAGATTGAATTTTTAAATTCGCCGCGACCCAAAAATTGCAAAGGCTGACGGCAAGGTCACGCAGGTAGAAAAAGTTTAGATTCGGGCATTTCTGCTTTTGTCCGGAGAAACACGTTTGAAGAACCAGGCAGAGAATAAAACTATTAAATTCATTTAAAAATATTCTAGATTGAATTTTTAAATTCGCCGCGACCCAAAAATTGCAAAAAATTTGGACTACCTGTGTGCCAAATCTCATTGCTATATAAGTGTCATAGAATCGTCAGGATTTTGCGGCCGCGAAAAAAACAAACAGACAAACACTTCCTTTTATAATATTAGATTCGTTCATTTTGAGCAGGGGTGACTTGGAATGATAATTTTGTTTTCTGCAAATGCTGTCGGTTCAAAGAGGGAGTTGACCAGAATTGATCTCAGTGATAGGGTAAAATGTTAACAGATATATTTTCAATTTGTCATCAAGTGCGAAAATGTGGCAAACTTGAATTCATTTCTTTAAGCATCCCTTGTGTAAAAAAATACGGACCGTTTTTACGGCAACAGACGGGGCCACGGTAGCCTGGTTGGTGGAGTCGCAGATTACCAGTTGAAGGATTGCGAGTTAAAAAAACTTGATCCAACCAAAGATCATCGTTGTGTGTGGTGAGCTGATGCACGTTAATTCGGTCGTGACCTCAACAGTCCTCTCATTGGTGTGGTGTGGAAGTTTCGAGATTGGGTGGTGCCAGGCTCAGGTGTCTACCTCGACATCTGACCGTGGTTCAAAAATACGAGGTATTGTCGTTCTTGTATTTTCCCTTCGGGATTGATCCTGGACTGTTGGAAATAGCCCGTTGTGTTGCTTCAGTGTGACGAAAATTTAATTACCTACAGACATTGGGTCTGGAGTAGTTCGCGTGGTAGACAGTTGCTTACGCATTATATTTGGCAGGTCCAGGCCCCAATCTTAAAAGTATTGGGGAAATTGGGTCCCTGATGTGGGTGTTTGGTTGAAACAACTTACGGAACTCTTTGGTAGTATTGCAATTAATATTTACATATCCCGGTTGGTATTACCCAGCTTACTTAATAAAATTATTAGGAGTAGAAAGTGGTTATGGCCCATCAGTAGTTCACTCCAGTGCCTCCTCACCTCAAAGATATCATCCGGTCCTGTAGTTTGTTCGGCCAATTTTTAATCGCTGTGCTTGTGATTGGTCATCTGTACACGAGCGTTTAAAAAGGAAAGGAAATATCGTGGTGATCAGAGGGTTATTAGGATAGAAGAATAAAAATAAAAAAGACAACTCTTTCATAAAATGCCTTGTTTGTTCCCGAAAAACAAATTTATTTTTACATTATTTCTGAACGAAATATTACTGTTATTAAACGAACGCTGCTTCCCAAATAACCTGCTATTCCTTACAAATTCTAACCTGTTCGTAAGATGTAAGAACGAATAAAGTAAAAAATGAAACCTGCTTATTTTGTGTTGCATATTTATGTTTTGGGATCTAATGTTTTTTCAATTTCGGCAGTGTGGGTCTTGTTATATATAATTTTAATTTCTTTTTGTTTTATTTTTTTATGGCGAGGCAGGCCTCTGTTGTTCTGTACAGATCTCATGTAAATGTAAAGCGAATGGAACATTTTAAATTCTGTGGATCAACAATAGAGAAATTTTGCATGTCGCTTATAGAATCCTCGAGCTTTATTTACATTGTTCGATCTTCTCTAATATTATAAAAGAAAGTGTTTGTTTTTTTCGCGGCCCCAAAATCCTGACGATTCTATGGCACTTCCAGCAATGAAATTTGGCACACAGGTAGACCGAATTTTTTCCTTTTCTTTTGGACGCGGCGAATTTTAAAATTCAATCTAGAACATTTAAAAATGAATTTGATGAAATTTAATTATTATTGTTTTCTTTGGAATGGCAACCGCATAAAGATATGACATTCTAAATTTATTTTTCCCGTTTCCGTTTTCATTTTGAGCAGAGGAATAATTTTCCAGCAAAGGATAAAAAAAAAGTTTTAACTTTAGTTATGTAGCCCCCCCTTGTGTAAAAAAATACGGACCGTTTTTACGGCAACAGACGGGGCCACGGTAGCCTGGTTGGTGGAGTCGCAGATTACCAGTTGAAGGATTGCGAGTTAAAAAAACTTGATCCAACCAAAGATCATCGTTGTGTGTGGTGAGCTGATGCACGTTAATTCGGTCGTGACCTCAACAGTCCTCTCATTGGTGTGGTGTGGAAGTTTCGAGATTGGGTGGTGCCAGGCTCAGGTGTCTACCTCGACATCTGACCGTGGTTCAAAAATACGAGGTATTGTCGTTCTTGTATTTTCCCTTCGGGATTGATCCTGGACTGTTGGAAATAGCCCGTTGTGTTGCTTCAGTGTGACGAAAATTTAATTACCTACAGACATTGGGTCTGGAGTAGTTCGCGTGGTAGACAGTTGCTTACGCATTATATTTGGCAGGTCCAGGCCCCAATCTTAAAAGTATTGGGGAAATTGGGTCCCTGATGTGGGTGTTTGGTTGAAACAACTTACGGAACTCTTTGGTAGTATTGCAATTAATATTTACATATCCCGGTTGGTATTACCCAGCTTACTTAATAAAATTATTAGGAGTAGAAAGTGGTTATGGCCCATCAGTAGTTCACTCCAGTGCCTCCTCACCTCAAAGATATCATCCGGTCCTGTAGTTTGTTCGGCCAATTTTTAATCGCTGTGCTTGTGATTGGTCATCTGTACACGAGCGTTTAAAAAGGAAAGGAAATATCGTGGTGATCAGAGGGTTATTAGGATAGAAGAATAAAAATAAAAAAGACAACTCTTTCATAAAATGCCTTGTTTGTTCCCGAAAAACAAATTTATTTTTACATTATTTCTGAACGAAATATTACTGTTATTAAACGAACGCTGCTTCCCAAATAACCTGCTATTCCTTACAAATTCTAACCTGTTCGTAAGATGTAAGAACGAATAAAGTAAAAAATGAAACCTGCTTATTTTGTGTTGCATATTTATGTTTTGGGATCTAATGTTTTTTCAATTTCGGCAGTGTGGGTCTTGTTATATATAATTTTAATTTCTTTTTGTTTTATTTTTTTATGGCGAGGCAGGCCTCTGTTGTTCTGTACAGATCTCATGTAAATGTAAAGCGAATGGAACATTTTAAATTCTGTGGATCAACAATAGAGAAATTTTGCATGTCGCTTATAGAATCCTCGAGCTTTATTTACATTGTTCGATCTTCTCTAATATTATAAAAGAAAGTGTTTGTTTTTTTCGCGGCCCCAAAATCCTGACGATTCTATGGCACTTCCAGCAATGAAATTTGGCACACAGGTAGACCGAATTTTTTCCTTTTCTTTTGGACGCGGCGAATTTTAAAATTCAATCTAGAACATTTAAAAATGAATTTGATGAAATTTAATTATTATTGTTTTCTTTGGAATGGCAACCGCATAAAGATATGACATTCTAAATTTATTTTTCCCGTTTCCGTTTTCATTTTGAGCAGAGGAATAATTTTCCAGCAAAGGATAAAAAAAAAGTTTTAACTTTAGTTATGTAGCCCCCCCTTGTGTAAAAAAATACGGACCGTTTTTACGGCAACAGACGGGGCCACGGTAGCCTGGTTGGTGGAGTCGCAGATTACCAGTTGAAGGATTGCGAGTTAAAAAAACTTGATCCAACCAAAGATCATCGTTGTGTGTGGTGAGCTGATGCACGTTAATTCGGTCGTGACCTCAACAGTCCTCTCATTGGTGTGGTGTGGAAGTTTCGAGATTGGGTGGTGCCAGGCTCAGGTGTCTACCTCGACATCTGACCGTGGTTCAAAAATACGAGGTATTGTCGTTCTTGTATTTTCCCTTCGGGATTGATCCTGGACTGTTGGAAATAGCCCGTTGTGTTGCTTCAGTGTGACGAAAATTTAATTACCTACAGACATTGGGTCTGGAGTAGTTCGCGTGGTAGACAGTTGCTTACGCATTATATTTGGCAGGTCCAGGCCCCAATCTTAAAAGTATTGGGGAAATTGGGTCCCTGATGTGGGTGTTTGGTTGAAACAACTTACGGAACTCTTTGGTAGTATTGCAATTAATATTTACATATCCCGGTTGGTATTACCCAGCTTACTTAATAAAATTATTAGGAGTAGAAAGTGGTTATGGCCCATCAGTAGTTCACTCCAGTGCCTCCTCACCTCAAAGATATCATCCGGTCCTGTAGTTTGTTCGGCCAATTTTTAATCGCTGTGCTTGTGATTGGTCATCTGTACACGAGCGTTTAAAAAGGAAAGGAAATATCGTGGTGATCAGAGGGTTATTAGGATAGAAGAATAAAAATAAAAAAGACAACTCTTTCATAAAATGCCTTGTTTGTTCCCGAAAAACAAATTTATTTTTACATTATTTCTGAACGAAATATTACTGTTATTAAACGAACGCTGCTTCCCAAATAACCTGCTATTCCTTACAAATTCTAACCTGTTCGTAAGATGTAAGAACGAATAAAGTAAAAAATGAAACCTGCTTATTTTGTGTTGCATATTTATGTTTTGGGATCTAATGTTTTTTCAATTTCGGCAGTGTGGGTCTTGTTATATATAATTTTAATTTCTTTTTGTTTTATTTTTTTATGGCGAGGCAGGCCTCTGTTGTTCTGTACAGATCTCATGTAAATGTAAAGCGAATGGAACATTTTAAATTCTGTGGATCAACAATAGAGAAATTTTGCATGTCGCTTATAGAATCCTCGAGCTTTATTTACATTGTTCGATCTTCTCTAATATTATAAAAGAAAGTGTTTGTTTTTTTCGCGGCCCCAAAATCCTGACGATTCTATGGCACTTCCAGCAATGAAATTTGGCACACAGGTAGACCGAATTTTTTCCTTTTCTTTTGGACGCGGCGAATTTTAAAATTCAATCTAGAACATTTAAAAATGAATTTGATGAAATTTAATTATTATTGTTTTCTTTGGAATGGCAACCGCATAAAGATATGACATTCTAAATTTATTTTTCCCGTTTCCGTTTTCATTTTGAGCAGAGGAATAATTTTCCAGCAAAGGATAAAAAAAAAGTTTTAACTTTAGTTATGTAGCCCCCCCCCCCATCTCCTAGACCGTGAAAGATAGAGCAAAAATTTCAACGGATTTGAAATATGCGGAAAATTTCACTGTAGATCGATACCTAATAATAAGATTTTTCTTTCAATAAATAATTTTAAAATTGAATATATCTTTTATATTTTCGCAAGAGATTGTGACGTCACGCAAACTTTCTCTTTCCGGAAAAATAAAAGATTGCATCTTCTGCCCTTCGCGTTAAAAAAAAAAAAACAGATTACATTTCCTGTCCCATTCCGTTTCCGCTGAGAGCAATAAATAAAAAACATATTGACTGGGATTGTTAAGTTCTTTTTTTCGTAAAATCTGAATCGCTAAAGCTAGATTAAAAATTTCAACGGATTTGAAATCTGCGGAAAATTTTACACCAGAATACTACCTTACACCATGGGCACGGGCAACGCCGGGCTAGTTTTCAATGATTCTCAATCTCGCTTCCTAAACTTGAAAGGTAAATATTACCGTTAAAATTACCAAAAATAATAGTGCCTATGATAGTTGGATTCTGAGAAAAGGAACCTCTTTTTCTCATTTGAGCCTCGATCCAACCAAATACGGTCGTGTACGTGGATGCTGGTGCACGTTAAGTCTGTCATAGCCTCACGTTGGCGAGGTGTAGAAGTTAGGAGAGTGGGGTGCCAGCTCAGAGGTGTTGACCTCATAATCTGACCGTCGTTCAAAATGATGATTTGTTATCTTATCTTTACCTTCGGAGTTGATTCCGGACCGTTTCCAATACTCTGTAGTGTTGCTCCATTGAGACGTTCATACTGTTATCTCATTTTAATATAGGAAGGAATGGGGATGACGCTCAATTCCCGATTACCTCAAGGCATGGGAGTGATTTAAGCCCCAGTAGGAAGGGAGGGGGTTGAATCGTCGTAACTTGGAGGACTCGCCCGCTGTTGCGAATTGTTGGTGGCGCAAGTTCGAATCCACCGAATAAGAAAATAGCCTTTGATATTATTACTGATAACTGAACAATAGGTATGATACAAGTGGGTGAATTTCTCTTCTGTGTGTATGTCCATTTACTTTACTTTATTTGGTGCAGCTTGGCCGAATGTGCCCTTTTCGGCATAAAAAAAAAAAAAAGCTCTCCGAAAGTGCGACATTGTCTGTTATTGAAACCGGTGGCATGAATTCGTTGATTTTTTGTTGAAACTAATCTTTGCTGAATCGCGCGAGATAGAAGTGAAAATAATAACACGTGGAATTAAACAATTCGCAGAAAAATATTTTTCAAAAAGAGCGCTCCTAATGTATTTTTAATGTTATATCGACCATTGTTTCTGGGACACTTTGAAGTGGGAAATTCGAAAAGTAAAGTTATAATTTTCTTCCCTTTTTAATCTTCAGCGGGAACATTTCTGATGGTTCGGAATTAGAACAATGAACTTCTACGATCAGTCGTGCGTGCCAAACGATCCGCTTTCTTGCGGCGTTGTATCTCTTTACAAGGTTAAGTAAATTGTTGTAACGATTCGTCGGAGATGCAGACTCGTTTGCTAAAAATTCTTCTCGGATTTCATTCACCAAGCCGTCGATTTCCCACGCCACGCCTCTTCGTGATTACTCATCTGGTTCCGTTCTCTCGAGCGGAATTTTTATAATTGCCAGAGCCATAGATCTCTGGAACATAAAAATAAAGAAGGAAAAGAAATTAAAAAAAAAAAAATTATGTTCCTCGCATCCAAATTAGGATGTAGGCCATCTTTGTGCAGAGATGGGAAGCTGTGTTTGTCTGATGGGTGGCCAAGATGATTAAATGATACCAGAGAACATAGTACGTCTACTCCGGATGATAGTGATGTATCTGATGAGCTTTCTGAGAATGTTTTTTTATTTCTCGAAGTTTTTTTCTTTGGACTAGTTGCGCAAACGCATGCTTTTTCCTCATAAGCGCTTTCTTATGGAGTCGAACGTTGAGATCCATTTGCTGTGAGTGAAAGACCAGGAATTTATTTCACGAAACTATATTTATTTGCAAATAAAATTCAAATGCACGTAAAATTAAAAATTTGATTTGTATTGCAAACGAATTTGTTAATATTTGGATAAGTTCTTTGTAGGTGGTTTTGTTGTTGTTTTGGGTCATTATTTTACATTCACAGACTTATCGTTGTGTTTGCTTATAGACTAGGCAAGAATAAACGAATGATCGGTCGCAATTACTTACCAACGAAGATATTCAGAAAACAAATAAAAACGTTTTTTAAAGACTCAAAATAAGACTTACGACCGCTAATTTTGAGCCCATGCCTTCTCCCTTTCACCACTGGGACATCAGAAATTTTAATCATTGAATGATTAAATTTTATTTTAGGTTTATTCTACAGTGTTTAATTTTTTTTTTTATGAAAAACAATTGTTATCACAGCTAGTTGTGACGCGTGCCTACCAAACGATCAATACAACGATTTTCAACCAATGTGCCGGGGCACACTAGAGTGACACAAGAAGGACACTTGCCTTACAGATGTGGTTTATTGTGTGAGATTTGTTTCGTTTCAACGATTTATGTTTGAGTTCACGAATAATTTCCATAATCACAAATAATTTCTATATAAATCATAGGAAATTGGGTAATTGATTTAACGTCACAATGGAGTAACACAATAGGCTATTGGAGACTTGTCAGATGACGAGGTCAACACCTGAGCTGGCACCTTGAGGACATTCGAGGCCACGACAGATTTAACGTGCGCGTACACCACGGCTTTAGGTTGGATCTAGTTTCGAACTGGCAAACCTCCGGATATCAATAGGTGGCGCAAGTTCGAATTCTGTCAGGTACATTCCTCCCTGTGTATTTCTTCTGCGTCTGTACAAATTCATTGCGAGTATGCATGGCGCAGTATGGCCAAATTTGAATCTGGTTCCATAAAAGATCAAAACCAACCCACCCGGTTACTAATTCGCTTCCCTTGCAACTGTCCGAAAAATAATATTTTGTATTTCTTCTTTAAGGTTACTTAAGAGGAATTACTATTCTTTTTGCTGTCATGAATCTAAAATATGCCTATTTTGGATACAATGGATTAAAAAATAATAATTTTAGTAACTAGTTTATGTGTGCCATGAGATGGAAAGGGTTGTAATTCACTGGTTATTCATCCTGGTCATGGACAGCCGTTTCTAGAATAACTCCGGGTGCGATTTTGTTTTGGAAATTCTTCGGGGAAAAATTGGGTGTTGTGTCTTCCTCGAGTGCGTTCATGACTGTGACCGTTGAGTACCCCCAGCGCGTGTTGTGGCAATGATGCCGAGTGGTGGGGAATCGCCTGGCCACCATCCAAATGAGGATGTAAGCCATCTGGGCGGACGAGATGGGGGGCAACAGGAGCAACGGCCGATCCCGCGGTGAAGGTCGATATCTGGATTGTCTCAGAGGGAGCATTTGGTTCGCTTTCATCGAACCGATTCGAGATGTGGGGGCGATAAGAACATTAGCTCCGTCACGTCTGACGTTCGGAATTCAATTAGTTCCAACGGCAGTATATTTATGAACTGTCAGTCCACCTCGAAAATTGCTCCCGACTCCAAGTTTAGATGGGAACATCTCCTTTATGTTTGCATGGACCTGAGGGACTAAGTGGACTGTCTTTTGTAAACACGGGAGTCGCGTTCCCGGGATACCCAAACGATCTTCTTCTGATTTCAGCCCACTACTCTGTTCCAAAATCCTCGTCATCTGACCGTGGTTCCAAATCACGCGGTGTTCCTCCTTCGGGGGTTGATCCCGGACAGTCGATAATAGTCCGCTGTGTTGCTTCAGTACGACGAATTAAATACCTACCTGTTCCCCAATCCATCTTATTTTTCCATTCACGACACTTTACTTGACGCGCCTTGTGTTTGGAACAGCTTGGCTACATATGGGCCCTTGCGCCATGAAACAAAACGGTCTACCAATTCTGGATGGGGGCGGCAGCTGTAGAATCAGGGGTCGGTCATGTTTTATAGCGATGACAGTTGTATTGTGTTTTTTGCGAAAATTGGCGGCAGAAAGCTGAAGTTTTCTGAAACAGATCTCGCGTAAAAATATGAATAAATTTTCCAATTTGTCAAACTTTGAATGTCAAGCATCTTTTTACCGAGGTCGTGGTGGCTCCACTGCGCTATTAACCTGCGAGTTGCAGGCAGCGCAGATCCGATTCCTCTCTTTGTGTTGTATTTCACTCTTCTGTTTCAGTCAGTTCTCAAAACTTTCCTTGTGTGTGTTAATCCATTTACTTGACCCTCTTTTGTGTATTTTGACCAAATATGAATAGCCGGTTGTGTTGCGACGCTAATTAACTACCTACCTTGACCCAATGCGGCCCTTGCACCATCCAATCAAGCATCTTCTATGGAAAATAGGACCAAATACGTTTTTTCTATTGCAACAGACAGGGAGTCTTTGTAAAGAGCAGCTCTGGTAGACTATACTCTTTGGCCCGGTGCACACATCCGATGTTTCAACATGCGTTGCCGATGCGGCGCCAAAGCCCAACTATGCACACACAACCGTGAAATGACGCAAGTATTCATTTCGCGCCTTTTGCGATGGATATCTATCGAAGAAAACGTGTTTATTTCGCTTACTTGGAGTAAAAAAAAAAATTTATTTTGTAACAAAAAAACGTGTTGCTGGATACATAAATTTATTAATTATTATTCATATTCCATTTATTTATGAAAACACGGTACTCGAGACCGGAAAAACGTGTGCGACGAGCTGCGGCGCCGTGGCGGCGCCGGAGGTATGTGTACACTACTCAATTGGATCTAATGTATCTCAGGCCGCACTTGCGTTGCCGCAGCGGCGCCGCACGTTGAAAAACCAGATGTGTGCATCGAGATTTAAAAGTGACCTTTTCCCAGAAGCATACCACGGGTGTCCGAGTTCATGAAAGGAAGGTAGATAGAGATAGAAAATTTGAATTTGTTTTCGAAAGTAAGCGCGGCTTTTTTCGGCGAGAAGGCAGTCGACTTTGGGTCAATCTTTGAAAAGTAGTTAAAGCCCGTTAAGAGAAGGCTGCCCGAATTCAATTGAGAGTCCTTGGTTGCCCGGTTGGTGGAGTAACGTATTAGCAACCGGAGGATTGCGAGTTCGAAACTTGATCCAACCCAAGACCGTCGTGTGAAAGGGGTGCTGGTGCACGTTAAATCTGTCGTGTATTCGAATGTCCCCACGTTGGCTTGTTGGGGAAGTTTGGGGAATAAGGTGCCAGCTCATGTGCCGACCTCTTCGCCAATAGCCCATTGTGTTGCTCCAGTGCTACGTCAATTCAACTATTCTCTGACGATAGGAAAACTATAGATTTGTGCTTTCGGCATCCATTGAGTTGCTTGCGGTCTTCGATTTTAGGCTGTCTGTTTAAGGTTATTGTTACGTGCTTTGACTACAGCTGTTTTGCAGTTGCGATGACTGCTCGTTGCAGTGCACTGCTCGCTTACGCTCGCCAACCCCCGGGGATTGCTTCGCAAACCAATACTCCTTTCCCAGATCCCATTTGGTTTGCTTCTGAAACCAACATTACTTTCGCAGAGTGAATCTCCTGGACGGCGAAACTATCTTCATTATTCGTATAATCATGATTTGACTTTACGGTCCATGACGTCACAGCGAGGGCTCTACAAACAAAACAAAAAAAAATCACGACTAAAGACTGAAAATTTGTACGTCTTTTGCTCACTCGCGTTACAAATTTTGCTTTTTTAATTTTGACACTTGATAAAACCCTCAACTAATAGTTGCATCGGAAAAAAATCTTCATTGTCTTGTTCCCTGCACAATTTTGAACAAACCATGTCAATTTGGTAATTTTCTGATCCGTACTTTCTCGGGAAACCGTCTAAGAATCGAGCGAAAAACGCGAGTTTTCAATCCTGCGGCGGCGGTAAAATTTTTTTTAAATAGAGAGAAACGCTTAGCAAAATGTAATGCGCTTCGCTCAAGCCTTCTCTGATTTTTGTCACAAAAATTTGAAACAGTTGCAGCGTGGGCTGGAATTAAAAATATTTACCAATCAGAGGCTTTTTTTAGTCAGATTCAGTGTTCTTTTATTTTGGTTTTGCCGAACATTTTCAGTGAACGTGACTCGCCAAGGCTTGGAGGCCGGTAAAATCAAGGTTTAAAGAACCGTCTGTTTTGTTTTTATATTAAGCAAATAAGCTGCCCATTCCTTGGTGCCCGAACACCTTGTGTCCCACTAAATAGGAGGTTAAATACAACAATATTCCCTTTAAGTACCGAATAAGCTGCACCCACACCATCTTAATGCCGACCTTGTAAAACGAATTTAACGTTTAGTGCTCGTTCCTCCAATCACTAGGAATACGTATTATATGGGTAATATAGATGTACTAGTGCTTTGATTGACTTCAGACACGCATTGTGTATTTTATGCGATTGTTGATTTACGTTGTTCACAACGATCTTCAGCATGTATGCTTTTTATTGTTTTTCGACACCAAAATTGTTAAGGGAGTGGGGAATTGAGCCATTTTTTGGCCTTCCACCTGATTAGACTAGTACAGCAATTTTCAAGCTTTTTCATGACACATAAACTAATTACTAAAATTCTGCGGTTCACCAAGAATTATATTTTTGGCCAATATGGCTAAATTTTATTTTTTAATTTTTTTAAATTGATTTCATAGAAGTAATTGCCTACTATTCACTATACCTGCTTCACCATTCTTGTGACATTAATTGAAAATCGCTTATCTAGTATTGTGCAGTGCGGTCTTTTAGATCCTCATCCCCATTGTGTAATAAATTAATAGTTTTTACGCCAGTCCATCGAACTGTTAAATTTATTCTTTATTCGTTGTAGGATATTTTTCAGCTGCAAACGAAATCTTTTTTTGCAGTTCCGACGACTGTTGCAAATTACCAATAACCGTTACCACTGTTGTCGAAAAATATGTGAGTTTTTTACTTTCAATTTTGTTTCAAGAGCTTAAAATAAAAGAGTTCAGGACAAGAGCACATCGCAATTGGTACACAAAGAATTCGGCACGTGAGACAACAAAAGGAAGTATTTAAATAAAAAGTTGTTTTTTAAATTTTGAAGATTTCTTCGTGACAACTGCGCATATGCACTACGAGGAATAAGGCTCGATCCTTGAAAGGTTTGTCACCCCTGGCCTATTTCCAAAAATTGGAGAAACTCGTTCGATGGGTCTTCACGACTGATCCATCACCCCTAAATGTGACTCATTCTTACATCTAGCTGTCTGTTTTGAAATTAAAATAAATGTGCCAGTCGTTTGTGTAGAATCTAGTCAACCTAAGTTTTGGAGAAGTCATAACGGTTCATCAGGGATCCCGAACTAATCATCGGGGTGATTTTGATATTAATGAGACAAAATGTTTTCATACAAGTCACGAAACACCACAAAAGAAACAATTACAAGGTAAATATTAATCTCTAGGGAGGGGGGGGGGTTAACGAATTTAATACCAATTTCCCTCCAGGCATTATTCTTTTTGTCTTTGTACTGGGTGTAGTTTGGTCCCAGAGGGCAGGCTTCTCTAAAAATAGTTTTATTAATGTTATTACCAGCTCTTTTGTCTACGCCATTTTAATCGAATTGGTCACTCACCGGCAGTTTGGCGGGAGATGTGGTCAAGGCAAGCGAGGAGGGCAAAATATCACAGAGCGAACAAAAGACGGCGTGAGCGACCACGGAGGCCGAAGGGCAGAGGTCATTGTCAAGCAATGGTCTCGGGAGTCATGTCCCCCAAAAGTTGCAATCTTTTTATCTTTACCGACTCATGGTGGAAAACAAATTTGGCTCTGCAAACTCTCCAAATCGTCATCCTGACTCGAGATCTTGACGATAAAATTAATGCCGTTTCTCGGAATAGCTTCGATGTTTGGAGGGAGAGAAGTTGTGCAAATCCGATGTAAACGCGGCTTTATACTTTGCTGGTCTGCCTTTCGGCATTCTATTGAATGCCTAGGAAATATGTGAAGAATTAAGCTTTCATACTTTGATGTCCCATTTACGGCATGTATTTCCTAGGAATTAAATACAATGCCTAATTTCACACATTGGCCGCAACATAATTGAGAACACGCGTACTTACAAACAAGCTTGATGGTACTTCTGACAAATACCAAATGCAGCTCGCAGCAATCGGTACGTACTTGGATAACTCACGTTTCTGAAGGGGAGTATTGTGGCAATAAAATACCACAATAAAACTTCTCCACTGGTGCGCTACGGAAAAAAAGCCCTTCCTTTTCTCGTTGTTGTAAGTGGAATATCACGCGAAATGTGGTTTGAAGATGTACTGTATCCACACCTATACTTTTTACGAAAGATGTTAAAAATCATCTACGCACGTCGCAGCATATTTTGAGATACTCGTTGCAGCTCACTGACATCAGTGTTCCGTGTAACGAATATTTTCCTTCACTTCGCTTATTGTCTCGGGAACGAGGAGGCCTCAACCCTTTCTTTGGTCACAATCCGTTCTTCAGTCCTCAGGGATTCACCAGATGAATGGGTATGAAACACAGCTGAAAGCAGTATTCTAGTATCTGGGGGCATAAGCACGCTACATCTGTCGCGGCCTGAAATGTCCTCTCGTTTGCGTGGGGGTGGAAACTTGGTGAGTGGGGTGCCAGAACAGGTGCTGATCTCGTTATCTGACTGTGGTTCAAAATTCCAGTGTCCATGAATCTTTCCCTTTGGGATTGATCCCTGACCGTTGCTAATAACTAGTTAAGTTGCTCCAGTGCAACGTAAATTTTACCTTCTCGGTGCTCCAGTGCAATCTTCCTTCTTCGGGCGTGAAGAACTTCCGCATGCAGTAACAATACCAAGATGTGTCCTTTTTTGTGGCCCACCCTGTACAAAGTTGCATTGTCTTTGACTCGTCCTTCTAAAGGCCGGTAATTACTTCCGATTGAACGAGAAGATTTGCACGGTTTGAATCCGTTTTGTTCATCATTGACGCTGTTCCTTTGGAAGTACTGAGAAAGTTTCCCAAACGAAAGAAAAATCAATTAGCCTAACTAAAATCAGCCTACTAGTCCAATGGAGGGAATCGTTATTTAGAAAAACCCAATTTTAAAAGTGTTTACCGAGTTTTATTTCCGCTTTGTATTTCCTTTATTCCTTTGTGTGGATGCGTATCTTACTCATGGGACATCCATGAAAAGTGTCGGCAATTCGAATCCTTGGAACTTGTGCGGCTTTCTTCTCTTTACGCCTAATTAATTTAGAGTAAGTCTAAAGGAGGTTGAAAAATAATATATTAAGCTTCCTGGTATGAGATCACCAGCTGCGCCCTTCAACTAAGAGTGCAACAGAATCCTTACGAATGTTAAGAAGTGGGAAAGAAAAAACTTACGGCCTGATGCTTACCCAACGGAGGAAATTTCTGGAAACAAGATTAATGTGGTCTGGTCTTGGCCACTCCAGGTTCATTTTTTCGATTGGTATTTCTGTCCGAAATGTTCTGCATATCTGCCATTTCTGTTTGGCAAGAAATTTAGGTACAGCTACACTCTACGTTTATGAGTGATGGCAACGGCTTGGCGATTTTTTTTGGCGCACTTCTAGTAGCGAGTTACGATAAATTAAGGCAACCCATCTTTCGTTACGGTTGTTGTGGTTTTCATGGCAACCTCGGCAAACGGAAAATTTCAATTTTCATTTTGAATATTCTAGAAAGTTCTTCCAATATCCGTTAAAATCGTTTGATTTCATTGATTCGTTTCAAATTTTTTGTTTCCTCCTATTGGCTATTTTGTTTTTAAAATATCCTTTGACTGCATTGGTCCTTTTAAATCGTTTTCTGTGTACCATTGGTCCATTTATTTGTATTTTGACAGTTGTGGAATTTTTATTTTACTATAATACTTTTCACGAAAAGATTAAGAATTTTGTTTTTTTGACCATTTTTGTTTTTATTATTTTTTTACGAAAGAATTCTGACGTTATCAGGTTGTATTATTTCTTGATTTTTTTCTTTTGTAAATCTTTTTCTTTTTTAATATGCCTACTGTATTTAGCGTAATTGATAAGTTTCAAGGTATTCGTACCCAACATTCGTAGTTTAATTTCTCTGCTGGTTCACAAATGTGTTTTGGTATGGGCTTATGCTTACTACTTTTTGTGAAAGTTTAAAAAAAAAAAATACACTTTTTAAAACGTTCTGAAATGTGTTTAAAAAGTGTTGTAATAAGAAAAAAAATTGTGTCAGAAAAAGAGTTAGGAAATAATTATTTCCTTGGCAACTTTAGCAGTTCGCCAAAAAAATCGCCAAGGCCGTTGCCATCGGTCATAAACGTAGAGTGTAGCTGTTACGAAATTTATATGCAGGTTTTTGACATCAATTTGCAGTACCGTATCCAGAGACCGTACTATAGAACTTCTTCGTGGCCAGGGCTCCCGACCCAGCATGGGTTTAGAGCCTTTTCAAGAGGAATCGTTGAGATCAAATTGAGTTCATGTAAATCTTTTGATCAAAATATTTATGACTGATATGTGCCATTTCTCGTTCCACGCCCGTGCACATTTTGATTTTGTATTTTAATGTTGTTGAATGTTTATTTTTTAATGATATTATCTAGCCAATTTACTGGTGTAATCTGTTTAGTGATGCGATGATTTTTGGTGTGGACTCAGTTACAGAGATAGTGGTCTGCATCGCCTCCCTCTCTACAAGAGCAACGATACCTTGTTCTATCTTGAATATATACTTTAACTTGAATACATACTAACTTGAATCTATACTAACTTGAATCTCTATACTAACTTGAATCTATACTAACTTGAATCTATACTAACTTGAATCTATACTAACTTGAATCTATACTAACTTGAATCTATACTAACTTGAATCTATACTAACTTGAATCTATACTAACTTGAATCTATACTAACTTGAATCTATACTAACTTGAATCTATACTAACTTGAATCTATACTAACTTGAATCTATACTAACTTGAATCTATACTAACTTGAATCTATACTAACTTGAATCTATACTAACTTGAATCTTTACTAACTTGAATCTATACTAACTTGAATCTATACTAACTTGAATCTATACTAACTTGAATCTATACTAACTTGAATCTATACTAACTTGAATCTATACTAACTTGAATCTATACTAACTTGAATCTATACTAACTTGAATCTATACTAACTTGAATCTATACTAACTTGAATCTATACTAACTTGAATCTATACTAACTTGAATCTATACTAACTTGAATCTATACTAACTTGAATCTATACTAGCTTGAATCTATATGGGAAGACTGTCTACAATGAAACATTACTTCTAAAATCAGTAAAATTTGTCACATAAAGTTGCAATTTATACATATGTTATGCAACTATATGTTCCAATTACTGATGTGATTTGGTTATATTCGCACTTCTACAACATTAGCAATAGAAGATTATTGGTATTTCACCATTGAAAGTAAGTTTCTTTACTAAAAGTAATTTTGTTTCTTTTTCCTCGTTTTTATAGGTAATAATTATTTTTTTAAAACATTGCTATCTTTGTGTTGTTCTCTTCATACTTCTAAAACCAAAATTAAAAAAATAAATATTAGAAGTTTGAAAAATGTTTTTATTTAGTAACCTCTGTACGGGGTACAATGAAACACTTCCAGACGGGGTACAATGAAACATGTTTCATTGTGCCCCCGGATGAATGCATTTACTTGAAGTAATGTATCACTGGTAAATATAATATCATTGATATAAAATAACATATTACTGGTTGTCACTAATATAAATAAAACACTTTTACTAAGGAAATGGCAACACATAACATTAATAGGAAAAGGCAACACCAAATCAAAACAGTAATTTTGAAAGCATGCAAAATTAAACTGTTATTTTTTTTCCTTAAAAAAAGTACATATTTCAATAGTAAGTTAGTTTTTATAGATTCAAAAACATTTAAGAATAGTCTATTTATTTCACAGGCCAAAACTGCACTTGCTACAGTTCACAATCCTCCTAAAGTTCTCAGTCAAAGGGGTCAAAAACAAATAGGTCAATTAACTTCTGGTGAAATGGGTGTTCTTGTTACTATGTTCTACTTACTATGTGGATTTATATAAGCTTCTGGAAATTCTATACCCCATTATTTAGTATTTCCTAGATTTAATTTCAAGTTTTGCAAGTTGAATGGAGCTCTACCTGGGACTGCGGGTAATGCAACAAAATCGGGATGGATGAATGGAGATATTTTTGTTAATGTTCTAGCACATTTCCAGGCACATACATGCTGTTCGAATGAAAATCCAGCTGTACTAATAATGGACAATCATGAATCACATATTACGATTTCCAGTCTAAATTTTACGAAAGATAACGGAATTGTTGTTGTAACCCGTCCCCCACATACCAGTAACAAATTGCAGCCTTTAGTCAAAACTGTGTTCAAGTCACTTAACAATTTCTTCAATCTAGCTGCAAATGATTGGATGCTATGTAATCCAGGTCGTACAATCTCTATCTATGAGATATCTTTGCTTGGCACTGCATATTGTAAGTCTTTCACTCCACAAAATATCAGAAAAGGTTTTCCAGCGACTGAAATATGACTTTACAATAGAGAAAAGTTTTGTGAAGAAGATTATTTGTGTTCGGGGTACGTGTAGGATAGGCCTTGTCCTACTGAAAATTATTTCCATGGTCAGATCAATGAAACTGAATAGGAGCTGACTAATGAAACTGAAGAGGAGCTGACTAATGAAACTGAAGACTGGACAGACAAACACAAGAATTAGAAGTGGTGGATCTTGCCATTAGATCAGAATCACCGACTGCAGGTTTTTCAGAAATTTTTCATACACCATGCACAAGCTCTAAACCTGTGAGGAAATACGTTTCTCCTCAAGAGATAAAACATTACCCCAAGACTGGTCCAAGAAAAGTAGTAAGAGTAGGAAAACAGAAAAAAAAAAGTTTTGTTCTAACCACGCCAGTAAAAAATGCTCTTGTTAAGCAATTAGATAGTAAAGAGGAAAAAACTAAGAAGGTATTGTTTTCAAAACAAACTCTGCCTCCTACAGACTCTGAAGATAACGATGATCCAGATTATTTTCCAGCTCCAGCTGATCACTGAAGCACTAAGAAGGAGATATCCACACATAACATGTGTGACACAAGCAGTATCTGTATAAATGATTATGTTTTTTATATAATCAAGGAGGGTGAACTGAAACGTAAGGAAATATATTCTATTGGAGAAATCTTAAATTTAAATGAAGTCGAATGTGACTAAAATAAACTATATAGGGTGAAAATTGCTTGCATCATTTGGAGTGTTTCATTGTACCCTGGCATACGGGGTACAATGAAACACTGTGAAACATTTACTTTTTGTTATTTTTCAAGCATGAAGATATTGTTTAGAACCTAATACAAATTTATTTAGATGGGGAAAATACAAGATTAAAAGTATGCATTAATAATATTTTTGTGCATGCAAAATTGTGGATAGAAAAAAATAATTAGTAAATTTTGTTTCATTGTACCCAGTCTTCCCCTACTAACTTGAATCAATACTAACTTGAATAATCTTCAATAGTGAATGAATGAACCATGACCCGTTGTATACCATGCTAAGTTTGGTACATTCGCTTGCTTTGGTACATTCGCCACTTGGCATTATAACCTCTCTATTTCGGAATTAAGTCAACTTTTAACAGTCGTAGAAACATGCTCTACAGATTGCATGTTCAGGATAACATGATCAACAGAACTCAGATAGCAGGTCATCAGAATAACATTACCAACATGTACAAAGTGTTTATCATGATGGAACAGATAATCTTTTTGCATCAGGGACATATTCAGGGGGAGGGTCCTAAAAGCTTGAGTCATCCCCTAAAGTATCTTTGATGTTATGAAATGATGGAAAATACTCTGAATCGTTGCTATCTGGTGTCTGACGCAGCCTGGCCAAATATTGCCCAAAAGCAACCGTGCATCATAATAATTTAAAAATAACGTAAAAATCTGAAATAGTTTTTTAATTTTTGGGATGGGATTATGTCACGCAGATCAAATATAAAGTTGACACCTAACAGTCGGGTGATCATTAAACGTTCAGTTATTCGATTGGATTAGGGATAGAAGATTTGATTGAAGAGAGAGAAATCTGGTCATGGAAACCCGAAATAGTTTCCTCAATACGTGCTTGTTTTGCATTCACTTTGAATTTCCCTGAAACTGATATCCCACTTACGCGAAAGAAAACACGGCATTAACATAATTCTCCGAAGAATTCGATTTGCGCTTTATTCGATGCAAGCGATACGGAAACAGCGTCGCATTTCCCCTTCGATCCGTCGCGAATAGGGTGCTATTGTCGCGGCCTTTTTTCCTTCTCTCTTCGGCGAAGTGTCGATGGAGCGGGGGCCTCTTTGCCGTGATGAATCGTTTTCTTCCGCATCCCTTCCTCGCGACGCCCTATCGCATCCATCTCCAGACGACGGAACGCTGCTGAAAACAAACCCCCTTTCCCCACCATTGACGTCGCAAGTGGGAGAGGAGAAAAAAAGGATCCGTTCCCAAATTGCAAACGCGTGTGCGAATCCTTGTCAGCCAGGCCTGGTTGAGGCTCAAGTGCCGCCTGTAGTCAAGTGCCGGGATTGTTCATCCTGGCAGAAATTGGAGGGTGGAGGTTAATTGACAATGAAGTCTTAACCGTGGCGCCGAGGGCTCGGGTTGCGAGCCCCGTTTCGGAAATAGATGGCAATTCCTATGGAATGACGTATCGGGAGGGTCCACCATCCTGCAGGTTCATTTTCTGTGGAATAAGCCCACTTGGGCAGAAGAGTGCTCAGCAAGTTGGGATTGAATTGGTGCTGAAGCTGGATGTTTGCTTGAGCTGTCGGGATTGTGTTGCAGGAAGTGTTTGAGTCTGGATGAGTCGAATTCTGTTTTGTTTAGAATTATTCTGTTCTGGTGAGATTGGAGTGGCTCACAGTGGGTTTTCCCGCTGCATTAGCAACCTGCAGGTTTTAGGGGGAACAGGTTCAATTCCTATCTGGGTTTTTTCTCTTATGGGTCGGTAAGGCTTTCCTGGTGTTTATATGTCCATTTACTTGACGTTGTATGGTCAACTGTGCCTGTTCTGCCGTAAACCACAAGCAATCAGATGAGACTGGTTCCCAAACTGCCTTTACCACTCAAAATTTGCTGATTGTTTACTATTTCCGGTGACGGCTGGAGTATCATTCGCACTTGTGTGCCAATTGGTTCGTTTCAACCAATATTGAAGGAACTGAATACCAATGACTGAATCTGTCAAACACATTCCCATACTTGTTGCTCATTTGTTCGACGCATCCCGAAACGAATAAAGGCTCACTTATACTGTGTCCAATTCCGCTCTCCACTTTCGGATCCATCGAACCAATGAGCAACGAGAACGTGAGTGATTGACAGGTCTGATCATTGTCGTCGCTCATTGGGTCGATGGATCGAAATATAAAGAGCGGATACGGACAAACGCACCAGTTTAAATGAGCCTTAAGTCTCAACCCCACTATGCAGATTACTTAATTTGAAAGGTTCAGAGAAGTGTCAACTGAACATTAGTGCTACGCAGGAGGAAAGAAAATGGTAGAGTTGGTTGATTTTAAGTTTTACGGCGCAACCTAGAGGTTTCTTGGCCAAGCTACGCCAAAAATAAGATTTACAGACAAGTAATTATGAAAAGAAAGGGAAAAGAGAGAAGAGAAATACCTCTTGGGCATCCTGAAATGATGGCGGGATTCATTATTCCCATGCCTAAAGGGTTCTACCCGAAGGGAAATCAACTCTCCATGAAACCACACATTGATCCATTTTCAATACAACAACGCTTGCTGAAAAATGCATGTGTAGCAACATGTTTTCTGCGTGTGCATACCAAATACTTTGTCACGTATACGATCAATGTGGGTTGCCTAAGAACCATGCTGAAATCTCTTCTTGTGGTTGAACAAGAGCGAATTCGTATTTGCCGAGAAGTGTAAACAATTCTTTAGTTATAGACCGACTTTGGTGAGTTGGTATTTGAAAGGCCCTAAACTCACGTGGAACTGCCATAATCAAAAACATTAAATGGCGATCGTCATGGATGTTTGTTTTCCCGTTCTATTCATTTCTGACACCAAGCGCTTAAACTTATAGCCGGAATCTGTGCCAGAAACGTTAAATTATGGAAGCCCATTGGTATTTATGAAATTAAGTGATAGGTTGAGACAACATTGGAGAGATTGATTTAGAATTCGTTGGCGGACACTGACCGTTTTCAGCTATATAGTTCGTCTTATGAAATAGTTTCAGGAATAAGGGAGAGCAAAGCCAAAAAATACACTACATATAAAACATTTAACAAACAAAAAGGAAAGTACATAAAAACAAAATATAAGTGAAGGGCAAAATATGTAAGCACTGAAATGCACTATGACGTAAGAAAAGGATTACAATATACACACTGAACAAAAATACGTACACCAAAAGGTCTTACAAGACTGCTGTAAAATGTGGAAAAGAGAATTTCCTAAACTTTCTCGACTTCTGAGCTCATGTTGAGGCTGAGATATTCCATCACTAACGATTTTGTGATGGTAATGTCTATTCTGGGCATTGTTCGCAAAATGCCACGAATACATTTCTCCCAGAAAGCAAAGAAAGAATAAAAAACGAAAAGGTGAAAAATAAATTTAATATCTGTAATGAAAAGAAAGAGTGACAGAATGGTTTGTGGTCTGGATCCGGAACCTTCCCTTCGTGTTGGCGCAGGTTCGATTCCTGCCAGGTGCATTCCTCCCCGGTGTGTTTCTCTCTTCCTTGTCAGTAAAGCTTTCAGTGTGTGTGTGTATGTGTTAATTGCTTCATATTGCATGTCTTGTGTCAATTACTTGGTACCGTGTCTGGCGCAGCATGGCCAAATATGCCCCCTCCGCCATAAAACCCAAAACCAACCAACCGGAACCTCCCCATCGCTGAGTTCCGATAATACGCTAATGAATCCCGTGGAGTTTTACTTGAAACACCCTCATAATTTCCTAAAGTTGGCGTCACTGTTGAGAAGTATTCCTTTTTCAATGTTCTGCTGTTGAACGTATATTTCGCCTTGTTAGCACCAATCCTCATTATTCAACTCTTTGTTCTTCAGATTTTCGACTAAGGCGTTTCTAATTAAAGTCTCTTAAGGCGAACGAGGGGCACACAATACTGCATAAAGCAAACCTCGCCGCTTAGTGCCAAACGCACACAACTCCTTCGCTCTTAATCCTTTTATTAATAGCTCCGGACTGCCTTATGACCTACATGATAACAAAGCAATGTTCAAGTTGACTGTGGAGGCCTCGGCCTTCATTATCAGCCGCTATTTCCGCTGTTATCGCACGCTGCTCGACAAATTAATCACGGCATCAAGTTCTTGTGACAGGCGCTCGTTCTGATCCTTCCAACAAGGAACGTTCGCGTCCTTATGGCAAAACGCCGCCTATCTTGAATGTTTGCCACTTGTTGGATCGACCCTTTCCATCCCCTTTCATAAATGTTTGAATCGCAATTTTTTAAATATTTTTTCTACACCAGATTTTAGTGGATTGCATTCTTAAAAATTGATTTTAATCTCAAACACCTAACGGACCCGAGGTACTCAAGTGATGTTTTCTTTGTCCCATGGGGTTTACTGTCTTTATGAACCCCGAGGGGTGGGGGCGCGTTCCACAGATCCCCAAGCTATCTTTTTTTGCTTTCATCCCACCGAATGTTCCTGGTTCGAATCCGGGTCAGTGCATGCATATTTGTAAGTGTATGGTTTAGAGGCGGCTGGTGCAACTTAAATCTATCGTGACCGAAAGTCCTCACGTTGGATTGGTGTGGAAATTTAGAGAATGGGGTGCCAGCTCAGGTGTTGCTTCGTCATCTGATCGTGGTTCAAATTATGAGGTGTTGTCCCCGGATCTTCCCCTTAAGGGATTGATCTCGGACCGTCGTCAATAGCCCGTTGTGTTGCTCTAGTACGTCGTTAGTTAAAAATTACCCTTGTTCCCCAATCCCAAATTTTCCCCTTTTGCATTTTTTATTTGGCGTTTTAAGTTTGGCACAGCGTGGTCACGTATCGCCTTTTCGTCATAAAACACCAACCAACCTAACCACCTTAACCTTTTGACTATGGCTATAGGTATCAGAAGCGCGATTCTTATATAACTTTCAGGGTACAACTGATGTATTGGCCGTTGTCTAAATTCTTTCTTGAAGCGATCATGGTAAACTGCTGTACCAGCCGTAATCAAAGGGTTAAATTATTAACAATTTGGTACTTCTCTATCTTAGGAGAGTTTGCTGTACAATCTATGATCAGCTCGTCGGTTTCCATTGGCATAATCTCAAAATTCACGCCGTGCTCCATCATGACTGCTGTACCGGCCTTAGTCTAAAGGTTAATTGGTAGTTGTTTCGACGTGGTACCTTGTCATTGGAAGAAAACTGACCAGATCTTGGTGTCATTTAAAAAAATCAGCAATATCTTGAGGACGAGATAGGGTCTTAGAGAAATTGGTCAAATCTTGATGGACGAGATATCTCGTCGAAATCACTTGGAGAGTTACACAGGCGCTTCGAGGTCACATCACTTTTCAGTGGTAGGACACGCCAGAAGTTTTTGCAAGGTGATTCGCGGGAGCGTTTTCATGGCATTATACTGGAAAGGGGCAAACTGATGTGCCAATTTCACCACAGAAGCAATGGTTTGGATTGATATTTTCAAACCTCTTCTGGTAAGATTGAAAAGGGCCACGTCTTGTGAAAAGAGTCTTCCCTTGTCCCCAACTAACTTTCAGTGATTCTCTTGGAGCACCGGTGTTGAATCTAGCAATTAGCTTCTCATGGCAAGGCACCTGGAATCTATACATAAAAAAGGTTGTGTGTGTATATTCTCTATACAAATCTACACTGTTTCACCTATCCACACCAGTTTTAGTACTCTTATACTTTAGAACACTGCGGAAAAAAATAGGCCATTTCTTTTCTGTCTTCCAACCAATCTTTAGCCATGAAAATTGGCTCACTGATAGTTCTAAAAGTGCCCCAAGAAGTCCCAATTTTAAAGTCTAAAGTTTGTTTTTCTGCAATAAATGGACATGGATAAGGAAACACGTTCTACAGGGTTTGTGAAATGTCGATGTCATATTTTAGCTGTCGCGGAAGGAAATACGTTCTACAGGGTTTGTGTATATGAGTTAACACAAACCCGAGCAACGCCGAGTTATTCAGCTAGTTAAAAATATTTCACAAAAATTTCATTTCGCAGGGTGTCTAAAAGGTGACTTTTTGTTACAATTTTTTAATCTTTGCGACTAAGAGTATCTTTTTAAGTCAAATTGTCTCAAATGCTTATATTTTCAAAATCATGGCGACTTTTTTTGAAAATTTACTGGTCAACGAAAATTTGTCCCTTTTTAAAAACTAATAATGGATAGAAAAAGTATTTTTCGGAGAAAATTTTCCAAGGAATTTCAATTCCGAAGTTTTGGTACCAAGCCGTAGCAACCACGATAGGAAAACATTAGTGGTTGTTGGATTGTTACATGCATTAAAACAGTATATTAACCTTTAGACTACGTCCGGTACAGCAGTTGTGTACCTTGAAAGTTATAAAAATCGCATCAAGAAAGAAACGCGCCAATTATATCTATAGCCAAAGTTAAAAGGTTAAAAGAATATTTAGTTTTGAAAATTTAAGTTTCTTGGCGAGATCTCCAACGTCTGTTTCATTCTTAATTACACATTTTGTGCTTTGGCGGATTTATTTTGAATAGGAGCAACTAAAATTGTGTGATACTAAAACAGGGTTCAACTTTTTAACTACGGCTATAGATATAACTGGAGCGATTTTTATAACTTTCAAGGTGTTGAGGGGGTCACGGAGAACCTGTGTGGTTCTCAATCTCCAATATTGACAGTATAGCACTTGATAAATGGACTTGCCTTGGTATTTGGTAATCTTAATAAATTGGTAGATAAGAAAAGAACTGAATAATAATAATAAAAAAAATGTATAGTGTCTGTGACCGTTTTTTCTCCTTCTCTTTTTTATTTTTAGGCATTGAGTTTTTTTTCTGATATTAGGGAGCTCCACCCCTACTAAAACTAATAGTAATAAGATATAGATATGACAGTTTTAAAAAACAATAACGAAAATGTCCCGATTTTTCCCGAATTAAAAAAATATATTATCAAGAACCAAATTGAAATTTCTAAAAAACTCGACGAGATACAAAAATTTATGTTGAGATGTACTCTTTAAAAAAAACTCGCGGCTTAAGACTGAAAATTTGTATGTGTTTTGCTCACTCGCGGAACAAATTTCGCTTTTCAAACTTTGACACTTAATAAACCCTAAACTAATAACCGCATCGGAAAAAGATCTTTACAGTTCTCCAGGGAACACGATGAAGAACAAACAATGTTAATTTCATATTTTTCTGATCCGAACTTTCTAGGGAAACAGTCTAAGAATCGAGCTTAACAGCACAGTTTGCAATACTGCGTCGTCGTCGTCGTCGGTAACTTTTTTTTTAATATAGAGAGACTAGGTTAAGTCCAGCCAACAACTGACGCGATAAGATACATCTGCTGTACCGGCCGTAATCTAAAGGTTAAGAGACTTTACTACTATTTTTAAAAACGCATGCCGTATAGTAATGTTATTTCATAATTATGCTATTATTTGGCTATGGCAGCTCTGATTTCGCTATGGGTGCATTTTCCCGAAATGTGGAGGATTGAAATTACAAAACTTTACAAATTGCTTTCTATCCTGAGACACGCAATTTTTAGGTGACTGGTGTTATCATTGCATGATACTGTAAGGGGGCAGACTGATGTAGTGCAGAGGTGTGCCAATTTCACCACAGAAGAAATGTTTTGGATTGATTTTTTGAAACCTTCTGGTAGGATCGAAATGGACCACGTTATGTGAAAAAGAGTCGTCCCTTTTCCCCAACGTACTTTCAGTGATGCAATTGGCAGCACCTCATGAATTGTACCTTTGACAGATATTGCACCGGTGTTGAATCTAGCAATTAGCCCTTCATGGCAAGGCACCTGGAATCTATCTATATAAAAAAGGATGTGTGTGTATATTCTCTACACCATTTGACCCATCCACACCCAATTTGGTACACTTATACTTTAGAACACTGGCGGAAAACATAGGCTATGTCTTTTCTGTCTTCAGACACATCTGTAATCATGAAAATTGGCACACAGGTAGTCCTAAAGTACCCCTCGAAGCCCCAATTTTAAAATCTAAAGTTTGTTTTTCTGCAATAAATGGACATGGACAAGGGTTCTACAGGGTTTTGTGCATTTGAGTTAACACAGGGAAATGTAGCGGTCCTATTTTAGCTGTCGCGGTAGGAAACACGTCTAGAGTTATGTATTGGAGTTAACACAAGGAAATGTCATATTTGAAACTCGAGCAACGCCGGGTTATTCAGCTAGTTACGAAATAAATAAGGTCAATGACGTTCAACCATTTATAAAGGGGTAAGTACGTTGGGGAAAAAGCATTCAGAAAGTGAATATTTAAAACTGGCGAGACTACGACCATATAGGATTTTACTCGCGGACATTTCTTCTGGGGTGAACCTGCTCGATTAAACAACAGATGACACATAACATTCTCAGTTCATCACATTCTAAAGGAATGTCCTGTTTTTAACACTTGTAGACTAACCGTTTTGGCGTTGCTCATTCCGAAAAAACGGATCCGAGGTAGTCTACCGATATATTTTACCGTATTTATAGAAAACACAGGGTTTGTGCTTCTGGGATACTCAAGCGATTCTTTTCTGCTTTCATCCTATTATTATATTCCCTCAAATCCCTCTTTTATCCCTTCCACATTTTGTACTTGGAAGTTTTCTGTCCTGTGGTCAAATATGGCCCTTGCGCCATAAAACCCCCAAACAACAAACAATCCTGAAATGAAAGATGTCTTGAGATATTTTTATTTCTGACGGGCATCAATTTCATAAACTACATTTAAGATTTAAACCTTGACTTTGCTTAAGAACCGTAATTTACCGAATTTTATGTTTTACTAGACTGAATAACCTGGCATTGCTCGGTTTTAAATTATGACCGCGACTGCTAAAATATGACCGCGACATTTCCCTGTGTTAACTTTTATGCACAAACTCTGTAGAACTGTTTGCATGTCCATTTATTGCAGAAAAACAAACTTTAGGTTTTATAAATTGGGGCTTTGAGAAGAACTTTAGGACTACCTGTGTGCCAAATTTTTATGGCTACAGATGGGTCTGAAGACGGGAAAGAAATCGCCTTTGTTTTCCGCAGTGTTCTAAAGTATAAGTGTACCCAATTGGGTGTGGATTGGTCAAACGGTGTGGATTTGCATATAGAATATTCACACACACAACCTTTTATGTATATAGATTTGTAATTTTTATAATATAGAATTTAACTGGAGTTTACTTTGTGTTTAGCACAATTTGGACATTCGAAGGCCTTGTGCCATAAAAACTCATCCATCCTCATGTTCTGGCCTGCCTGTTTCTCCTCCATCCATTCTTTTGCCACCCCCCATCCCCAAATCCCCGCAGAGGCACATCTTCTTTACGTGTTATAGAGGCTAACGTGGATTCGAGGTTTTTTTTCTTGATGTTATTTTTCTTGATGTTATTTTTCTTGACGTTATTTTTCTTGACGTTATTTTTCTTGTGTTTCGCGCATCTTAGCCAAATGTGGCCATAAAATCTAAAGACAACCAACCGCAAGTAGCTGCTTAGTATATTCCCTCCCTAAGTCGTTCAAATGTATTGCCAAATGCGAAAAGTAATCTAGTTTACTCAACAGGTTGTTCGACCACTATATGAAGAGACAAGGTACCCATCTCCCATGGAACCTATCGTCATCTGACCGTAGTTCACAATTACATGGGGTTGTTCTCGGATCCCTGGGATTGATCCCGAAGTGTCGTCAATAGCACGTTGTTTCGCTCTAGTACGGCGCTAATTAAAAATTACCGTTACCCAGGGGTCCTAAACATTTTGCTTTACGAGCAGTTAGATTATTTGAACAGTTTGGTGTTTAAATAAAATAAAATTACAGGAAATATGAACTCGCATATGAAACAACTGAGTTTGCAGTGGACCCCCTCCAACAATCACGACTGACTTTCAAATTACAAGATTGCTCCGAGTATGGCTAAGAGGAAACGGAAGTAAGGAGCGTTGGAGTGATGAGGAAGGATGTTCGTCTGAATATAAAGGGTAGAATTTCATGCCTGACGTGAAATGCTACAAGCTTGGGAACTAGAAAAGGGCTGTAAGTTAGATCCCAGTGTCTCTTCGTACGCAATATATGTATGCAATTTCGGAATAATTTATTTCATTTATTCATTTCATCACCACGGTCTTTGTTTTGGATTCCCCCCATTCACTAAGCGGATTAGAACGTTTGATGGAAAAGCTGGGAGTTTGTAATTTTTTTTTTGAAGTATAATAAACTGCACTTTATGTGTGCTATTTATGTGCTAATATTAATTATTTGGCATTATATATATATATATATATATATATATATATATATATATATATATATATATCCTTGAAAATGGGCGCAAAGGTAGTCCCTAAAAGTGCCCCCAAAGCCCCAATTTTACAATCTAAAGTTTTTTTTGCTGCAATAAATGAACATGGATAAGGAAACACGTTCTACAGGGTTTGAGTTAACACATGGAAATGTCGCGGTCACATATTTTAGCTGTGGCGATCATATTTGGAACCTGAGCAACGGCGGGTTATTCAGCTAGTTTAAAATAAAAATATAGTTTTAAATTAAACATAGTTTTTAATTAAATATAGTTAGTATATAATAATAGTAGTATATAATAATAGTAGTATAATAGTATATAAATATAGTTGGTATATAATAATAGTAGTATAATAGTATATGAATATAGTTAGTATATAATAATAGTAGTATAATAGTATATAAATATAGTTAGTATATAGCTAGTATAATACAGGGAGGGGGGGGGAAACCTAATCCTACAAATTGACATCTCGATCATGAATGTTGTAAAATACAAATAAGTTTGCAAATTGTTAAGATTTCAAGAAGTTGCCTGAAAAATTTCGCCACAGCATTTGGCCACAACTGTACTGCATACAATAACCCCTCGTTATATCGTGCCTCAATGTGTCTGCCGTTCTATTGTCTTCAGAAGAATTTTAAGTTTGCTAACCGCAGAGGAAGTTTCAATCAATTTCTTTAATAATTGGAATTTCAAAGGTCATCTGTTTTCAATTAGTTACCTTAGCCTTTTCCGTATAGGCCCTTCACACTAGAATTTCGTAGGGATCTTCAGACAGGGTCAACTTAGGGATTAAGGTTCACCATCAGCTTCTCCTCGGAAAAAAGGTAGAAAAATCGAAATGATCAAACGTAAAACAAGAATACTTTACCGTATTGTGGTTTTACTTTCAAAATGTGCTTTGTTATCTTAAGTTCTTTTTGGAGGGATTTGCCATGGTTCAGTGGGTTCTGCTCTCTACGTTAGCAGCCTGAGATCTGTAGGGCGGCGAAGCTTCGATTCCACCCTGAGTTTATTTCTGTGTCAGTGAAGCCTTCTTTGTGTGTATTACGTCGATTACTTGACGTTGTCTTGTGTCTGGCGCAACATGGCCAAATACGGTTCATAAAACCCAACTAACCTGTATCAATCCTGGATATATTTCTATCTTCTGTGTGCCAGTAAAAATTTTCCTTGCATGTGCATGCTCATTTACTTGACTGAAAAAACTTGCTTGGTGCTGTTTAGCCAGATTTGGGGTCTTGTGCCATTAAATAAACCCACGAATCTTGAAATTTTTCTCGGTCCTTGCTAAGCGTGGCAAGAAGCGTGACATAGCGAGAGGTTTCTCTGTGAGTAAGGTGACTCGATATCAACTTGCGCCAGCCGATAATTTCCCCGCATGTTGGAGCTCCGAACACTGCCCTGTCCCGTTAAATAAAGCATGTCGCTAATAAGACATCCAGTCTTAGTGAACACAGCAGTCCGTTCATAAAATGTCTGGTACTATAACCGTTATGGCTACGCAATGCTGTCTGTAAATCCGCTTCTGTTGGTGGACTGAAATAAAACATGCACGCATCTGTCTCGCATCTGTCTTCGTGGAAAGATGACCGTTAAGAGTGTCATCGACTGCCCCCGCGGGTTAATAGGCCTAAGTAAGTAATTGGCGCACCAGAGGGAATTGTTCTTTTTAATGCCACTTTTCAATTCCAAAATCGCTTTCCATTCTCCTCATCACGCTTCCATTATGACGAGATGGAGAATGGAATATTCACTGAAATGGAACAGCAACTTTAGCGTGCGGTGAAAGTTTTAGTAATAATAATAGACTACTCATGCGTGTAAGAGAATTTGATTTTTCGCCTTTCGGGTTTTCCTTTCTGTGTCGGTTATTCTCGAGGCTATCACTTGCCTGTGATAATTGTTTTCTGTAACGATAATATAGATAACTGACTTTTTTCCCTTTCAAATTAGACGCTTTTTTATTTGTTGCTTGGAGAGAAGAATGGGTTGCTTTTCTCGGCTGTGTTGCACGCTTGGAATAAGAATTAAAGTTTGTTTTTTGCAGTTGTGTCTCTTATTATCTCTCGCCGTTTATGAAGTGGGAATGGAATAGAAATCAAAATATTTGTTTCTCTTGTTTGACAAAAATCAAATAGGAATGCTGTGTGTGTGTGTGAATTGAATAGCTGTTTACTCAGGGTTGGTTTCTTGGTGTATTTTACAAATTTTACAAAGCGTATCGCTTGTTTTCCGATGTGTATACATCAAATGAAGATCTGAAAGCTCACTAGGAAACGTGACTGTAAAGAGGTCCTATGAAAATATTTGCCCTGGTATGGTTCAGTTAGCGAATGAGCACCCCCCAACCCACACACTTTATTAGCATCAAATCTGTACGATTGACGTGTCACTTTTTTGATAACCCGATCAAAATTGTATGGCTCAAAAATCGTCGTTTATGCTTCTAGCTTAATCACTTACTTTGTAGCCACTAAAGTTTACCCACACTTTATTTTTTTTTTATCAAGGATGATTTTTTGGTTTCTTGGAAACAACAATCTGTTACGGTTAAGATATTCTCGTGAAGACCGACGAAAGTTCCTGTAAATAAATTCTTTTGTTTGTGTTTACCTTCATTTTTCGACGTGACATTTTGCTGTCGGAATATGTTCAGTTCTCTAATTATTCTTCTTCTTTTCCAAAGGGTACTTGCTTGTGGTCGTTTGGTGCCTTTTGAATCGCACTTTTTTCATTGATTCTTTCCATAACTAAAAGCGCCATAAATTTGAGAAAGCTTCGTGTCTTTATTGTGTTTCGAAACGTATTTCATTGAATATTTACAATTGGTGACATGTAATGGGGAATCTCACAAGAGAACTAAATTGGCTCCTTTGTTCTAATGTGCAAAAGAGGGATTTCAGAGGACAAACCTCCATATTTTTACCTGGAAAGAAACAAAAGGTTCCACATTTTCTTGTGTATCAGAAAAAGTTTAAAACAAGACTTGTATTCCAAAGATGCGGAATCACTGTATGTGTAAAATTGCATACTTGTTTTGTCTATCTGTATGCTTGCATGTGTGATCTACTTGATGACAGTAAATACTTGACAACGGTAAATTCATTTTTTTAAGACAAGGGCCCTGTGCCTACAATTTACATTACGTACTTACAAAGGTGTAATTGGAGCACCTTTTCAATTTTCCAAAAGTTCATACATTAAACTATCATGCGTATTGATAATTCATTGCGGCAGTATAAAGAGTATTTGTACACTTAAGTATACTGTATGGCATGTTGACAAATATAAAATCCTATTTAAATTAATTATCAATCACTGGACCCATGAAATCTTCTAGCATATTGTTCTTCCTTTGTACATTTTGGAGATGGTTATGTAGGCTGAAGGTGGATGAATCTATTATGTGTTGGGGCACCACAAGCACCTTCAATACGATATTTCTTGATACCAAAATCTAAGTCCCTTGTAACTAAAAAACATAAATCTATAGGCCCTGCAAAGAATCACGACACTGGTATTTCGGAACTGTCATTTACACACTAGTATGCGAACTTGCAAAGAAATTGTGTTCAGTATTACTAGATTTGAGAACCGGATACCGATTACCTTAATTTTCAATAAAAGTGGGAAATAGTTTTTTTTTTTAAATACATCTGTGTTGATTTGTCACTGACATTTGCTACACATGTTATTCGGAGTTCTGTGTCTGAGCTTTTCGTCACCTTCACGAAATATCATTTTTGTTAGACTTTTCTACATTTTTATATTTATTCAAAAAACAAATATGCTTAGAAAACTAAAATGACATTCCAAGAGAATCTTTCACGGTTCGGTAATATTGATGCCAGGGAAACACTTGCTTTCCAGTATAATCGTGTAACGGACAATCTATTTGAATATGAGTGATTTTCAATGTGAACAAACCAAATAGTGATTTTACTTCTGGTTACCCAAACGCTCTCACGTGATACATATCCAGGTTATCTTCAAATGTTCATATCCGTTTTAACGGCGTTTAGTGTTCGATCTAATTGGAGCGTTGACCAATTTTCTATCAAAAACCAACCGATTCATTCATTGTAATTTCTGTTCAACTGAAATCGTATGAGAAGAAGCCAAATGTCGTCATGGAATACGTACGGGAAGCACTTTCCACCACAAAAACACAATTCCATGTTTTGAGTTTGCATTCTTATGCGAGAAACAGGCACATATTCGCTTTTGTGAGTTGGTTTCAAAATATTACGCACAAAGCAATCTACGCATTGAAACAAGTAAATATTACTGTGACCTGATTGTGTTTCATCTTGATTATCTTTTAAAAGATCCTTTCTGCTGTTCTAAAATTACAAATGTAAATCAAGTTCTGTCGTGCGAGTTATTTCTCCAACAAAAAAGTCGTTTGCCGAAAGTTCGCTCGAATTTCAGTTTGCAGTGGAAGCCATATTTTATCTCTGGAATTCCGTAGCTAGATTGGGTAACTTGATTGATGCTTGATTTCACATTACACTGAAGGAGGGGAAAAGGAGAGATAAAATCTGGGATATGGCTAACTGCCAACACGAGTGCGATACGTGCGAAGAAAATGTGATAGCAAAATAAGCCTCTTTGTATCTTGGAATGATTTGCATGACAAAATTATTTTCCCGCGTTAGGCCTATGGTTTTGTTACAAATCGGGGCAAAACTGTTGACTCTTGTTTGAGCAGTCGTTGAGAATGTCTCAGTAAAATTTAATTAATATAATTTTGAGTGACTTGCGATCGCTGCGACCCAAATCTGAATACATAATGGATTTCGAAAGATTCCAACCTCGATCATTTTTTAGAAAATTAGGATGAATTTCGCTCTGCTGATGGGACTGGGTGGCATTGTGAATTCTCACTTTTACTATAAATTTGTTATCTGGATAGTCAAAAATGGGTCGTTTACGAAAATGGTTCATTGAAACGCCTTTCTCTGGTTAATTTAACGTTTTATTAATGATTCCTTGTTATCTATTAGAGATGGGCAAGTTGTCTAGTTGCCTCTGTTCCCGAATCCTTCTGCTCTTTCCCATTCACGACATCTTTTAAATGACGTTCGTTGTCTCGTGTTTGGCTTCACTTGCTCAAGTATAGCTCTTGCCCAATTAAACCCAAAATCAACCAACCCTATGAAAAGTAAAGGAACGAAAAATTGCACCCATGTAGAATATTTTGATAACCGAGGGAGTAAGTTCAGTTGCCACTGCTCCCAATCCTAGTTAGATGTTTTCGTTCATCGGTAACTGTTAGTATTTTCGATAACAGTTGCCAACTGTTATCGAAATTAACTGTTAATAGTGTAACACGACACTGTTATCTGAACTGCCATCGGAATAAACGCCCGTCTCTGGCATTTATTTTTAAACGGCACTTCGCTTCGTCTTCCCAAAGTGTCGAGGCTTCTTGCGGCGGGTCTAAGAACGGGCCTCCTCGAGAGTGATTCATCGAGGCGAGGGTGGGAGAAAGGTGTTGGCATGCAGCTCTCGTGCACCTCTTGTACCGATGACCCAACTCATTCATTCACTCCGTGTGTGCTATAAATACGGTAGCCTTGAAAGAGCTCTCTCGATCTCGCTTTTCCACCCGTGTTGATGCTCTTCGTGATAAGTCGGACCAGTTTTTAGGTGCCTTTCGAACTCGAGAGTTGGATTTTTGCGAAATTGCTGGTCTGGCTCTCGACAGTGGCGCACCCATTGCTGATAGACTCGAACAAGCCCAAGTAATAGAAAAATTCTATTAATTGAATTTACATCGATTTGAAAGCCTTCTGACGCCTTCTCCATTTATGTAGCTTCAGATCGGAAGGTTCCTGGTTCGAATCCGGGTCAGTGAACGGATATTTGTAAGCGTTATGGCGTAGAGACGGCTGATGCACCTTAAATCTGTCGTGGCCGAAAGTTGTGTGGAAGTTTGGAGATTGGGGTGCCAGCTCAGGTGTTGCTCGTCATCTGACCTGGTTCAAAATGACGTGGTGTTGTCCTCGGGCCTTTCCCTTAGGGGATTGATCCCGGACCGTCGTCAATAGCCCATTGTGTTGCTCTAGTACGACGTTAATTAAAATTACCTTACCATTAAGTATGTACGGACTTCACGGACCCTTGGTACTCTAGTGATCTTTTCTTTTTTCATGGGGTTTACTGTCTTAAGTATTTCACATCAGGGGCACATCAGACATCACAACTACGAGGTACCCGAGTCCTCTTTTCTGTTTTACCTTCGCCTATCATTCTGCTCTGCTTTGTTCGTTGTCTTGTGTTTCTGAATTGTGTTGGCAGTTGATTTCTAAATGGCAATTAGATTAAAAGCAATCCGTCGCTAAAATAGCAAAAAAAAAATTACATTTTAGGTAAAGCCTATGCATATCATGCGGGAGGATTTAGGTAACTGGATGTTGCATCTCCATTTCGTCATCTGACTAGTTAAGATGAGTTGTCCTCGGATCTTTCCCTTGATCCCTGACCAATAGCCCATTGTATTCCTCTAATGCGACGTAAATTGAACACTACTTAGCTAATATACATATTCTATTCTGAAAATAATATCGGAGATTGCCCACTCTTTCCCAGTAGCTTTTTATTCAATAAAAAGGCAAAATACTAAATGAGTATAACACTTAGTTGTTGTTTACTGTTTTCAAACAATGCTCCTTTAATTTTACTGCCCTGAAAATTCGATTTTTTTTTTCTCACTAAGAATGAAATCTTCTCGAATTGCGTTATTTTTCTCTAGAACGTTGACAAACGTATGACTGAAATGAAAATATTCTGTTTTATTCAAATTTTTGCAACATTTTGAATTCTAAACCGTCATTCCGAATAATTGAGCAAAACCAATTGAAATGATCTTAATATATGATTTTGCACGTAAACTCCAGAACAGAAAAGTGTCTTATTACTCAACTGGGATTGAATGAGTGAACTCCTTTGCTTTTTAAGGTTCTGGTTCTCTGTCCGAATGATTCATTTTTAGACACTGGAATCAGTAAAAAAAAACAAAAAGTTGACGCTGTTTCAAAACTGGGGTGTCTCGTTTCGAAAGAACCTTTGGCCAAATATGGCCCTTGCGCCATAAAACCCCAAAACCAACCCAAAGGGAGCCTTCCGGCACGTTTAGCTCGGTGAGGGAGGGTACTAGACAGAAAACATCATGTAAACTTAAAATCATTAATAGTCGGCGCTCCTTTTTACAAATTCCATGGTGCCGAGAAAAGTTCATAAAATTTGTCTTGTGATGTGTTTGGACCGGACTTGAAAGTTTAAAAAATGAACGAGCATTGATCCTTCTCAAGCATCACCAACTATTATCCAACAGGCTGTCCTCAGTTAAAAATCGCATTTCCCCTTCGACGCGTTTTATTCTACAAATTCAGTAAACTTGTTTCACGATTACTGTGCAGTTTTCGGAGCTATTCTATCACTGCTGCGCCCATTTTTCGTCCCTCCAAAGCGTAAGAAAAATAGTTCCATCTGATAGCTGTCGGAATCGTTTGCTCGAGTGCTCTCGAATGTGCGTTTTTAACTGTTCTTTTTTTCTTGTTCAGCGGTTTTCATGCTCCAGGAATATCCAACAGCCACGCTGACAGCAGTTGAAGTCTATGGCATCACAACCATACGCAGAAGTTTCTTTCTTCCCTTTAATCCCCTCATCTATAAATAGAATTTTCGTGACCACAGCCGTCATATGTGGTGGGTTTTACTTGTTAAATGTTTTACTAGCCTAACCCCAAGGGTAAAAAAATGATACGCGAATATGGGTAGACACAAAAGTGGTCTCCCGTTATAGCCTCTTTCCGTTTTGTGAACTCTAGAAATAAATCTGAAATCTTTATTTGACCACTTTGTTATCAAGATCGGAAATGGATTTCGTTCTAATTGAGACCTTTACACAGGTTTGTCCCAGATGACTTCGAATTTAGTTAAATAATCAGATTGTAGTTTGTTGTAGTATTTTTGTAATGTTGTTTGTAAAAAATTGTAGTTTGTTCTAGATTGCCTTTTTGATAGTTTTTGATGTTCTTCATTCTCTCCAACTGAATTACGTTTAGTGTTTTGTTTCAGTTTTTGTTTGTCTTGCGATATTTTGTTTCAAGTGGGTACTTTCACTGTTTGGATAAATCTTGAATCAGGGTTCGTTTGTGAATGAAGTTTTTATTTTTAAATTGTTCTGTTTTTTTCCAACTTGATAACAGTTGAAAGTTTGGCAACTTGTAATTGTTAGCATTTAAAATGTTTGATCTTTTAAAATATGCGTAATAAAAATAGAAACTTGAAACCACTTGGAATCCACATTATCCTATCCAATGAGCAACCTTAAGTTGGAGAGCAAATTGCAGCGCAAACAAGCCAGGAGAAAAGTGAAGGTTTAACGTATCCAAGTTACCTTAAAATGTCGTTTATCGTCGGTTTTGGCGACATTTGGTGTTTAATCTAATTGATGTTGACCAATCAACGATCGTTTATCAAGTCGAAATTCATTCTTTGAAGTTTTCTTGGCAATCTGCTGAAATTGAATTCGAAAACTAGCCAAGTGACGTCACGGTGGGAATACGTATGGGAAACGTATCGCCGCAGAAACACTTCCGCCACCTGCATTGAGCTTTTCAGAAAATGCCTTCCACAGCCATAGAAAATTGTTGGCGAGCGTAAGCGAGCAGGGTGCGGAGCCCCCTAGTATGATAAAAAAAACACTTTATTACCATTTTATTTCTTGAATTAACGTGCAAAATTTAAAAAAAAAAAACTCTGAATTCTTTATTGTTTGCATTCTTTTATTTTCATTTTTATTACGTCAGATTCGCTTACAAAATTGACAAAGCTGTTTAAAATTCTCAGTAATTTAAAATTCCCATTACAATAAAGGTATTGTAATTTGTCTAAGTTTTCCATGGTCCCATTTTCAGCACGTTTTAGCTTGTAGGTATTTTGCCCATTCTTTGAGCTTTAAGTACAGAAATACTTTCAATATAAGTGCTTCACATTTTGTCATATCAAAACTTAAATTTCTGTAACGATTGGAACAAACATTTAAAACATGATCCTTGTCCACAAATGGAAGTACTCGCTTTTGTAAGACTTGTCATACAGGATATGTATTGCACCATAAACTCACAAATTAAAATAGTTCAAGATATGTATGATTTTTCTAAAACTAAAGGGTACTTGGTCACAGTATTATGTATTTTAAAATTCAAGATTACTTAATCATCTTTGATAATTAGTAATATGTCTTAGATGAGATGACTTAGAGGAAATCCAGTTCTTGAAAGGTTGCTTACTTGTTTGTGGAAAGAATTAGCATACACAAAATCTTGTATGGTGACCACTGCTGATTATTTACTTTAGTTTTGTCAATAATTTCTATCGTTCCGGCAAAGCACAATAAATAATCCACGCTATCAATATGTGACTCAAATGCCAAGTTGCGAGGGCTGAATTATACTACAGTCATGAACACCATTTCATGATAATTTTAATGTAATCTTTTACCCAAAATAAATCTTACATTTTTCATAAACATTGGTATAAGTAAAAATGTTGAATCGAGTAATTGTCTGATTAAAATTTTACAATTTATTTACAGTGAGAATGGCTGTCGTTGCAAAAGGTCCAACATTGTACGACTTCCTCTTAGAAGCAGAACTTTCACATTACTTTACTCCATTGAAAAATGATTTGAAAGTTACTTCTGTTGCTCAGTTGAAATATGTGGAAGAGGACGATCTTCTGCAGATGGGAATGACAAAACCAGAAATGAGGCGTCTCAGGAAGTACTTCCAGAAGCATTGTCCACAGACCTATTTGCGCAAAATAAAGAAGGTAATAGTTTTCCATCAGTGGTAAACATTTCTTATTTTGAAAGTAGTATTTAGACAGGGTTGAAAACTAGAAGAAAGTCATTGCATCTGAAAATGTCAATCTGAAAAAGTAATGCCATCTCAAATTGGTATCCGAACACGGTCTCTCAGTTGCCAAAATATGCTATTTGAGTGCAATTTAAAATTTATTTTGTTTTCATGGAAGTGTATATAAACTTAATGACTAGGAGCACACAGGATGTAGATGCGCCTATGATAAAGAATGAGTTCAGATTGTTAGAAGGAAGAATACACTATTGACGAGTCAAATATACACTCAACAAATGAAAAAATTCAGAAAAGTTAGGTGTTAAAGATGATGACTGAATCCTAAAATTTAAATAGCAAAATAGAATTTATCTTGATAAACCTGCATTGTAAAAACTAAGACTTCCACCAGCCATTTACATTGTGGAGCCCTTTTTACTCTTGGGGACATTTATTGTTTAGGCTGCTCAGTTTCACATCTTTGCCACTATATATAAGTAAAAAATATATATTTTTTAAATTTCACATCACACACAACACTTAAATTTAAGATTAAAAAATGAGAAAAATAAAATCATATACTAGTAGCTCATTCTGTGGGAGCTGTTCTTTATAACTGTTTTTTGCTGTTCCAAGTTTGGGAGAAATAATTTACATTCCTACCTTTTTTTCTTTTTATTAAAAATGCTATTGTTTTTTTTTTAATATAAAATGATATATACAGGGTGTTTCAGTGAACCGTTTCAGAACTTCTAATAGGGGTAGGATACATCCTGACGAACCAAAATCATATACCAATGGGCAGTCAGAAATGCTTTCCTGACGCGGTAGATGGCGTTGTGCGAAAATCCCGAGCTTTCGTGTAGGGAATCTTCATTTCGCACAAGAACGCCAAGTTAATAGGGTGGATGAATACACGATCGCAGAGTTAGCCGATATGCATTTGGCGTACGGGGCTGCAAATTGTAGTGGGCCAGCCGCACAGCGTTTGTACGCGGAATGATATCCGACGAGGCGTATCCCCAGTCATAATTTCTTTGCAAGACTGCACCAGAGGTTAGCTGGGACAGGTTCATTAGAAAGAGCTGACAGGGACAGGGTAAGAACAGCACAGACTGCAGACGGCGAACAGAATGTGCTGCAGCATGTACAGGGGAATCCAAGAACGAGTACACGAAGTGTAGCAAACGCAGTCGGGGTTTCCCATTACAGCGTCTGGAGGAATCTCCGAGAAGAAGACGCCGACCAACCGGTATAGTGGTTAAGGTGTTAGCCTCTAGATCGGAAGGTTCCCGGTTCGAATCCGGGTCCGGGCATGGATGTTTGTAAACGTATGGTGTAGAGGCGGCTGGTGCACCTTAAATCTGTCGTGGCCGAAAGTCCTCGCGTTGGGTTGGCGTGAAAGTTTGGAGAGTGGAGTGCCAGCTCAGGTGTTGCTTCGTCATCTGACTGTGGTTCAAAATTATGAGGTTTTGTCCTCGAATCTTTCCCTTCAGGGACTGATCAAGGACCGTCGTCAATAGCCCGTTGTGTTGCTCTAGTACAGGGGTCGGCTAACTATTGAAATGGAAGAGCCAAAAGTTACAATTTACAAAATTTCCCAGTTTTTAAAGAGCCACTAAAAATTTTCGTTTCAATATTATAGTATATATATATATATATATATATATATATATATATATATATATATATATATATATATATATATATACACACACTCTAGATTTTTATTTGTTAGTGGACTTTTAACTTTACTTTTTATTATATTCATGCAAGAGAACGCTTGCTCGTACGAATATGTCGACCCGAAGATCGTCAGCACTCCATATGCCAACTTCTTCACCTCACTGTAGCATTCTGGAAGACTATTCCATGCGCCGAATATAAGGGCCTCAACTCGCGGAATTTCTTTTAGAGCTGTCCACTTGTGACGCGCGATGTGCATGCATTTCTGGACCTCCAACTCTTCCAACTTGCTCTTGAGTTCTGTGAACTTGCCACTCTACAAGTCTTTGGTTTTCAAATCTTGCAATTGCATTTGAAGCGATCCAGCATCAATTCCAAATGGCTCAATGTTTCTCTCATTTGTATTTGTGTTCAGAGGATTTACTATGAACGTGAGAGTACTATTTTTTGTTTGGAATTGCTCGAATCTCTCAGCGAATCCATCCTTCATGTTTTTAAAAGCTATGCTGCAGTAATTCGTGTCAATAGTTGCATTGGTCTCATCGTGATATTGCTTCAGATTTTTAAAATGAAGTAATTTACCGCTCTCCATGTCTTCAACACAAATAAGTATTTTTTTTTCGAAACAAACTACTTCTTCAAGCAAGACATAGGCTGGGTTGCCCTTTCCTTGCAGTTTTAGATTTAGATAATTTAGTTTCATTGTGGTATCTACCATAAAGTTGAATTTTTGCAGCCATTTGTCTTCTCCCAGTTTGGGATGGTCAATGCTTTTTTCATTGAAGAATGTTTTTATTTCACTCAATCACAAAGCAAAACGTTGCAATACGTTATCTTGATGAATTATGCAGTGAAACTTTAGAATTTCGTGGTTTATTTTTTTCTGAAGAATTTGTTACCCCTCTATGGTATTCCTTCCATACTTCTGGCTCCATCACATAAACGATTTTATTTCTATCTATTCCATTGTCTTCCAGGCATTTTTGTACAGCATTTGCTATATCTTCTCCACGAGTTTGCCCTGAGAGCGGTAGCACTCCTAGCAATTCTTCTTTTGGATCTTGGGACGACATATACCTAACGAAAAGGGTAACTTGTGCCGTGTCTTTTATGTCGCAAGACTCATCTATAGCAAGTGATAAGGCAAAAGCCAGTTGAATGTCTTCCATTTGCATATGTGGTACATTTGAAAACATTTTAGCAGTTCTATCTTGTACTGTTTTAGCAGATAATGGCAAATATTTGATTTTTTTTCATAATTTCTGCTTTGTTTTTTAAATTACGAAACAGTTCTTCAGATGCACGTATAAAACAATCTTTGACGTACTCACCATCTGAGATCTCACCATCTCATCATCTAGACGTGTTGTCTAGACTCTAGACCGTGGCTGTTTGGGTGAGGCGGAAATGGAATGCAATTGGCTGAAAGATAAATATGGTCACGGAGTCTCATCTCTAAGAACAAAACCATAGTTCAAATTTATCTCATTACTGTCATGTTAAGCGTAGAGATTTGTAATTAACGATTATGAAAATAGAAGCTATTGAGAAATTAGGTACTTAAAAATATATTTTCTTATTTTTTAAGGGTTTTGATGATAAATTATTAATTTGTTCGTATGGTACTGGAGAGCCGCAACTTTACATCAAAAGAGCCGCATGAGGCTCGCGAGCCGCAGGTTGCCGACCCCTGCTCTAGTACGACGTTAACTAAAAAATTACCAATTACCGAGAAGAAGACATGCATCTGTTTCACGTGCAGCGTGTCCAGACACAGCAACCGGAGGATTATGCACCTCGTATTGCTTTCGCACAGTGGTACCTTGGAAAATGTGCTACAAATCCCCCTTTTCCTGCTGAAGTGTTGTTTTCCGATGAGGCATCCTTCACAAGGGAAGGAATTTTCAACACGCATAACGACCATATCTGGGCGGTCGAGAACCCGCATGCAATACGACGTCGTGCAGCACAGATTCGATTTTCGGTCAATGTATGGGCCGGAATTATGGGAGATCACCTCATTGGACCTTACCTGTTACCATCTCGTCTAACCGGACCTAACTACTTGCTCTTTCTGCATTAAGTATTGCCACAACTTTTGAGAGATGAACAGATTTCTGCATCGACGCAACAGACAATGTGGTTCCAACACGATGGAGCCCCTGCCCATTATAGCGGAGATGTTCGTAACTACCTGGATGTCACATTTGGTGAGCAGTGGATCGGACGTGGTGGTCCCGTGCGTTGGCCTGCTCGGTCACCCGACCTATCATATCTTGATTTTTATTTCTGGGGTCATCTGAAATCGCTAGTTTATGACACCCCTGTTGACAATGTTGAGGAGCTGGTTGCAAGAATTGCAGTAGCTGCCGGAGAAATTCGAGATATGCCTGGAGTATTCCAGAATGTTCGGATGTCCATGCGTCGGAGATATGAGGCGTGCATTGTAGCCCGTGGAAGAAACTTCGAACACTTACTTTAATCCATGTACCTTTTGCTTCTTTTCATGTATTATTAAAACGATTTCTCACTTACGGTCTCTTTTCTTTACGGTGCTTCTGTGTACAACACCTCTTCAGGAAAGCATTTCCGACCCCACATTGCTATATGATTTCGAGTTGTCAGTATGTACCCTACCCCTCTTAGAAGTTCTGAAACAGTTCACTGAAACACCCTGTATACAACCAAAAATATTCAGAGAAGTTTTAAAAATAATGACTGAATCTTAAATAGCAATCGTCAAAATGAAATTGCTGAACTCAAAATACGAATAGAATGACCTAATTTTGAACCCTGTATCTAAGCTGTGGTATCTTTTTAGTAACCATGGATTAGTCTAGTTGCTACAGTCATTTTGTTGCTCCCATATTTTATGTTTGTTTTGCTCTTAAATATTCAAAAGAATTTACTGCAATTTAAATGTTTATTCTGAGTGGTAGCATTGTTCCAGGTTGCACATTTGCTGTCTAAGGACTATTTTCTCACTTAAACAAAATCTGCAACACTAACTTTCTAGAAAATAGATAGCTTTTCATTAGCATTGAACAAATGTGTTAAAGGAATCTTCATTGGTTCTAGTTAAAACATTGTTATTTTCAAATGTTAAATAAATAGAAGAAATGGAACTGCATACAGATGTCATTCTTGAATGCAGATTGTTTACACTATATTCTTCTCAAATAGAGGAACAGGGAAGGGTGTGAAAAAGTTTATATCTTTTGATTTTCTAATTATGAACCTTACTGTTGATATTTTACCAGAAATCTTTTGTCACCCAGTATATTGATTAATTGGGATGAACATGAATAAGAATAAAGAGATGAGTTTAATTTTGAAATTAAAAACATTAAAAATATCATTTACCTAGATAACATATTAAATGCTTTCCTACAAAGCTAAGTGTAGATGGTACTAGTATTTTTTTAGTAAAATGTGCTTCCTGTATGTATTCTTTATTGCGTAACTAGAAGAAATTCTTCATCTGATAGTTTGTTCTCTCATTGGACTAATAAATAAGTTGTCATTTGCAAAATATTAGGTCGCATTTTCAAATCGAAGCTAGCTTTGTTATTATTTTGCTACCGCTGATAAGGAGTGACTTTGAAGCAGATGTTTAAATTCGATCTTTTCTGCTTACACTGCATAATTATAGCATCTGTTGTGGCATAATTTTTGTTTCACTGCAGTGCTAAGAATGTAGAACCAGAAAGTTCATTTTAGTAATATATTATGCTCTTTTATTTTAAGAAAGGAAAAAATGCTTGTCAGAGCTCTTAAAACGAGTGCTGTATATGGACATAGTGCTGTTTCTGAGGCCACAGTTCAAAGGTTGTTTGTTAAATTTGAACGTGGAAATTTCAGCCTCAGAAGATGATGTCCTCTCAGGACTGCATCCCAAAATAGTAATGCTTTCATAAACTTGGGCTAAAATTTCCCCACAGCTGCCTGAATTTCCCCCGAACTATGTTCGCACATATTCTGCACCCCTGACCAATCGTTGTGGTGTTATCTTCCAGCATGATAATGCTCGGCCAAACATTTCGCTGAATATCAGACAAAGACTTATTTAGTATGGCTGAGATGTTTTATGTCACCCCTCATATTCACCAGACCTTGTCCCCTCAGATTTTCACCTCTTCAGGTCACTTCAAAATTCTTTAAACAGCCTGGAGTTCAATTCTTTGGAGACTGTCAAACAGCACCTTGATAACTTCTTTACAAATAAGCCTAGTGATTTTTTTAAAAATTTTCCAGCTGCCAGAAAGATGGCAAAAAGTTATAGAACAAAACGGGACTTATGTGATTCAATAAAATTTTCTTATGTTTTTGTACTGCTTTGTTGGTATTTATCTTAAAAAATACGCAGAACTTTCCGTATGACCCAATATACATTAAATTTTACTTCTGAATAGGTAAATATCATTTCATAAAACTAATACTAGAAATTTTACTTAACAGATTTCTTAATGACTTTTAAAATTGCAATGTTGCAACTGTCATTTCAATTTACTCATTGTAACTTAAACCTTTTCAGATGATGCTTCCTAAAAATAAAGACGATCCCGACAGATCTTCCATATATTTCAATGACAATACGCTGGATAAGAACAACATCAAGGTCCCCAGCAAGCATATCATACCTAAGGACAATATCGTTATTAACAAAGAATTGGGTGCTGGGGAGTTTGGTGTTGTTCAACAAGGCGTTTGGACCAATGAAGAAGGCGAAAGGGTAAGCCTTTAATTTTGTGCTTAACTTTTTAGTTCAATACTACACTGCAAAGTTAACTCCTTGAGTAAGAATTAAACCTTGTAACAGGTGAACTATAAGCGCAGCGTCAGCTGCAGAACCAAAACCTCCGAACTAAAAGTGAGAACTAAATCTAATCCCTGCTCCGATGTAGGACACCCTAAGGAGGTCAGGGAGTTATCGGCGGCGTAGAATGAAGACACGTCGTAGCGTCCGTTATGTCGGGTAGTTATGAAAGGTTCTGTAAATAGTATATATATGTTGTGTCCACGTAATATAAATTTGATTAATAAATATTTGTGAGTGTAATGAGAGTTTGTCGCTTGTTTGCCCGTTTCAAGGAGGAATTTCTCAGCACATCACATGGTCACAACCTACAGTTTTTCTTAGTTGACTGAAGGCGAATTTTTAATTTAAGGGGGTCCGGGACACATTGAAAATTTTTTTTTATTAATTAACTTAGAATTTTGAATTTTTTTTGTACTGATTACCCATCTAACTAATAAACGAAATCACAACACAAAATTTTCCCAAAAGTTTTTTAAAAATTTGAAATTAAATTTTTTTGAAAAAAAGAGGGGTCATTTTAAATTGCTAAGACTCAAAATATTCTTTATCAATTTTCAAAATTCTTGCAGTAAATTATTCATAAATTTATAAACTTTAATTTTGATTAAGCAATTTAAAAAATATTAATTTAGTAAAAAATAAAAAATATTTGAATGAAAATTTTTGAAAATTTTAAGGTACTTTTTTTTTTAAAGTCATATTTTCTAAAGTAAATATTTGTTTCAAATTTGCTGAATCAGAATTAAAGTATAATGTTTGAAAAAGATATATTCCACATTTCAACCCTTAAACTTTATCGGTTTTCGACTTATAGCAATTTGAATACAGGAAATCATGAAAAATGTATCATGGAGAAAAACGCATTTAAAGTTTTAAAGACAGATATTGTTGCCATGACAACACCAGTCAAAAGTGTTAGATTTTTAAAACAACGCACCAAAAAAAATTATTATCTCTCTAGTTCTAATTAAGATAGAAACATGATTTAGACGTCATTTTAAACAGAAAAACACAGAGAATTTTTTTAAATAATAAAAAAATTTTTCGAAAATTTGACGCTTTTAGTGTCCTGGACCCCCTTAAACACTCTTACGTATTTATTTAGTTTTTTGTTTGTACAGAACAATATCCAATTAAAGAGAACAAAAGTATTACTATATGTAATCCAAAAATGCGAAGGGAAAGATTAACTCAAATACAGTTGAACAGACATGAAAAGATACTTCATTGAAGCAAATTACATATTGAATTGAAGTCTAAAAACATCAATCCCTGAGAAAGAATTCTGCAGTCTTAAAAATCTTTCCACAAAAAAATTGTATTGTGAAAAAATTGTTCTCTGACAGATATGTCGTGTATTTTTACGATTTCTTTTAAAGTTGTGTATTTTTTACAGAATAATCTTTTTGACTTAATGTGAGGGTTTGTAAGTTCTGAATTCAAGTTACATTTTCCTTTGTTCCATTCTTGTTTATCAGATACATCACGCCTCATGTAAGTGCCCAAATAGTGATCTCTGAAATTTTATTTAGTAACTGATTAAATTATTAAAATATAAAAATAAAAATCATGTGTATGGAGGGTAGATTTTGTTACTATTTTGATGCTTCAACAATTAGTTAATGTTTTATTAGGTTCAAAAACCTACTGTTATTTCAGAGATACATAGCACCCTATACCATGTCATTCCAACTCCTCCCATTGAAGGTGTGGGACCATCATGGCTTTGGTATGCTCTAGCAACCTGCAAGTTGTAGGTGTCACAGGTTCTATTCCTCCCTGGGTGTATTTCTCTCTTCTGTGCCCGTTATGCATGCCCATTATTTAATATTGTATGTCTTGTGTCAATAGAAATTCCTCAGTGTGTTCTGCATGTTTTTAGAGTTCTATGAGCTAAAGAAAGTAAAATAACTTTTAATTAATTTGTAACTGTCATGCTGAAAAATGTTCAGTTATCAAAATATATTATGTTGATAAAGCATTTTTATAGCATATATTTTCTTACCAAAATGGCACATTCAAGAAGCTATCCTTTTCTATTGTATTCAAAAGCATGAATATATTATAATTGATGTAATTACAGTTGCCAGTTCCTGATTGTCTACATGAATGTTTTTTAGACTTCATTTATGTAGTCTGACTTTTGCATTCATCACTTGGTTAATAGTTAAATACTATACACTGAGTTTTGTATGCTAAATTATTTTCTGTTTGCACACCTAATCTAAGACACAATGTTTCAGATTAATCTGAGCGCCGAGACATTGCATGAGATCGTTTCGATTTTCTGCATGTCTTTATTCAGAGATAAGTTATAGCTTAGAAATTTTGGAGTGTCTTTTTCAAAGTGTTTAATGGCTGTAGTTTGGGCTACTGTCAAGTGAGTAAAAAGTTGTTAAAATAAAAAACTTTTTGTACCCATAATCCTTGTGAAAAATCATGGGATTAGCTGTTTCTGTTGTGTTTGCATTGCCTGCGAGATCAGCATTAAAATGATTCATTTTAGTTTTGTCCTAAAGAGCGATACTTTTTGCATCTTTAATTCTCATGCTAAATACTAATGAGAATTCAAAGCTTGATATGGATTCTGACCATCAAATAAAGCTTTAAAACTAATAATCAAATTTTGAATTTATACTTATTTCTGAATGTTTTTAATACATTACTCTACGTGTAATTGCGCCTAGATATTGTAACGTTTTAGGGGTAGTAGTGTCGTCTACTAGAAGAGATCGTTCGCAGTGGTCTGGGCAAATATATTTATTTTGTACAAGTATTTACAACCTTGTTGGATATACAGGTAGCGTATATACGTTGCCAGAGTCTATGCTGCTGAATTTGCAGAAAACGATGAATTATCCTTGGCCTCGGGACTCCAAGTTGACTATCCGGCTTGGGTGAGCTGTTCTCTAGTCCTTACTCGGGCAAGTAAGATTTCTAGCTCGGGTGAGCTTCTCCCAGGGTTCTCGCACGCGTGTACGAGATTCGCCTTTCAGTAGAACTCGCTAAAACGACACTCGAGTCATTCCCAGCTCCTGTGAGCCTAGCAAGAGGTTCTATGTCTGCTCCAAATAAGCAGGAGCAGCAGCTCTGGTTTGAGCTTTCCTGACGTCTGATTGACAAAATCCCAGTTCGGGAAATTTCTCAGAATCAGCGAACGACCGTCGTGATTTCTGCAGACTGCTAGCCTTTTTTCCAGTGTTCGAGACGAGCACTTCTCCAGAGAATGGTGTGTTGGAAACCTTGAACGGGTGTTTCCTTGGCCATATCAGTTTGATCCCTAGGGTCTCTTGACCTTTCTCTTCGAAATTTTTCTCCCGCCTCTCTCAACTCCGAAAGTTCCAGGAGGGTTGTTGGGGCCCCCTCTCATTTCATTCAACACACTTATCCTCTTGCCATTGGCTGGTTCAAAATTGGGCTGTCCATTGGCAATTAATTTTCCCTTTTTGGACTTCATTAGCCAGGAAGCGGCATAAAGGTCTCTGCAGTATTCTCTGATCCTGTAAGCAGCAGAAATGAACTTCTGCCCCTGCTTCTTGCAGGGCATAGTGAGAAAGACATCTCGCTTCACCCTTCCAGTGAAATCCAATGTCTTGACCAGCTCGTTAACTTTCGGCCCACTGTTCCGGGTTCATGTGCGCCGTGACCTCTCGGCATCTAGTCTTTCCCTCCTTTCAACTTTTCCGCCGAGCGCTTGCCTTGCTTCTGTCACAATATGCAATGCCCATTCATTTATATTGCTTTTTACTATGACTTTTAAGTTTGTAAACAGAAGAGGAAATCTCAGTCTGTTTCTGTAGACCAAAGGACACTAGCTTTTCAAGCAGTTATCCCAAACTGAACTGCTATAAACATTTAGGACTCTCAAAATTTGGATTAGAATTTTTCAGAAGAATTAACAGGATTCAGTATTTGTCCCTTGGCTTATTAACCATAAAAACATCCCAGATACATCAAGAGCAGAAGCTGTTACAATTACCCTACTTTTGACAGGTCACAACTGTTTAGCTAAGCATCTACTGCCTAAAGATTTTGCAGATCCCGTGTTGCCTCTTTGGAGCTAATTTCCAAAAATTGAACATCCACCACCTGTAAATATGTATTGCGCTCTCTAGTCAGGACATCTGTGGCAGATGCCGAGAGGCTAGAGAACACATGGGCTGCTAATTTTTCTATTTCCCTTTCATGTCTTACCTTTTTTTTAAATCAATTTTATGTGTTGGTGGGGTGCATGTTTGTTTCTTATTTCTGTCTTGTGTATTTTGTTTTTCTGCCTGCCATTTGAAAATAAAAAGTATTTGTTTATCGTAAGATTGAATTATCAATTTTGTTTTTAGATTACAGTTTTATATAATTGTAAATAAAAAAAAAAGAATGCATAATTTAGAATGTATTGTATTCTTTTTTTATTTCTTATATAAAGGTTTTCTCGATCCTCGCTTTTGAGTTCCCCTTGGTATATTACATTTATTTCATGTCTCCAAGACTTGATATATTGTGGGGTTGCTGAAACTAGTAATCATTTTACATTTTGATAATTATGTATATTTCTCACAAATGAAACAGAAATGAGAACTTACAAAACATGAAATCCATTCTGATAATACAATACAGATTTTAAGATGACTAAAATTTTGAATTTATTCTTATTTCTGAACATCTGTTTTTTCAAATATCAACAGATACTACTCAAAGTCAACATTAAAATATTTTCTGTTTTTAAATATAATTTCTGTCCTATTTTACATTATGCAATTACATTCGCCAACAAACTTCAGTTTAGAATAAATTCAGAGTTTGGAGTGATAGGATGTATTTAACAGAGAATATTTCACTGTCAAGTGTCTCGTTTCTGACATCTTGATTAGTTCCTTTCAAAGGGATTTTTATTTGTGACAGTCAACTGTAAGGTAATTTGGTTGCATTCTTAAGATTTCCTTTGGCAGATTGCTTGGATGTTTATGGATGGTCTTTATGTCATGAAATCCAAAATTACCCGGCCAATCCATTAGCAGATTATAAACAATCAACATTTATTAAAAATGCCAAACCTGCCCTTTTAATGCCACATAAAATCTGTATTTATTCGCCCTTTTGTATTTCTGTGCTCAGATGGCAAATTGTTACAAGTCACTTTTTTAATTTTTCGTGACAGCAATTTTAAGATTCAAAATGTGGTTCCGTGGTTTGACTTATTTTAATTTTCCACCTTTATTTTCTCATAAACTGAAAGAAAAAGACTTATGACATTTTGCCACCTTTTAAACATTAACAAACCAAACTCCAGGATGGGATTTACTCAATTTTTTGGGAAAAGTGACAACATTTTGCCATCTAAACACAGATTTATTTTCCAGTGCCAATTAAAAGTTTTTTTGCTGCAAACTTTGTTGTGACATGTATTATCTTATTCTGTGTTTCTAATGTTTTTTAGATTCAAGTTGCAATCAAGTGCCTTAATGAAGAACGTATGCAGAAAAATCACATGGAATTTTTGAAAGAGGCTGCTATCATGCACACCATAGATCATGAAAACATCGTTCGATTGTATGGTGTAGTTTTAGAAACAAATTCCTTAATGCTTGTAAGTAAAATTTGACTTTTATATCTTTGCTACTTAATTTTTGAAATGAATGCCTCAGCTGTTAAATCAAGTATGTGTAAATAGCAGCAATTTGTGCTGAATCTGATGGTTTTTGTGTAAAATGTGTTGTAGGTTACAGAGCTTGCTCCTCTAAGATCCCTACTAGAGTGCCTAAAAGAGCCTGCTCTTCGCCCTAGTTTTCCTGTGATATCTTTATGCGAATTTGCCTTACAAATAGTGGACGGAATGCAATATTTAGAAAATAAAAAGCTCATTCACCGAGATCTTGCTGCCAGAAATATATTAGTGTTTGCCAAAAATAAAGTGAGTCTTAATTTTATCTCTTGTCTGCCTATTTGAGTAATTTTGATCAAAAGTAAATATCACTCTTTCATATGTACTCAATTGACATGTGTATTTATGAATCTATCTTAATCAGTGTGCCTGAGCTTATACAGATTCATACTACATAGTGTTGTCTGTCTTGTGCACAGCTTGACCAAATGTAATCCTTGCACCATAAAATTCAATGCAAGCAACCATACTAGCTGTATATTTAAATGCACGAATGTTCAAACACAGATATATTTTTATTCGAAACCACAGGTATCCAGGTATTTACGAAACTAGCTAAGATGATATCTTATTAAATGCTGTGGATAACAGTGGCCACTTTTATGTTCAAATTTCAAGCAAAATAAAAATGCTTAAAAGATTTTCCAATTATTTATTCCTATAAAAAGTATTTCTCATTTACATTGCTAAAATTGCAAACAAAAAGTCAGTTGTTAGAAAGTTAGAAGATGCCTGGAAAATGTTAAAAAGTTCAATGAAATTATGGCATTCCAAATTTAATCTATGAAACTCAGTTGTAAAGTGAAACCATGTACATGGATTTTAAAAATCCATGCATTAAAAGGATAGACATGAACTGAAATCTGTTCACTCCTTGTAAATATCTATACAAACATAAGTTTCAAATTTTCTGATACATGTGTACATCTATTACACATTCAAACATCATCATCACATCTTTAATTTAAAGAATTTGACAGTATGAAAAGCCTGTTGTGAATAACATAAAAGCACACATGGACAAAATTTCTATTATGATGACTTTGGATCTTTAAATAACTGTTTTATTTTTTAGATTAAAATTAGTGATTTTGGTTTGTCAAGAGCTCTTGGAGTTGGAAAAGACTACTATCAAACAAATTTCAATGTCAACTTAAAACTTCCTATAGCGTGGTAAGTTGATTCCTTAATTATCGTGTTCTTGTTTCAAGTTAAAATAACTAAAATTCTTAAATATTTTAGCATTATTTATATTTAATAAAAATTATCTACAAAATTAATATATTAGATAATACAGCTCGAAAATATAATTAACAGAATTTCATGTGTATCACTATAAAAGAAACCTAAGAATCATTAAAAAAATAATATTTCATGTTGAATCTAGAACTTGAACTCTTGCATATTTATACACATATTCATGCTTTACCATGTTACATTTTGGGTATGACAGGATTTATTTAGTGACTATTCTCTGCAAGCTGTTACTTTTACAATTTTTAGGTGTGCTCCTGAGTGTATCAATTACCTGCGTTTTACCTCTGCAAGTGATGTGTGGGCTTTTGGTGTCACGTTATGGGAAATGTTTAGCTATGGATTTCAGCCATGGCCAGCTCTAACAGGACAGCAAGTGAGTCACATTGTCATTAATTATTTGCTTTATCAAGTCCAGCCACTTTTTTTATGAAATGTACTGTCATTATCAGTAAAAAATCTACAGGTTTACAATCTTTTGCTTTTCTTTCAGTTCATATTGTCGATTTCAGTTTCCCTCATGGAATCGAGAAAATCTAAACTTGAAGATAGCACAAAAAGCAAAAATTTATAGATATGCAGATTTTCTTTTATAATATTATTTTCCCTGATGAAATCGAGTCTGTTATCTAGAGAGGGATAACAGGTTTCCATAGCTTCTGATTAACATAGTTCATATTTCTGAGATTTTCACAACACATGTTGGTGCTATTTATGAAACTCGTTAGTGAATTAATTAAATTAACCACCAAAATCTTTGCTGCTTTTAGTCTTTCACATAAAGGTGTTGAGAATTATCTCACAAAATTTTACTTTTTGCACAAAATACTTAACACAAACACATTTTGTCTTGAAATTAATTTGAATATTTTTGAATTAACAAAATGTTTGTTCTCAAACTCATTTTATCTAGCTCCATATTAGCAAAATGGCTGCTTTAGTTGAATTATTTCAATTTGTCAAATAATGGCTGCAAAAGGTATTCAAAACCATGCACTAGCTGTGATGACTTGGGTAACTTTTTTGTTGCAGTAAAAATGGGAAAAGTTGCATTTATCATTCCCTAAAGTTGCATTTGTGAAAATAAAGTTGCATTTAATTTTGATGCACTAAAATCTAAAATAAACTATTAGTAAAAAAATGACAAAATTCAACATTTATTTGTACATTATTAAATACAGAAGAACGTTGAATGGCCCTGGTCAGTAATTTCTTTAACATTGAAAAACTGCGCTCAAAAGAGACTGATGTTGCCTGACATTGTTGCATGGGATTTTTTCTGCAGTTGTGAAACAAGAGTGCCACTCATGTAACTTAAAGCAATCGCGGATAAAGCACCTTGAGTGTGATTCCAGCCGCAGTCATATAATATGCTGTATCAGAATACAGAAGTGCAAAATCCTTTCACTCAACATTCAGAGATTTTAAAACGTCATCTTCAAGGAAACAGCATATTGATGATCGAAACTCACCTCGCAAACTGCAGTCGATTACTCAAGTTTGCTCTGGATTATCATGAGTTCCAACCATTGTGTTAAAATACTTCTTGCTATTTATTTCACTTTCGTCTGTTAGGACAAATACCTTCTTTCCATGCACTTCTTGTTTAATCGGCAATACTTCAACGTTTCCAAAATCAGACGCACATAATTGAAGGGTTGGTTCAGAGAGCAAAAAATGAAATAGTAATTTCATATGAATTAATTTTAAGCTGAATTGTAAAAAGTTGCAATGATGCAAAAAGTTGTATTTATGTATAAAGTTGCATTTATGTTGCGGTTATAACTCACTTACAATACACCCCATGTAGGAGGAATTTTGTTTTTAGTACTTTACATAAAGCGTAGAATATGTGAAAAAAAGTTGCATTTGTTGCAAAAAGTTGCCTTAGTGATGACCTTATGCATGCTTATCATAAATAGTCATATTAGTATCAATTCTTTTTTTCCATCGATTAGCAAATAAATACAAGTGAAAAACAGTCCAGTGATCTTTTGCATTTTGGCTTGCGTTTCATTTCTTTTTTGTAAAATTAATACCTATGGTAATTAAATTTTCATATTTGTTAAATTAATTTGTCTTAATTGTTTAACATGTTATTATTTTTCTGACTTGTTGTATTAATGCAATTACTTGGGTTCAAAACCCAAACTTTTCAATTTATTGTGCCAAAAACCTATTTGATCCTCACTTTACAGATTCTGGAAGCTATTGATGAGCCTAACTTCCAACGCTTAGAGCAACCAGAGTGCTGTCCAAAGGAATATTACAATTTGATGCTGAAGTGTTGGCAACATGATGCAAATAAGAGGCCAAAATTTTCAGATATCTGTGCCATGCTTCCGGAAGTAGGTTCATTAAATTGTTCATCACATCTTGTAATTACAGTAAATACTCAATAATATATGTGTTCAGTGATTGTGTCTGTTAAAACACTGATCATAGCTTCAACTATAGTATCTGAGGAGAAAGGTACTCATCTATTTTTTCTTTACATCACTATCACAAGTGGCAGTAATGTGATAACATGGATAATGGGGGATTTTGAGATAATTGCTAGACTAATTTTATGCTTAGCTTTAGAAAATCTTTTACGTCTTATAAATTGTTCAACATGTGCTGCTGTTTCTTTTCCACAGCAATAAAAGTTATTAGCCATAAATTAATAAGAACCCCCCCCCCCTCCCCCCAACCCCCCCCCAAAAAAAAATTACAAAAACGTACAATTCCACCTAATCTTGACAATTACTTGTATATGTGTGATCCAAGTACTAACAAAGCTTGAGGCAGTTTTATAAATGCGGAAGAAATGATAGACCATGCGCAAGTTCCAACAGTGCATATTATCTTGACTGAATTCTAGCCTCAATTCGAAAACATGCAAAAGTTAATTGCTGAAGATTCCCATTGTGCATGACAAACACGACTAACCAATCTCCGTAAGGAACCAAAATGATTAGGTGTCTGCATTTCCTGGTTGGCTTCTTGCACTGTAAATCAAAGGCGTTAAATAAAAACGGACATCTCACTCATATTTATGTTTTAAAAATTATTGGTTTTGTTTAAGGTCTATTCATATTTTTTTTTCACATCGAATTCTAACTTTTATCTCTTCCTGGGATACCTGAGTGATCTTTTTATGCTTTCATCCCATATTCTATTCCCCAATCCCTATTTCCCTCTTTCGTGACATTTTTTGCATGTCATGTTGGTTGTTTTGGGCCAAATATAGCCTTGTGCCTTACAACTAAACAACTAGCTTTTTATCTGAGGATGATGGTTTCTTACGCTTATGTGAACTGCAGTTCTGATGGGTGCATTTAATTCAAGCAGTCAATGTTTTTTGTTTGTCACTATTTTTTCACTGCATTGCATCTTAGCCTTATTAGAGTTTAACTATTTAAATAGTGTTTGTATTATTGGTTTTTGTATTCCTCAATGAGAATTTTGCAATTTTAATTTTGGTATTCCTTTTCTAACTGTACCAAAAAAGTTTTATTTTCATCCCATTCTAATTCGAATCCATCCAGTGTGCAGAATATGCTTTCTAAAAATCATAAAAGTTGCTTTGTTTCTTGATTGTTGAATTTGTGTTATTCCATGCATTTGTATGTGTTCAAAATTCTTCTGTGTGCATTTCAGTACAAACCAGAGCAGATGCAGGCAATACAAGAGTCCATTGAAATTGTCCAAGGGCAGAAAACAAAGAAAGATTGGCTCCCATACAAAACAGGAGAAGTCATAACTGTCCTTGACAGAAGGTATGTCATTTTCAAATGTTGTTTAATTTTGTTGTTCTATCTGACTGTTCTATGAAAATTAATGTAATTTTTGGATTAGTAGTACCTTTTTTCAAGGCCAACCTAACCACAGGGCTAAATGGGCTATAGCCCTGGGGCCCCAGCCCTTTTGGGGCAGCAATTTTGGTTGCACTCAAATCAGTTTGACGGCTGGATACCAACGCGTGACTGACCATTTCTATTTCTGAACTTTTAAAACTTCACCAGTTACCATTCTCCCGCTTCCCCTCCTGTCTATTTTCTTATAAAGAGGGGCACATTATTGTTAGTAGCTCACAGGTCCCAAATATCGAAGGACGTCTCTGCCAGTTATGTTCAGTGATCTTTTCCATCAGACTTTTTGTTTATACTCAAGCAATGTAGTTATTTCTTTTTAAATGGCTTTTAAAGTGCCCTTTATTTTTTTGTTGTATACTTCAGAATTTTTTTATAGACTATTACAATGTTTCACAAACTTATCCTAAGAATGAACACTTCACAAATTCTGAAATTTTAATGGAACACCCTAGTTGTTTTGTAGGGTAGGTAAACATAAATAATGAATAAATAGAGCTAAGAATTAAGAACAAAACAAACATATATTCTTAATTATCAATTATTTAAATCAAAGCACTTAGAAATAGTAAAATAAACTTACTGCATATCCATTGTAAAATTGCTTTCATAAAAAGATTTCAATGTTTTGGGGTCTTTGAATTACAAACTCTTTTGATATCAGGTACACTATTAGAAAATTGAATTCTCATATCTGTTGTAGCAACTAGTCTGTTCCTGAACTTGAATTGGTTGTAGCATAATATGAAATTGCACATAGAGGAGCATCTGATTTTCAAACATGTTGGAATTTGTCACATTTCAAACCATTCCAGGCTCATTAATTTTGATAATTTTTAATGCAACTATTCACAGAGCGTTGTTTGAGAAGCGTCTGGTTATGGTATGTTGTAATCGATAAAAATGTTAGTATGTTTAGATGCTCGTTCAATAGTTATACGTAAAACTTGATTGTAAAGATCATCAGGGTAAGTACAATTGTTGTAAATTATTTTTCAATTATTCCGCCATTGCTTGTATTTGATGTTATATACTGTGAATGACCAGAGAATTTTTTCAGGCCTTTACCTGATGCTATAAATATATGGAAAGGTGTTCTTAGCAATGGAAAAACTGGCCTCTTCAATCCCTCTCAGACTGTAGCCTACGTGTCAAATTTCCCAACATCACGTCCCAGTTTTTCTCGTTCAGATTCAAAATGTGGCCTGTATGCCAGCAGAAGAAGGTAGGCTGCATATTTATGCAATACTTGAGTTTCACATTAGTCACGTATAACAATGAATTTTTTGTGTGACTGAACAAAATGTCTGTTTTCAGGTTAAGAACCGATATGATATCACGTCCACAAGGCGATTTCAAGCATACTGGGCATGTAGGTTTAGATGGTGCATTTTTTGGTGATATTTCGTTTTTAGGAGATAAATATCATCAGCTGCCTAGGCAAGTCGTAACACCATGTACGTACCATATGAATGTATTGTTTTTTTGTTCCAAATTGTATAATTGCCGTCCTATTTTTCTAAACTACTTTTATTTTGAGTGTTCATAGGGATGTTTTTATGCATAGTTAAGTGTTATGTAGACAAAATTGTGTGTGCGTGCTAATTTATGTTTCCGCTGGAGTAAATTTTATGGAAATGTTACTGAATGCCACTTAAATTAATGATCATTCCAAAAAATACCTATTTTTTGTAATTTAAGTCAATGATAACCACAATATTTATCTGTTAGATTAAACCACTTCTAGAAACGCAAAGTACATATCAATACCTCAGTTCCATTGTGTAACAAATCTAAAACTATTGCTTCAGAGATAATTGCCAAAATAGATTAAACAACATGCTTTGCTTGTGTTATGCCCTCTATCACATATTTTTCTACTATTGCACTATTCCATCATGACTTCACTCTTCGTTGCTACTTCAGCCCTAACTTCACAAGACGATTAACACTCAGCTACTATAGGCCGCAAAAGACGGTTACTGTCACACCACCATTTCTTAGCCATTACTTACATAGGTAATACTCATGATCTTTATATGGCTATAATCATGTCAATGTTTTCAACTAGTGATAACCATGCTATCGAATTTAGCCACTGCTAAATTCTGGTGGAGGAGTATTATGACGTACTTATCCACCACTACAAAGGGTAACTTAAGTACAGTGTTACCCAACTCGACCACAATGTACTTTTTGGTAGACATAGTTGCACTGTTTTTCTTAAAGGTATCAAGCTGTCCATTGGACATCTCGGATTGCATACACAATAGTACCATTTCTGTATTGACTAAAAATCTCAGTTGGCATTCGCTATTGAATTTGGTACAGCTACACTACATTTATCGTAGTGGTGGCAGCGGCCGTGGCGAAATTTTATTAGCAAGTTAAGGCAACCCATCTGTATTTCGGTTTTTTAAGGCAACCTCAGCTAGCAGAAAGTTTAAATTTTCATTTTAAATATTCTAGAAAGTTCTTTTTCCGTTAAACTGGGCTTTGATTTTGGTTGGCTTGATAAGTTTTCTTTGATTCCATTAGTTATTTTAATTTTTAACTATCCTTTGATTACTTTGATTCTTTTCGATTTATTTTCTTTGATTTCATTGGTTCTTTAATGATTTTCCCCCAGGGTTGTAGAGATGAATTTTCTTTAATTTAAGTCACAGTACAGTGTTGTCGTCTCGGTTTTGTTTTATAAATTTATTATGTAAATTTATATTATATACGCATACAATATATTTTTTGAAATGTTTACAATAATATTTTGAAGCTTATTGCTTCCGTTGTAAAAATAAAAAGATTTTTGAAGTTATTATTTCCTTGACAACATTAGAAGTGCTCCAAAAAAAAAGTGCCATGGCGGTTGCCTTCACTCTAAACATAGGCTGTAGCTGTACCTTCAAATTTTTTAATTATTGAATTCTTATATAGTTATCATCTTCATTTGTAAATTTAGAATTTAAATCTGTTTGAATTCTAGACAAGCCTCAAGATGATAAGGAGAATGTGAGCCTACGCTAACAACTTTATCTCTGATTCTTCTGACAAGATTCCTCTGTTGAAAAAATTCAGTGCATCTGATGGCAGAAGTGGTTCATCTTCAGGTGAGTTTCCCTTTTGTATCTGTGAAGTAAAAAAATTACTATGCTACAAAAATCAACTTTCAGTATGATAGTATATGAGGCTGTGAAATGAATCTCAACCCTAAAATACTTTTCAGTAGATACTGTCTTGCTAGGGCAGTGGTAGCCCAGTTGGAAGAGCAAAGGATTAGGAACCAGAGGGTTGGTTGGGAGTTTGAAACTTGATCCAGCAAAGACTGCCATTTACATGGTAGATGGTGCATGTTAAATCTGCCGTTGCCTCAAATGTTCTACGTTGTCATTGTGTGGCAGTTTGGTGAGTGGGATGACATCTCGGGTGTTCTCATCATCGGACCGTGGTTCAAAATCACAAGGCGTTGTCCACTTGATCTTTCCCATCGGGATTCGTCCCGGACCATTGCCAATAGCCCTTTGTGTTGCTCCAGTGCATCATTAATTAACTACCTACCTACATGTCTTGCTACATTGATATATATATATAAATATATATATATATATATTTATATATATATATTATATATATATATTATATATATATATTATATATATATATTATATATATATATATATT